>VZRZ01003917.1:1097154-1126001 GCA_013398175.1 Climacteris rufus | reverse complement strand
AAAAAAAAAAAAAAAAAAAAAAAAATTGTATGTGGCAGAAGTGCTTCCAGCATTAGGTGCTGCAGTTCTACAAAAGGAAATACAAATCACTTTGGGGTTATGCTTAAGTGCAGGAATATTTTCCAGTGTTGCTTGCAGCAACCTGAGTAAGAGTCAAGGCTAATGAGGTTTGTTCATAATTTCTCTCAAGATAGCACTGAAGTGGGATCAGTGCTCTTCTCTCCTGGGCATTTGTAATTCACTTCTATCTCTGGGAAATCCTGCCCAGCACTCCTGATGTCCCACTCCACCGGAAGCAGAGTTATACAGGGAAAGGACCTGAGTGTGGGATGCCCTTAAAGTGGGCAGAAGATAATTCTGTGTTATAGTGGCAAAAACATGGGACAGAAGACTCAGCCAAAGAGGCAATGAGCTGGGTCCAACCTACTCTCATGGACTCAAGTGCTGGGAGATATTTTGCTGCAGGGTATCCTCCCTACCAGGACAGGGTGTGCAGGGAAAGGAAGCAGCAGGGCCTGGGAGAAGTTGCAGGATGTTTCAACAATTAAAAGATCAGGAAGTAAAAAAAAGCTCACTGTAATTCAGGTGAAAAGTGATGGTTGAATTCCTATCAAGTTGCCTATCCACCACAAGTGATTTTGTGTCTGCTGCCATGCTGTTGAAGGCAGGAGTGGCAGCTCATGCTGAGCTGGCCACCGAGGCTGTGCAAGGAGTCTGGATCAAGCAGGAAGTGAGACACCAGACACAGATAGACAATGAAAGGCACCACCAGATTTTGTGCCCACACACAGATCTGGTACAATTCTGTCTCCAGGATGATTGTTTGTAAAACTGTCCTGTTTAACCCAAAGCAGAGAGTCCTTTGGAAACTTCATTTCCCTTCATGTATCGTTGCACACACTACTCAGAGTATGAAATATAAAACAATTTATTTTAAGCTCTAGCTTGTACCTCAGGGTAACCAAATATTAAAAATTCATGGTTCACTTCATAACAGTTCCTCATAATTTGCATGGATTTTCCATGGGGTTTACCTTTTAAGGGGAGCTGAATGCACATTTCATGGTGGGAGCACTGGCATTTGGATTTGGCCTCAAGCAAAAGCCCAGTCCCCAGCAAGTTAACCTATAGAGGAACATAGGACTTATTCTATTGGTTTGTACTACAAAATATACTGCTTGAATTTCTTAAAGGAAAAATCATCCAAAAGGCCTAAACCAAACTGTCCAACAACCCTGAGTAGCTTCTGTTTAAATTTGACTATTTTACAAGAGACATGCTCCCTTCCAGATTTAAACACCAAGCCAGCTAGCCCCGCCGTCTTTTGAGACTGAAGAGTTAAAGTCAACTGCATGCCTTATTCCATATATAGGATATTAACTCTACATTGCATCTTTATGAAGGATTGTATACCTGAGTTATAAATTTAAAAAGCCTGGACTGTAGAGATATCATACAGCAAATAAGTTCAAGCAATCAAAAAGTCAACCACAAACTGAGAAAACATTATTCCTTGCACAGCTGAACACCTCATTAATACAAGACATAAAACAAAGCAAAGCAGCACAGAAAGAGAAAACAAAGCTGGCTTTAATAGAATTTCCCCTTTCACAGCAAATTCTGCAAGCTTAAATATATTTTCGTAATAAAAATGGACAAAAGAATCTCTGTAACTTGTTCCTAAATTAATATTTTATTGAAATGCTTTGCTGCATTTTTCATCCTTATAGGATAAATGCATTTCATTGTAATATCTTACATAAACCAACTCTGCTTTAATATAAGTAAAATGCTTTTTTGTTTGTTTTGTTCTTGCTAGAATGAAAAATTGCTGTGAAGTATGTCTTCAGGAAATGTCTTGGGTTTCACAAAGCAGCATTTCCTGATGGCACGATGACTTCTTACTGGAAAACTACAGGTCAGTTCTGGCAAACAGCTTTGGGATGTCTCAGCTTCCTCGTGCAGAGAAAGCCCCCAGGGCACACAGAGAAAGTGTGTGCCAAACTCCAAGTCAGGGCACTGGGGACAAAATATTGCTATTAAAATAGGAATACTTAAGAATGCAAAGGAAAAGCTGTCAGATTAAGAACTTCTATTTGAGAGAGACAGATTAAAAATTTAGCAGCCTTGTGTTTTATTTAGGAAGTTCAGCTCAGCAATCTGAGGACACTGAAACCCGACTGCTCTTCCTCTTGCCAGCAGCACATGCTGCCCATGGCTCAGCAGGACCCCAAGGAGGAGTTCAGGTACATTTATAAGTCATATAAATTGAGGTTTTCCTAACACTCTTATTAGTGTCAAGTCTTTCCCCATACTCATGAGTCTCAGCTCTTACCTACCTAAAGCTCCTTCCTATGTATTTCCTTCAGTTGTGAGCACACAGGAAGGGATTGAAACTTGCTGCCTTTTAAACTCCATCTGTTAATCATTTATGGTTTTCAAACTTCAGAAACACTATCTTTTTGAGACTACTTCCTTTCAAATGTATCTCTTAACATCAAGTGTCCCTTGGTGAAATCTTAGAGTGTTTTATAGAGAAATAATAGGCTCCTTTTTTTTTCCGAAGCCACTTGATTAAACTGCTACAACATCATTTTTCACTTCTCCCATTTATTGTGCAACCAACTACTTCTGGATCCCTGCAAGGACAAAATCAATATCTCTTGGTTTCTCTTTCAAGTCTCCATTACACACACACACATGAACACACACATGCAAACAGGTTTCATCCCCTACCCCAAATCTGGAGGACGGATGTTTCCCATTCCCAAGGCTTTGGCAAAGTTCCCTAACTGTTGCCCATTTTTCACTGTAAAATAGCTAGTTTTCTCTGTTAGACAGTCTCAAGGACGATTTCTGTAAACATAGCTATGTTGTTGTAAAAATTATCTTTTTACATTCCTTTCCCATGGACACAGATCCTTTTGACGGACACTTCTTGTAACCAATATAGTTAGAGACGGAAGTGTTAATTTTCTCCAATGATCTGTGATTTCAAAAAGTGTATATAAGAATTAAACGAAAGGGGTTTCCCCCCTTTCCGCCCTTGCTCTGAACACAGCCCGAAGTCCAGCTCTCATTATTTCTGCGTCTTCAACTGATTACCGGGATAAGCCGTAATAACGGGGCATCGCGGTAATACCTAACATCTTTCCTCAGCCAACAGACCCATCAAACAGGGATAGCATTCCTCAAATGTTTTATGAATATACATATATTTACATATTTAGGATGACTAAAAGGGACAATGTCATATGTTGAAATCATCTTTGATGCAGCGCACGTTTTCCACCATTGGAACCAGTTCATGATCAGCCCAGTTGCCTGGATGCCAACTTCTCCTTCCTCCTGGACTTTGCATTTTAACAAGCAGTGTTCTGCAGTCCATTCATGGCAGAGAATCGAGGGCCTGTCATCTGTTCCTTGACTTTGTCCACAGAAGGAAAAATATTGGGCCACATTGGGCCAATTTTTTTTGGTAGTTCTTTGTAATATGTTGCAACATTACATTAACACTCTTTGCCACATAAAGAAGCAGTGATGTATATATCAGATGAGTTTCACTTCTGTTTAAAATTGTCTCCACTTACCTACTAACTGCAATAGTTCATTGAACATCTTGGAAAAATCTCTAGGACAAATGTTCCCTCATCAGGGATTTATTATTTGCAGCAATTTCATAAACCCTCCTTCTAGCAAAAGAAAAGAACCAATGCTGTCCCTGTAAATAAACGCTTTCCCCAAAGATGAAGGGTTCAACTCTATCTAGTAGAGATAGTTTAACATTATCGAAAAATTTCCTCAGAGCTCATAAAACCCAAAATTACTCATTAGTAAACTTGCACATCCTCTAATCTTGTGGGCAGTCTCTGCTGTAAGAAGTTACCAGTGTGACTTCAAATAATATCCTTCATCTCATGGATCTTCAAAGTTTTTCAGCAGCTGAACACAGTTAAATCCACCGCTCTCAAAATACAGTGACAGAAACCATGTCTTTCATTTGGAAGGAAGAGGGATGGGAGCACTCAACAAGCCTGGGCATAAATCTTCTAATCTGTACCAGTGTAATGCCAGAGTTATTAATGATTTCAAAAGCCAGTTTTCTTTTATCATCAGAAAGACTGATAAGGTAGGAAAAAAAATCACTGTGGTATGAGATTTCTTGAGGTCACTTGCCAAAAATCATACCAATAATATACCTGCAGAACAACAGCACAGTTTACAAATCTTTATTCACTGGCTTCAGACGATCTGGGACACAGCTGCACTGACATCACAGTTTATGCCTGACTAAATATCCAAATAAAGATCCTGTGAAGTCTTTCATACTTCATTTATTTGTAATTGCCCCATGACCACAGACTTGCATTAACCCAAACAAAAGCATCCTGAGCAGATCCTAGCAGAGAGCAGGGACTATCTGGGGAGGCTTTGAATGGCTTCCAGGGCTGATGCAACATCAGAAGAATAAGATGGGCACTGCACAAGCCTCCCACTTTGCAATTGTGTGTTAGTGTTGATGGGAAAACCCAAGGACACTCTGGATTTAAGTCCAGCACTTGAAAGATTCAAGCAAGCAAAAGCTTGGAATGTTTTATATGAAAAGCAACAAATGGTAAGACAATGAGATGATATGATAGAGGTGGCACACCTGCCAGATCTTTAATGAGATGAACAACATTTTTCCAATATTTTACACAGCTTCTTGTAAAACTAATGGCTCTGAGAAGCCTGAGAAGCCCCTCAGGGAAGGCTGCACCAGGTTTGACTACAGGTCCTTGTAGCTCTGTATCTAATCTCTAACAGGAACTCTTAGACATACCCAGGAAAGTTTGAAAGTCTAGAACCAGCATACAGTGGTAGCTCATCAACCTGCACCTTAGAGTTTACCTCATTCAGAGGCCTCACTTTCTTTTTTTTCCTTTTTTCCCCCCTTAAATTAGTACATGGAAACCACACAGCTCAGTGAATTTCTGAAAACTTAGTTCCTTGGGCTAATGAGTTTAACATAATTTTTTTGAAGTAATTATAACACTCCAAACAAGTGGAAAAGTAAAAGAAAAAATACCCCTGGCTACTGTAGATGTCAACAGTGGTGCTGTAAGAGCTGGGCTTTACTTAGAGGAACTAGAACAAGCACTCCAGGACATGTAGCTAATGGTGCTCCTCACATCAGTAGCATGCTGAAGCACACAGCAATCAGAGCTATTTAAAGGAAAAAGGACTTAAAACATATCACTGTGATTACTCTCCTAAATCCAAAGCGACACAGCCTCGAGCATAACCTAGATTCCTACCCAGCACTATTCAGGTCCAAATCCCACAATGTTTCTGAGCCAATATTGTTCCTATGATCCCTGGCAGTTAATACATTTCTGCTGGCACCCCCAAAACATACCTGCTAAAAAGCACAGGACAAAATAAAACTGGAAACACTTATGAAATATGAGCGCTATTAAGTTGTACACCCCAAATCCAGATTTTCCCTTCCCGGACTTCCTGGTGCCTGCAAACCAGTGTTAATGAAAGCAACATGTAAGCCCTGTTGTGAAACACCATTACTGCCATTCATCAGGCTTCATTTTGAAGTGTATGGTTTAGCACAGAAACTTCCATGTGGCAAAGGGTTTAGGGATTTTTAAAAGTAGCTGATGAGCAGAATATTATGTTCTTTTAAAATAGCCATCACCCTGAGTCAAGCTGAATACATTTTTATCCTTACAAAATCAAACTGCTGAATGTGCTTTGCAGTCTACAAGGTTACTTTCTTGCACAACTGAAGAAACATAGCCGATACATATGCTCTTGGTTTTTTCACTGATCTTCTAAGGAAAGAACCATTGAGAGCAATATCATTTACATACAGTCCACTCATCTTGTTGATCACCTATATGAAAAAAGCCCTGACAAGGAGGAATGCATGCCTAGCTCACGAGTAAGGGAAAAAGTAAGAGAAAGCAAAGGCAATTTAAATAAAACTGCAAAAATATGAATTTCCAAGGCAGAACATACATTTTGCTGTGTTAAAATGGGAGTATTTGAAGAAAATTTACTTCAGATCAGCTTAAAATTACTTTTTTCAAATGATCACCTCATGTCCTATTGAGTTGTGCCATGGGCAGAGACAGAGGTGAAGAGCACACACAAAAAGTATCTGGAAACGGCTCCAGTGCCAGAAATATATTTTATTAACACCCCTTGTATAATAATGGTGGGCATAATTAGGTTTGGCTTAGAAGTTTATGACTTATCACAGTGTTCTCAACTTAATAAATGGGAAAGAAAAATTAGCATCAGGACATGGAAAATCAAGCAATGGCACTGGAAGGACATGTTCACTGACTGCAGCAGATGTGAGTGTTTCTACACATATGAGGCAAATGGTCAAGTTCAGAGCCCCCAAAATGGCATCCATCACCCTGCTGAAGGAATGTGACGAAAAATTCTGCTCCATCACCATGACAACTCATGCCACACCATTGCTATAGTAACTGGCTGAACATCATTAGTTTTTAACCATACACACAGTATCCGACGTGCAAATGAGGAAGAGCCACCAGGGCACTTGGCTCTGCCTTGCACCTGCTCCCACCCCAACTTGTCTTTGCAGTGTAATGCAACCTCCTTCCATGCTCCCCCAGCCCCATGCTGCCAGCCAAGCTCCCCACCACTGCCAGCTCTCCAAACTCAAATCTGTCTTATCATCAGAGCACTAATTTAATGTATTTTATTGTTGGTTTTGTGGGTTTTTTTCCCCTGAGTGATTTATCAGACTAAGATTAAATGCAAGTAGCAAATTTCATTTTCCCAATGATTCATTGAAAATCTGTTCTATTAATCCAGTGCACCAAGGGGTGGCTTTGCATGCTGCATTTGCATCCTACACACACAGTCACAATATCAGTCCAAAGGCACCGTCCTGTCCCCTGAAGAGCCAGGATTTCAGCCTTGTCACAGCGCAGGAATGCGCTACTGTGCACCACCAAAACCCGTGCGGTCGTCACTGTAAGGCTCCAGCTCAGGCTGGGACGCTGCCCCCGGCAGCGTAGACATCGTGTGCAGTGATGCAAAACCCCAGCAGGGAAACACACACTAATGCCTTTCAGGTCACATCAAAGCCCAAAAGGTTCTGGCTAGATAATGTCTTTCATCCAGCTACCTTCCAACACGGAAGAAACAAAAATAAGTACAATTATTACTGGGGTTTGACCCAGTCTGGAGGCAGAGGGTCAAGCACAAGCTTGGCTGTCATCACAAAAGAATGCAACGGGTTTGGAGCAGTTTGTTGCTGTCTGGGGACACCATCCCTGCCTGACTCCCGGGCACAGCAAGCCCACACCCCCTGGTGCTGCAGGTACACTCTGTGTGTATCAATCATGCTGAAAGTGCCATGAAATTAGCTTGTTCTCCTCTTGGAGGACGGATGGGAGAAGACACGGTCCTGCTTGCTGGCTTTTCCTTTGACCCTTGTGTCTCTTCCACTTTCCCTCCATTTCTCACACCCCTCCTCTGCCTCCTGCAGGTTCTCCTTGGGGCTGGTGCAGGCTGTAGCATTGGCAAAACTCCTCCATCTCCATGCCAAGGACAGCAGTGGGGTGACTCGGGGACCAGCCCACAGCCCTTGTGCCCAAGCACAAACCCAGCAGTGTCTTGTGGGTCTCGTGAGAGGTGAAAGGTGTCTCTGCCCATGGCAGTGGATTGGAACAGGATGATCTTTAATGTCCCTCCCAACCCCAACCATTCTGTGACTCTATGATGACCCAAAGCAGCACAAGGACATCAGCCCCAGGGCCTGAGCCACCCAGCCCCTGCACTGCCCCATCCCCACCCCTTGGCCTCCACTGCTCAGTGGTCTGGTCATACTTTGGCTGGTACAGTACAGCCATTTATCAGATGTGTGTGGTGATACAGTACAAGCAGATGTATATGGTGGTACCACACACGTATATGTGATGATACCATACTCTCCACACACACACACACATATATACACACTGCAATACTATATATAGATCTGTGTATATATATTTATATACCACAGTAGCTCTGCCCACATTAGACTATCAAAATCCTATTACTTTGCATTAGGCTTAAAGCCTAGCCCGATGCTCCCTACGTGGCCTTTAACAGATCATACTGCACTGCCTTGGTAAACAATTTTTTTTTTCATTTTCTCGCTGTTTAGGAAGAAAAAAAAAAGGAAGGAAAAAAAACACTTCATCTTTTCTAAAATGGAATGTAAGTTTAAGTGAACAGGTAGTTTTCAACAGAAAAAAAAATAGGTCTTTTACAGCTTTTTTTGCAATCAGTAAAAAGTTTCTCACAGAGAAGATGAAACAACATAATTTTAATATTCGTATATACATTAATGTATGAAATTAGATACCTGCTATTGCTGTTTACAGCTGAAACAGAACTACAAATCACTTCGTGGGGAAAAAAGCCAACAACACTCAAACAAATCTGACTAGAGCGGTAAAATCTATCCCATGTTTACAAACGTGTAGAAGAGTATAAATTATTTTATTCTGGAAAGCAATTCCAAATTACTTTTTTCTTTTTGTAATAATACCACCCTCTAGTGGCACTTTTTCTGCTTTGCTGAAGAAAAAATGTGGTTTAACATATCGATCATATGCATTAAGAAATGGTACAGAAAGTGCAAACAGGAATCTGTTTATCTGGACTGAATTTCAGGCCCACAGTCTGCAGTCTCTGAATCTCTGCAGCTTTGGAAAAAGCTGTATCTGGCTTGTTTCAAACATAACTTATAAAAATAAGTGCTTAAGAAAATGCTACCATGAAAAGCATAAAATACTAAAGTTCCTTTAATGCACATTTGCAGAATAACCTTCCAGATGGATGAGTTCCTCAGTGCTTGTTAAGCAAATTACACTCTGAAGCATGGGCCTTATACATTTTATATATTATTATCTTAGGCCCCTGAAGATATTTTCATTAACAGCGTAAAAGGTAGATATGGCAAGAGCCTGTGACTGTTCTGTCTCTTGACTTGCTCCTCCTTCTTGGATGTATTACAAACTCATCAGTAAGGTGGTGGTGTAGCTTTTCGCCCTTCTCTTACAATTTCAGTCAGAAAGAACTAAAATGAGCCATTCCTAACTTAGAAACCATTGGTTTAACAAATCAGTCCTAAGTAGAGATGAGCCTGAGGCAGCCACAGCATATTTAGATATTGAGAACCTTACATTTTCAGGGATAAGGATCTGGGGATATCATTTCAGTCTACAGGGATAGGAAGAAAAATTAGATAGTGCCACAAATGCCACTAGGCTGGACCAAGATTTATACCCATCTATTTTTATACTTGATGCAGAGTGAGTGACACACAAATTCTGAAATTTGTCTCTTGCTTTTCTCGTTGCAAGGTACAGTCAGCCCATCAGCCAGCTTGAGGCAACTCCTGTGCTGGGAAAACTCAGTGTACAAAATTTCAAAGTCCTCCAAGCAAAGCCAGTCTGAACAACTTCATCATGGAGATGGCTGATCAGCTACATCCAATTCTGTTGAATTTGCAGCCAAAATTGTAGATAAATTGCTTAAGAGGGTGAGGTGAAGACTTGATTCATTGCACTAACTCCCCGCTTCTGTAACGATAAATGAAGATCAGGTTTTTCCCAAAAAGCTCTTACCCAATGACACTTGAAAGTAATTTGCTCTTGCTCTTTCCAGACAGGGATGCTTGAAGAGAAAGGAAAGGTAGCTTTTAGGTGGCTTGCACATCTTGCTTTCAGCAGGGCTCCAGGCACTTTACTCAGAGATGAGCTCTACACCTAGAATGAGACTTAATCTGTCAACTTTTTAAAATAGTTTGAGCAGATTTGTATCATCAGAATAAAAGCAGAAAGCTAAACCTGTTAGTACTCCCAGCTTCTCACCCCATCCCTCCGACAAGTGCTGGCATCTCTCAGACTGAGGACATGAGCCAGCTGTACTGCTAGAGGCAAAAGCAGCCTCAGCTCTCCCACTACAAGTCTAATGTAGAGCCCTCACATGAAAGGCATGGTACTATAACCCAAGTTTTCACACTTCAAATATTATGTTCCTACAGTTTTACCTCTATGTGATGTGGAGGTCTCAGGCAGTCACAGGCAGTCCTTGGTAAAGCATCACTCCCAGTTTCTGAAGAACCAGACCCAACAAGTGCACTGGGAGGACATGTAACTCCAGGCTGCAGCTGCCAACCCTGATCCTGCTGAGAGCAGGATGGTCCTTTAGCTACTGCTCACACAATGGTGACTGCACCCACCCAGAAAGCAGAGGAGTTCCTCTTCTTCAGATAGTATAACCTCTCATCCCCTGTTTACCAAGAGTATTATCCAGGGCCAGGGAGAGGAAGCTTGCTCCTCACCTGAGTTCAGCAGAACCTGCTGAACATCTGTGTAACTACACAGAAAAGGGAGATGTGGACTTGGAATCCCCTGGTCAAAGACATCATTGATCTTGGGTATGACATTTTACTAAGTAAATGTTTAAGAGACCATCAGGCTATTCTGTACTGTGGGAGGCAATTTCCTCTGCTTGTGTTCCCAGAGAGAACTAACTCCGAGACAAAATCAAAGGCTGGGAATTCAGTTTACACTCCCAGCCTAACCTCAGCATCTCCCACTGGCCCTCATTTTGCCAAGGATCACATCATCCTTCCCACAGGAAACTTAAAATTCTTGGTTCAAGGCTGTGCATTCTCGTACAAGACCATGGTAACACTAGCTCTTTATAACTCTGATCTGAGGAATTCAACTTGCACACACTAAAAAAACCTCTCCGTACCTTTGCAGCAAATGATGCATACATTAGAGCAAAAAATTTGGTGCCGCTAAATATTTTATCTTTTCAGCAGGGAGCTGCACAAATAAAGCACAACATTTCACTGCTCTGAAGCTGTAGATGTTAGCTTGTAGCATTGTAGCAGCATATCCCAGTTAATAACAGGACACCTCAAAGCTTGTCTTAATCATCTGCCCAAAACCAGCTGCTTTGCCAAGAGGGTTGCTACCTGAAGATGCAACATCACCCTCCCAGAAAGAGCTTACTTATTTTAAAGTAGTCACATAAAACAAGCAGCTGCAACTACAGGTGGTGTCTAGCACAGATTTTACAGCACATAAAATTTATATAGATTCCTGTGAAATTAGGCCAGCAATGCAGAGGGGACAGTGACAATCTCCTGCTCATGGTCCATCTGCAATGCAGGCCTTCTGTGTCTGTTTTCTCCCTGCTCATCTTTCCAGAGCTGTGATCCACCCAAGCCCAGCTTGTAGTGACTTGTCTCCCCTTCTCCCTCATTTTTCCTCTTCTTGCTGCTGCCACGTGCAGCTGGGGCACAGCCCGGTCCCAGCTGCAAGGTGGAGAACTCTGTTACCCTGCCACAAACCCAGCGGCTGCAATGCCAGCTTGAAAGTTAGGAGAGAACTGAACTCAAACAGGCAAACTCTCCCAGAAAAGCTCCATAGCAACTAGCAAAGTAAGTCAGGCCATGTATTGAGTGCATGCACACCCAAGAGAAGGAAAGAAACAGTTCCTGGAGAAAATGATAAAGTATTTAAAGCAATTTTATGGCAAAAATCTGTTACCTTTATCCCCCAAAGGAAAATTCATGTTTAAATCAGTCCTTTGCTAACATGAAATCAGAGTCCAATTCCATCTTGCATTTGACTTTTATATTGTTTTTGCCAGCTCTGCAAAGCATTATGCTATTGCTGTCCTTTGTCAGCATTCTCATTTCCAGAGCCTCTTCTGCTTTTCCCTATAAACAGCTCCCTTCTTCGCACAGTTGCAGCCCAAAGGCCATCCCTGCTGGGCTGCACAACACTGACTTACTGCTCCTGAGGCTCAGGCAGAGCCTGAGCAAATAGCAGCGCTTGGCCTCTGCTGCATCCACCTGGGCAGAGCTAGCTTACATCTCTTGGGGTCTGCAAACAGGACTTCTGGAGAAAACAGGGCAGAAACAACAAAGTTTTCAGCCAACTAGGTTATCTTAGTGCCAGCACGTCTGGAAGCAACCACAAAGCTCACCAGAAGCCCAGGATCAGCCCCACCCTGTGCGACACCCTGCTTTCTGCAAGACAAAGGGTGTGTAGGTACTGGGCCAAGAAACAGCACATTGCTGATTTTCTTAAGCAAAGATTGGTTATGGGAAGACTGGGACCCAGTGCTGCAAAAGGCAGCAGCAGGCTGACCTGCAGCATGTACACAAAGAAGCCTCAGATAAATGATATCAAAGAACTACCACTAGAACAATAACAAATGTCTCAAAAGGCTGGTATATGAAGAAGAGCAGACCAGAGCAATGATTCACTGTGTGAGTGCCATATAATTATTTTCTGTTAGAGTGCAATTTTTTTTTTAAGAAGTGGATTAGATAAACACTAGCTGTTAGCATTCAAACAGATACCAGGAGCTTACATTACTTTTAAATCATTAAAGCCTGAATATTATGTGCATTATGCATATGTTGCAGTCCTTCGCAGCACAACACAAAATATATTCCTTTCCATTCCCTGCACTGTCTTTTTGCAAAGGAAGGAGAAACCGAAAAATGTTTTATTCAAGAAAGAATCTGAACACCACATGTAAAAGAAAACAGCTTACAAGACATAAATATAAAATATGTAATACTTCTTAGAATACATTTGCTGTCAAAATCACACTGCAGGCAAAGATACTAAATTAAATATTCTGCCAATATTTTCATGGACTCAAGCAAGTGATGAGGTACATGAAATTTGCTATAAGCTTCAACACTGCTATTCTAAGCAATCTGAGTGGCACTAGGAATGTCAAATCTCAGTACCTGCTTTAAAAATGTTTCAATATGTCTGAAAGCAATGGCTTTCAGTATGCTATCATAAATATCTTTACATCTTGCATTTAAAGCAGTCATTTATACATTACTTTCAAAGTACATTAGCACATTTAATCTTGCTTAGCTAAATTGGTGCAGAGAAAAAGCTGGCAGATGGGAAAAGCTCAGCAAAAGTCTATTTGTTTCCCAGTTCTTATAGTAAAGAGACTGATCAATCTTTCCAGTACTGAAGTTAGTAATATACTTTTTTCTAGTTACTGAGCTTCAGGTCACCTTTACTTACTCCACAGATATGTCCCCCCTCTTGCTTAATTATGCAGGTTTCATTACTGGCCTAGCCAGTTTTACATCATAGATACAGAATCACAGAATGGTTGGGGTTGACACAGACCTTAAAAACCATCTAGTTTCAAGTCTCTGCCATGGGTGGGGACACCTTCCACATTCAGAGCCCTGTCCAGCCTGGCCCTGAACACTGCCAGGGATGGGGCAACCACAGCTTCTCTGGGCAGCCTGTTCCAGAGCCTCACCACACACATAGCAAAGAATTTCTTCCACATACCCAATCTTTCAGTCTGAACCCAACTCAAGTCTCCCCATTACCTCATTTAAAACAAACTCCATAAAGCATCAAATAAGAAACTGTGCTGTGAGTCTTCATGGAGCTGACAAATCTATAAATATTCGTTCATTCCATACATTCACACCCCCCACACTTCGTTTTTGGTCATAGCACACCTCAACTCTGCAAAACTATTTCATATTGATTCTAGTGTCACCTCTCTTCAGCTTCACCTGTCTTCATCCAAGCCACCTCCAACAGCTTGAGTCTTCTGCTCCCCATCTTATATTAAGGCTGAGATCTTAAAAGAGCCTCAGGGACAGAACCCTGAAACCCAAACAACCCCACAAGTTTCTCCAGCACCCAATTCTCTCTACCATTCACCTGCAAATTTCTCCCATTCCCTCCCTTCCCACAACATGAGGGTAATGGTTATGGCTCCCTTTGGCTCTTCATCAACTGAAATACTCAGAAATACCCACAAGTCACAAGGTTCCTGTGGCCGCTGTGCCAAGATCCTCTAAAGAAAACTGCAGCGTCACCTCCTCCTGCACAGAAACATCACCTAGCATCCCCTCCCTTCTGAGACACCGTGCCAAGAACAATGGCAGGAGTGTGATGTGAGCTACCATGTCTGCTAAACAGTCACCTCCTTTTCCTTTCTCCAAAAAACCCACTGGGAACAGCCTCTAGCCATTTCAGCAACTGGTAAAAGCTGCTGGTCTGCTCCAAAGGGCAGCACGTTTCTCTTTCACCTCTTCCCACTCCTCCCTTGCCACTCACAAATGAACAAGAACTGTGCACCACACACAGTTTCTTCCTCCAGTTTCCTCTCCGCTTTCTCACAGATACCATGACAGGGAAACACTGTACAGGCAGACAGATTTTGTATAACATTTTATTTACACTGCTGAAGACTGGGAACCAGTTCTGGCGACAGTTTCTCTTCTGTTGCTGTTGTTACATGTTATTACAAGGTCACTGTCCCACAGAGGGAAGCACACAAAATCTCTCAGTACTGTCATTTGCAACTTTGTCCTGTTAAAATGCAATTCAAGCTGCAAAGTGTAACACACTTACAAAAAACAGGTGCCCTCCAGCTGCTGGTATATTTGCAACTCCTCTTATTTTCCAAAGGCAAAGAGCAGACTGAGCTTTTGCAAGTGGTGCTGCGGTCAAACCAAGACTTCAGGTGAAAGGCAGTAGCACAGGTATTCACAACAGACTAACACACAGTTAGAGCAAAGCATGGAAGGCTCCATTTGGCACAAAGTGGAAAGTCAGAGCTTGTATTTCAAGAACAGAATGTGCTTATATGATTGTAAAAAATCTGCATTTGCAGCGAGGCAAGACAAGTTACAACCTTTTGTGGGAGAGAAAGGGAATCATTAAAAGACACATTTGCAAAGGTATCTTTTAGAGTTCAGTCTTAACAGAAACCAACATTTGGACTTAAGCTCCCTTTTAAAACAAACCTGATGATGTTGTACTTTACACAGTGTCAACTAATGACCTTACTTTACTACACTTACATACACACCAGTCCTCCTGACTCCCCGTGAAAGTGCGTGCACAACTGCATAGCTAACAGTCAGAAGAATCCTGCAATGTAAGGCTGGAGGTACAGCCAAATTGACCCCCTTATTGTATTTGGAAACCCTGATTTCCAAATCAAAGCACTTTCAGGGTAACTAGAAAACATACTTTTTCCAATCCTGCAGCCTAAAAGTGGTGAAAGAATGAGGTAAGCATACTGCATAGGCTATATATTTAAATCCAAATCCCCGAAGTTTTGGCTTACTTATGGAATTATTTAAAACTGAACAGAGAGAGGAAAAATAGTTATGAAAAACCTGAAAACAAATCCAGATCGACACTAACAGCAAATTAGACAATAAATCATTTACAAAGAGCATTTCCTACTGCCTTTTTTTTCTTCTTTTTTAAGTTAGCCAGACAAAAGCACAATTTGAAAAGAGCCTTGGTGCTTTTTCCACAGAGCTGTTCCTCCCAGAACACCTTCTCCAATTCAGCTTGTCTTCTTCAGTTAGTGTGAGCCAAAACTGGACCCACGGCATCACAGCACTGCAGTGAACACTGGCCTTCCAGGCAATGCTGCAGCTTTCCTTGCCCCAGCCCGAGTCCTAGAGCAATGACCAAGCTTTATGACACAGGGCCTTTAGAATAAATACCAGTGCTTAACAGAGAGTGTCAGAGACCTCAGTTATCATTTTAAACCATTTGAAAACGAAATTATAATTAATAATAGTGCCTTTTCTGATTCTCGCATTTTTATTTAAAATGTGTATTCGCAGGTTCACTTTTTTTAATATTCCCTTGCATCAGTGTTTAGTTCCCAGAAATCACTCCTCTCAGGCAATGCAAGATAGTACCCTCCATCCTCACCACATTTTCAATAAACTCTGTAGAAAACAGGAAATGATCAGACTAAGATAAAGTGCATATATTCCTTTCTGATACAGGCAACGAAATTGTGGACTGAAAAAATAAATCATACTGAGAATTGAAAACCAGACCAAAAAAATCCCACAGCGGCCCTTTAGCACGCCACAATTAAGTTGCCCCACTGAGTACTACCCAAAAATACTTTTCTTCAAGTGTCTGTTAGCTTAAAAAGAAAAAGGAACTTATAACATTAAAAAAAAATGGTTCCTTTTCAATTAGACTCTGAGAATCATAAATTTATGTAACTCTCAAAAGCTGCAGCTCCCTCAAGGCTGGCATACTGCCTTGACAACTTGTAAGCAGTTTGTATTTCACCCTTTGGATCCAGGCTTCAAACTTGCAAAAGCTTTGGAGTTCTTAAGGGAATGTGAAATTTCATTGAGAAAAGAAATAAAATGATAGTCCCTTTCTGACTTCTTGGACTCAAAAATAACTACAATGGTAAAGTGAGGTTCAGGGCGAGTCAGAAAGTAGGTGCTTTGGACTTTGTCATCGTAGAAGTGAACAACCTTCTCCAAACTGTTGAGGTCAGAGGTTCTATCAGTCATAATCATGATTACATTGGGCCAGTGCATAACAGGCCTGTCACTGGGCAGAGACACCACTGCAGGATACTGATCCACTCCTTTGGGGGCTTCCCTGTATGAATGGGGATGATGATAACCATGTCCCTGAAAACTCTCTGATCCACGATTGTCAAAAATTAAGGAAACATTGACAGCATCATACTTCCGGATGAAGCTGGAAATTTTCCCATAGTAATCAGGATTTGTTTTAGCAGTCAAAGTTTTCATTTCAGATGCTGTTGTCTGTCGACTAAGGGCCTCATGAAAGTAAAAACTAAACTTGGCAAGGAGAATGTTTTTGAGCTTCATCAGCCAGAGGAAGAGGTGTGGAGGCTGCACAGCCTTCTGAGACTGCCCTCCAAACAGGTGCTTCTTGGTCTCTCGCTGTTTCTCAAAAATTTGGCCCCAAGTCTGTAGCTTTGTGTGAGCACTGTGCAAGTTGACCAGGGATGGAAGGAACTTCCACTCTGAGATCTGAGCCTGAGCCTTTAAGAGGTGTGCAAGCACATCTACCTCCAGCTGGAAACTGCTTTCAAGAGGACTGAGGATTGGATGATGAAATCTAGAAAACATAACATTAGTTGAGACATGAGAACTGCTGTACACAACAGTGAAATAATCAGAGAGTATTTGCCACTCGACAGAAGATCAAACATCAAAGCAGAGCAAAGTGTAAACAAAACGTCATTGTTAAAGAACAGTTCTTTTTACATAATTAGGGTATTTCATGAACAAACAGCACTTCACGTTTGACAAAAAAAAATGCCTCAAACATTTCGGTATCAAAGTAAGGGAGTTATGTTTTATCAGTTCAAGAACAATCACTGCTTATCTCAATTCATGAACTACTGTAACATCCTTTCTTTTTAAATTTAGGTGATCTTGTTTTCAATTTAAAACCTCTTCTGGCAGTAATAGATGTCTTGATAGTTCTGGAATAGCAGTAAGGAATTAAGTTAAATCAAAGGAATTACGTTATCAATCTGTTGTTCACATAGGGAAGCTATGAGGAAGCCAAGCTGAGCTTGGTTTTGGTTTGTTGGGTTTTTTTTCAGTAAGTCACAACAAAATAGTAATAAAAAATTAGTCAACAGAACCATAATTAACTGTTTCTTTTCTCACTTTCTCCCCCTGATGTTTAGAAAAATAATACAGATCCAGTTTATCTCTCTTCCCATGATACTCAAATTACTTGCAAATTTATAGCATCATCAATAACAACATCCTTAATGCAAACTGCAAAAAACTGTAATGTAAAATATGTAACTTTGGAAAGAATGAGCCTTCAGCAAAACCAGAAGTGGCCCTTTTAGTAAATGTGTTCCCTCCTTGGCATTTAGGACTCTTAAAGAGGTCTCTAACAAAGAGCAACAAATAGTTCAAAGACAAGACTTCATAAGGTTTCCATTTAAGTAAAGACAGATTTATCCTCTCACTTCAGAAAATTATCTTGGGTCTTGTTATTGGTTTAAAACAATACAGTTTATACAGAATTTTTCCAACTTTTAACAGCCCATCTTCAACAAAACTACAGCAACGTCATTATTCCTGTCAGCTTCCAGGACACAACAAATATAACCCATTTTGGAAATAGTTGGTTCAAGACCAAGAAGCCTTGTGGACCAGAAGAGAGAATGAAATTCTAGTCTTTCCATGCCTTCTCCCTTCACTACTTTTTCTTTGACTTTCCCTTGAGTTCTTGTCAAAACATTAACTCTTTGGCTTTTGAAAAATGTCTGACAATGTTATCACTACCTGCAAGCATCTCTTTTTTTGGAAGCCACAATTTGTATCCTGAAAGGATTTGTTAGTGAGATGCAAGTCCAAATTTATTTGATGAAAATGAAATTATAAATATCATAAACCAGCTGATGCACCACGTTGTGCAAACAGGCCTGGCTGGGTGAGCAGGCACCTTCTGCACACAGCACATGTCAGCAACCCTCAGGCTGACCTGCTACAGCACATACAAGGTTTACTGGCCACTTTGGTGGGCTGAGAAGCCCAGAGCATATTTACATTTCTTTGAACAAATAAGAGTCAATTAAAAATAATTTCTAACAGTCAACATTAAATATCTCCAATAGTTTTGGCATGCACCAGAAAAACAGTTTTGTTGCTGTGTATTTGGAGAGGGTAACAAAAGCATTATAAAACATTATTTGTTGTATAATGACAGTCCCATCAAGTGACACATAGCACAGTGGTTTCAACACATTTGAAGTCAGACCAAAAAGGTTACTCTTCAATCTTAAAAGCAATTTAAAAATCCATACTAAGGCAGCACTGCCAAAGTCCCCTGGATTAACATTCTGATGTTCTGCTTACCAGTTCTACTTTGCTTCATGGCTTTCTTAATGTTTCACTGTACAGCAGGATTTGCTAAACTGTTTTAATCCAAAAATACACACCTCAGCCACAGCTGAGAAGCTTGATGTTGTTGCAGAGTAAACTGACAAGTTATGTACTAAGTAAATCTGCTGTAATTGAGTTTTGTAATGTAGAAGCATCTGAGATCAATATCATGTAAAACTGACAAGTTTTTACAATATTTCATAAGCCAGAGTGTTAAAAACTTAAAAACACATTGGAAAATTGTTTTTTCCCCCTAATCATTCCTGAAAGCAGAGGGATGGTACAGTTTTGTTTTGCAGACTGTGAAGAAGCCACATTTTCTTTTTATTTTCTTCCACAAATCACACGTTCGTGACTGTATTTACAGGATGCTGAAATAACATTAAACACATACAAACAATTATATCAAAATAGGTGTTCTAGTTATTTATTCATTTTATACTAAGCTTTTAAAGGATCCTGCTTCTGGTGCTGCTTTAATTACTTCAGTTATGATCCCACTCAAACCAACAGTTTACAAACTCAGGAAAAGTTACTTCTCCAGATGTATTCTAGAGAAAAATGGAAAGGAAAATGTCTAGTATTGGCTGTGTACAAGTCAGCAATAAGTAGCAATAAAATAGTAACAAAATAGCTTTAAATTACTCAAGAATTATTAATACTGCAGATACAAACAATATGTCTGTTAATAGTCAATTCTGCCATTTCTTTATCAGCAAGCAGATATTTCCTCTCCATTATCTTACCAGCTATTTTCACATGTAAAGGAAAAACCAAGGCCAGAACCTATCTAAAAAACACACATCCTGTCTGGCCTTAGCACAGCTGGCTGAAATAATGGCACACATCCTCAAGTACAAGTGAGGAATATACTGACAGAGGGAAAAGGATGGGTAAGGATGAGTTTATTTAATCTTTCATCTGTAAAGCAGAAATGCCTTACAGCCAGTACATATCAACATAACACATCTCAGAAACTGATCTGAGATATGAAGAAACTAAGAAAAAGGACTAAAGGAATATACCATTATACCCACTTTTTTCAGAAACACGCTGTATATGACTGGGGAGGAGCACTCTGCAGCTACTGAATTAGCTGTAACAGCATCTTAGATTGTCTCCATCATAAAGATTGCTTTGTTAACCCAAAGCAACATCATCAGTATTTTTCCCAGGGAGACACTATTCATTTTTTAAAGATGTTATAATATATATAGTTACATAATAGATATTATAAAACATATTATATAACATATAATGCCTTAGAAGTACAAATATATTACTGAAATTTATTTAAATAGCATGGTAAAACATTTTGTATGCAAGTCTCCCATCACTTCACCAAAATATGAGTTTTGATTTTCAGAATTTTAACAGGGCTGTTGATTCAGCACATGCTCAGAACAGATGACAATGGCTAGTGTACAACAGAAATCAACTTAAAAAAAACCAAAACAAATCAACAAAAAAAAAACCCTACCAAATGTCCAGACTTACTTATTTATTTCTTAATGTTAATAACATCAAGGAAAATATGCCTAAGTTTCAGGGTATGATTGGACTAACAGCCCTGATATTTTAAGTGTTCACAAGCCAAGAATTGCGAAACATCACTAGTAAGGTCATATAGACTAGTTTTGATTTTCAAATTGCAAAATTACATAGCAATTTACCAAAGTAATCCCTAAAAATATAAGGGAATCAGCTGCAGTGCTTCAATTTGGAATATCAGAAAGCAGCACTGAATTATTTTGATTTTTCCTTGGTGAACACTAAAAATCATAACTGAAAAAAGTAAGACCTATGAATATTCTCCCCAAACATGTTCTTAAGACACTATTTCACTAACAAAGATTTAAAAAATTGAACCACATCTGACAGTTAACTGTCTACAATGGCTACCTTGCTCTGGTTTCAAATGAAGAGGTAGAATTTTATTATCTTGACAAGCATTCAAAAACTATCTTTTAGACTGCCATCACTTTCAAGGCACACAAATTAGATGTGAAATACGCATCCTACCATCATTTAGAAACGTCCCAGGATTCCTGTAACAGGAACTATTAAATCTTAACTTCAAGAAACCATACTGGCAGGGACCAAAGACTCAGAGGCACTCCTACTGGCTCCAAGACCTCTCAAGAGAAGTGGTAACATGCATGATAAAGCCCTCCCAGGTAGGCCAGCTAGCCATGGTGTAGCTTTTAGAACTAAGCAGACACATATTCTAGCCTAAAAGGTAAAACTGTCACACAAGTATCTGTTTTATTTTTATGTCACTTTTACTGAACTCCACATGGAATTAAGGCTTGTTTCCTCTCCCCCACCAAAGTAAAAGCACAAGAAGCCTTGCACCTTATAAAAGAAAAATCACTTTTCCTCTCTCCTGAAAATGAACATGCTGAGCATTAATTAAGGAATGGGGAGGAAGGCTCCTAGAACACCATGAGCAGAACCACTTCTCCCTTTGTTATTTTTCTTTGTTTGAAGAAACTTCATGCATCTGATGCGGCTGGCCAACACAGACTTCACACGTGAATTCGTGAAGGGACTGTGCTGCTCAGCAGTCAAAGGACAGCAAAGTCTTCAGGCTTACTTTGAACTTCAACATCAGGTATCAACATCAGATCAGAACATCAACTCAGATCACATGTCTGAGTACATACTGCCAGCAAAGAAGCACTGACCTTGAACTGTATTTCTTTAAGATGGATTCCAAAATGTTTACCAGTTCCTCAGAGTTAATGAACTTTTGGGTGCTGAGCGTGTACATTTTTTCATAGAAGTCAGCAATTTCCATCCGAGCCTGAACAAAAAAACAGAGCTGTTCAGACAGGTGAGAAAGCAGCTCTTCCAAATGAGGAGCTGTTCCTCCTAGTGCATTGTGACCCGTCGCCACCACCTTCTTCAGCTCATTATGCAGAGATGTGTAGATGGTTCGGATGGAGTCCTTTCGGCTGAAGAATGACTGACCACCTGTTCAGATAAATATGGAGGTATTACCAAAATCCAGGGACAGCAAAGATAGACAGCAATACTGGAAAATTCTATATAACCATTCTGGTGGTTATATATCTAGTTGTTTGTAAGTGTTGTTTGATTACAGTATTTCTTTTAACAAAGAAGCAAAATTCAGTGTTTTATTTTGCACGTAACTGAATTACAGAGCACATGCTCAGAAGCATTTTATGTAATTTCATGCAAGCTACACTTGTCCCACTTCGTGTCTCAGCAGCCAATGACTGCTGCAAAACTCCAGCTCCCTCCCAGCTGCCTCGGTTACGACATGGCTTTTAAGAAAACAAGGGTTCAGTTAAATTTACTACTATGACACATGACTTGGAAATACTGTTACCTGTGGAAGTCAGAAGAATCAAGTCATCATGACTCGACTGATCAAATTTTAATAGCCTCCACTCCTATCAATAACTCTAGATCTTTTCAAGAGACTTGCCCTAACAAATCCTCTTCAGTCATAAAGCACTCATATTCACAAAGCGACCTTTAAATGGGAACCATGTGACATCTGTGTGTACAGATCAAATGTTTCTAGTTCCTATATAACCTCAATATAAACTAGAATTTCAAGGGAAAACAATCACACTTTATCCCAGTGAGACCACAGTAGAGGTTAATCCATAACTAAAACTTGGAGCATGGGAGGGAGGACAAGAAGTCTTATCTGTGCTCTTGTCTACCTGCTCAACACTACGATAAATTTAAAACAGAAAAGAAGACAGGAGCACAGGGTCAAAATAAAAGATATTTAAATTGACATTATCAACAGACTGTACAAATGTACTAGCCTTATTTAATAGTTTCTATTTACAGAAGGCCTAATGTGCCCCTCTGGCACTCAACAGCTGCAGCAGAGCAAGGATCACAGGGATTGAGTCTGAATCTTTCAAAGGTTCCAAATTTAGGCTCCACTTTGAAACCGCTTATAAATTTTGTAATGGTGGATAGCTCTTTCCACATCCCTTTTACACATATAATGTTCAAAAGTGATGATTGCAATTTGAGGCAGAAAGGTAGAGAATTGGCTATCATAGTAAAACAGCTCCCTTCATAAGACACGAGCAGCCGCCCCGGACACGGGCAAGAGGAAGAATCATGTATTGCATCGTTCATGAAGCAAATAAACAAACAAAACTTTGTCCCTTCTGTTGTCACCTTTATCCTTTCTGCAAGCACCAAATTCACTTTTTAAAATCAGTCTTCTAGTTTTGTCTGTAAAGATCTTCTTATAAAATAGTTCCAAGTCACCATTTAAACAACAAAGCAGTATTTTCTTGACACTTTAATGCATTACACATCAGACTCATATCCTTTGATCCATTTTGCACGCTCGTCTGCAGATGAAAAGGAAAATAAGCAGCTTTGCCCAGAGGGTAACAGCATGAAAACTTGTCCTGTGCCAGTTTGGGATTTTTCTATTCATGTACTGAGAAAGCAAGAAGCAATTGAGATTGCGGACAAAGCTTCCCGAGATCCTGCAGAGTCTGCATCAGTAACAACTTTTAGGATGCTTTCTCCAGCCCCGAGTACTTACACATTACACAGCTCCAATATAAGATGAAAGAGCCTTAACCCTTTGGTCACCCCAGCGAGCTCATCTTTGCCT
Source organism: Climacteris rufus (assembly GCA_013398175.1). Lineage (NCBI taxonomy): Eukaryota > Metazoa > Chordata > Aves > Passeriformes > Climacteridae > Climacteris > Climacteris rufus. The sequence continues at coordinate 1,102,602 of VZRZ01003917.1, read as the reverse complement.
AGATCTCAGCCCGAGGTCTGAACACAGGAATACCTCTAGCTAAATCTCGGGAAGGGCGGGCAGGTAGCCTGCCGGCCTGTATAAAGATGCATCGATTGGCACAGCAGCCGCTGTGCAACCTGCACGCCACCTGCGCTCTCCTTCATTCTATAAGGGCAGCACAAACGGCACAGCCGATTTCTCACCGGGCCCACGGACACTTATGGACCCAACACTTGTCTTTCAGCGGCACAGGCACGGCCCCGCCGAGGCAGGGCCCTCAGGTACCTCGGGCACGCAGCACTGCGCACCCCCGGGCGGACAGGTGACTCACACCCGCGCTGCCCACACGCACGGAGCCCAACGCGGGGCGGGCCCCCAGCCCGAGGCCGGCCCGGCGCGGGGCGGGAGCGCCGGTCCCTCCCTCCCCGGAGCGGTACCTAGCTTCTGTCCCAGGAAGGTCATGCTGTGATAGGCCTTCTCGGCCGCCGCCAGGTGCGCCAGCCCGGCCAGCAGCGCCAGCCAGCTGGACCCCGCGCTCTTGTTAGACTCCCGCTCCTTCTCCACGTTGTCCTTGGCCTTGTCGTAGGAGAAGATGCCCAGGTGGGAGAAGAAGGTCTCCAGCACGGCCTGCTCCACCGGCACCGGCGCTCCCAGCGGGATCGACTCCCCCATCCCGCCCGGCGCCTCCGCAGCGGCCGCGACTTCCGGGTCCGGCGCCCGCCCGCTCGCGCGAGGGAAGGCGCTCGTGCCCGCGCCCTCCTCACGTGACAGGCGGGGCGGGGAGAGGCCGGGCTCGGTCACGTGACGTGCCGGGGCTGGCGCTGCTGGCGGGCGGCGCAGGGAAAAGCCCGGGAGCGGCGGGGCTGCACTGCGGGGCGCTGCTGCCGTCCGACCTCCTCCGCCCTGCCCGGCCGCCTCTCACGCTTTAGCTTAAAGCTGAAACCCGCTTTCATGCTACAGTGTTCTTTCAATTCAAAAGTTCCCAAACCCAAGGTCTTTCTGAGGCCCTTGACTCCCACACGACCCTCCAGCTACTTCGGGTTTATAGTTTCTCTCTCCCTTGCGACTGGGAGATTGTGGATAGCCCAAATGAACCCTGTTTTTTCCAGTTCATGTTTCAGACAGAAGAGCTGTCTGAACTGATTCTCCGTGAAGGCGATGAGGAGCACGAGGCTGAGCCACAGGGCCAGGCCGTGTGGCTGTGGCAGCACCGACTGGTCCCAGTTCTGCCCAAGTACCGGCCCTTGTGCTGACAGACAGCTCCCCTCCAGGCCGAGTGGCAGCTCTCCAGCTAACCCCGAATGAAAACATTCTCAGTTTCCTCTCCTGCACTCTAACCGTACCTGCATTTGTTTTTAAGCTGACATCCTGACAAAACACAGCATCAGTTCTCTTAACACTGGTAAGACCCACGTACTAACCAGAGTAGCTGCCTCTTGTTCAGGAAACACCATCACCGAAAATGGGTATCAGATGCAAGCACTGGATTTAGGTGTGAAGCAGCCACTTAAATAACCTTTTACATAGTGTCTGAAAGCTTATTGTAGCATTATTCTGTGAACAGAGGAACAGAGTAGCCTAAGGATTAGGTTTGGATACAAAACTTAATTTTCATCATTTTCATTCACTGGTCTAATAACAAAGATAAGGATAAATCTGCCAAGCCCTTCATCACTTTTCTTTTAGGCACAGGAACCTCTGTATGCACACTTGAGTTCATTCACAGCAGTGTACAACATCCCTGAAGTGCCTCGGGTTAGAATTAAAGTTTTGGCTTTAAATGCTTAACATATAAAGCAGCTTAACTGAAGTTACGAGGTCGTTATTCTTGCAGCTGACAAGTCTGAGTTCTGCATGCACCAAAAGCTGCCTTCTTCCTCAATTCAGCTATTTACTTATTGTGCTGAAGGGACAAAATGGCTGTAGGATTTTACAGCTGCTCGACAACAGACTTCTTTGACCTGGAAAGTTGGTTATTAAAATTTGGTTTGTTGATGGGATATTTTGGTAATTTAAGTCAGCACCTGAAACACTCACCTGTTCAAGGCGATCACAGCTGTAAATAGTAGGCTGCCAATAGTTTATAGAAAATAAACGAGTAGGAAAGGGGACTCCTACATAACCAGGACACTGTCTCCAAAAGACAACTGGGAGTCAAGGGCTCAAACAAGACCTTTATTGCAACACAGAGTTGACAATTCGTTTTTGTATTTAATAGAAAGTATTTGGTCTTTTGGTGGTGAAACGTGGTTTGTGCTGGCGACGCAGAACTCTGTGTGGCAGAGGGAACTTGATTTTAGAATCCTGCAAGAAAAAGATTTCTATATTAATGGAGCTATTAGATGATCAACACAAAATAGTTTGCAATAGCCAAGCTGTATTCAATGACTAACTTACGCACAGAAAAGTAATGTATCCACAAATTAGACATACTTCACAGGACTTACAAATACCTTAATTTTTCTTTCTTTCTTGAAAGAAATGCCCGTTAGAGGCATAATTTCTGCACCATAACATGCATTCACTTTATTGTGACTTTCTTCCAAACACTTCTAGCAGTAGAAGCTTTAATCATAGTATACCATAATCATAAATATATTCACCCAAATTTGTTCCCTTCCCTATTTCTGGCTGCAAAGCAAACCTGTACCACACAAGAGAGATCCCCTCTTGTAGCCCAACGTTAGAGCAGGAGCCAGCAGCCACTGCAGTGTTGGCTCACTTACATGGAACTGCTTGACCGCTGGTCTGCGGCACTTGCTGGCAGCAATCTCCTCAACCTTCATGATCTGAATGGAGTGCGCACGGGCACGGTGACGGGCTCCCATGTCACGGTCTGCAACAAGAAAACACGTTAAAAATCACTTTTATGACCTTTTCAGTTCAGGAATCTTACAGCCATCTTTTCAAGGAATGTTCATAGTGCCATCTACAACTTTAAAAATTTCTGACCAACGCTAATTAAAACCACAGTTTCTATTATGTAAAGTGACAGCACAAATCCCACAAAACCAACAAGTAGAAGCACATTCTCCCTGTAAGTTGCAACTAAGCTCCTCAACAGGAAGTGCCATCTTGCTCTTCTTGTACAACTTGAAGAAGGCACACACGGACACAAGTAATATACCTAGGACTATTTCATCTCTTGCAAGAGAAAAAACCCTAGTGATTCAGAATCAACACTGAAATAGGATTACTGGGAAAACACATGAACTTCAAAACTATTTCCCTTCCAAAGGAAAGGTGGCAATAAAAGTAGGACCTGAGGATATATTTACTTTTGTTGAAGTTGACCAGCAATAGAACCATGAACTGATATTCATCCCACACAATAGGCTTTCAGAATAGGAGGAAGCCATCTGTACATGGGCTACCCGAAAATCCCTTCATTCAGAAGTGCAAATCACAGCCTTCAAATCACATCTATAGCTAGTTCCACAAGGTACACCTGTTGGAATACTGTGCTTCCTATGAAGATTTAACATCCCTATTAACCACTTACCTCTTGCAAGTATTCCTGAACAGGAAAGTATCATTGTACCACAAGAAACAAGGTTATCGGGTTCTTAAGCAATCTTCCAGTACGTTAATTAAGAGGAATTATTGTAAGTTAGTGTAGAACCTTAAATTTCACTTTCAACAGCACTTCAGCTTTTGAAAGGCGACAAGATACATTTAATATTTGCACACATGACAAGAATATCATTATTAAAAACAATATTCTTTGGGTTTTTATGTGCAATCTATAGTGTTTATAGCACTCTGGAGTCAAGTATCAGCAGCATCAGCTATATAAGTACTTCACAAAACAGACTGAAATCTGGACAATAATTAATTCTCCCTGAAATGAGGCAGTGAGATCTTGGAGCAAAGACACTACAGGGTTTTTTTTTCCTGTGATTTTCTTTTTTATTTGCTCTCCAAAGGACAGATGCTAGTATGTTCCACTTGATCTCTGAAATATACTCTTCACAAGACTTGGAAAGATATATTCAATTATCTTAAAACAGCATAGTGCAAGTAAGGAAATACAGCACCTAAAAAGTCATTACATTCCTAATCTGAATAGCAAAACTCATTACTAGAAATGTAGAAAAGGTAGAAATGTTTGGTGCAGAAAATCACACCAAAATGATGTGGCAATATTTTTAGTCACAGAAACTGTATAATGAGAAGTAACAAATAAGACACCAAATGTATCATACACATCTACGGAGTATCTAGCAATCCCCTGCTTTATTTTTCCAGTGTTTTGGTTATTTTACCACTGATTAAATCAGCACACTTTATGCCCAGTTTGAGATTTAATCTTCTGCTTATGTACTGATTCTACTATTTTATACCTTATACAGTTACACATACTTACAGCACTGAGTGACAGCACCAGCTGTGGTCAAATCTCTGTACTCCCTGTACATGTTGTGGGTTCCACTGCGAGAATCATAGCGCAACCAAATACCAAAATTTTTTACCTTCAGTGGGGACTTCTCATACACCTGGAATTACACAAGAACATGAAAGTGGTTAGAGACAATGTACTACACTGACATTTTACAATTTCAAGAAAACATATTTTAGAGCTTTACTGAAACCAGTTATAAGTCTTACTGTCAGAAAACTACTCTTTGCTCTCTTTCCCCTTACCAACATATCCGGATTTTATGTCTTGCTAATTCAGAGCTTTAGTAATTCAAACAAAACCACAAGATTTCAGCTCTAAAGAATGTTCTTGAAGCATCAAGGTAGAGGAGTGTAAGCATATAAACATCCACTTTCCCAGGGTTACGAATGCCTCTTAAAAGGTATATTGCACAACGAAGCAAGTGTAAGAATGAGAAAGCAGCACTGAGTAGTGACATGGCCCATAGTTCTGAAGTTCTGGTAGCTGTTTCCATTTAGTTTACAGGACATATACCACTGTTTTGAAAAACCAGACTCGTCACTCCTTTTCAAAGCAAATGAAACACGAATGGATTTCAACCTCACACCCAATAACCGCGATTCCTATTAACTCCTTCCACAAACACCAGCTGGAATTCCCTAAGAACCTCCTACGTTTTTAGGTTTTTAATCCCTCACCTGGCCACAGTATACAATCTCTCCAGAAGACTTCTTCATCTTCTTCAGCTGAGAAACGAAGTACCAAAAGCGGGACTTGGCGACGACATGGTTCGGAGCGAAGATCCGCATACGGTACAGAGGAGGGGTCGTGCACTTAGGCGTGGGCAGGCACCGCCCGACAACCTTGTACTCCCGCAGCTGGGGGGACACGAAACAGAAGCGGCCCACAGAGTGAGTTGCGGAGCCACCGCCGCGCCCGCCCCGCCCCGCGCCGGGATCCGCGGCTCCACAGAGGAACAGCGCGGCGACAACTCAATGGAGAAGCAGAGAGAGGCCCTTTTGCCGGGCGGGTCGATAACCCCGCGGATCTCCCCGCGGTGCCGCCCGCCGATCGGGGCCCGCACC
>VZRZ01003917.1:1062090-1095798 GCA_013398175.1 Climacteris rufus | reverse complement strand
CCCCCCCCCCCCCTCCTCCCCCCCCCCCCCCCGCCCCCAGCCGCGGCTGCCCGGCCCGGCCCGCTCCCTGTGCTCGTGGCGGCTGCGGAGCCGCGGGGGTGGGCGGGAGCCGGCGGCGATGGAGCACTAACCGGGAAGGTACCGGCGGAGGGGCGCGGGCCGGACACGACACGCGGGGCGGGTGACTCACCCTAGGGGGGGAAGGGGCGGTGTGGGCTGAGCTGGCGGCGCCTGCGGGCTCCCGCGAGTCCCCCGGCCGGTTTCCTCAGCCCCATGCAGCCAAGAGGCTCCGGGAAGGGGGAAGGCGCCGTCGCCTCCGCGCCCGCCCGACCCTGCTGCTGGAGGACAGCGGCGGCTGCAGCCGGCGGGGCCCCGCCGGTCCCGCCGTGCGGGAGCCGCGAAGAACATTGTGTTTTTCTCTGCTAGTACACGCCGTAGTCTGCGGTGCGGTTGTGTTTGCGAGAGCTGCCGCCTCGGTGGCTCTCCATCCGCTGTGGTTCCGGTGGGGGAAGGAAGAAACCGTAGGACCGCAGCGTGAGGGGAGGGAGGGACCTCCCCGCACCTCCATATTCAGCTGGTCCCGGCGTGGTCGGAGCGGGGGTTCCCTGGCTCGGCTGCGGGCGCTCGGGCACTCGCAGCGGCCCGGGACGGCCCGGCGGGGCGCGGCGCCGAGCTGGACGTGCGGGCTGTGAATGCCCCCGGCTGCGCTGCCCAGCGGCGTGGGCTCTTTCCAGCCGCAGGAGAGCGGGCTCTTCCACCGAGTCTGAGGCGGGGGAAAGGAGGCCTTACTCCTTACGGGGAATTCCTGCCTGTAGGATTGTGTCTGAAACGAAGACCTAATGTCACTTCCAGAAAGAAAAACTTCTCTAGTGCAGTTGAAAAGTTGTCGAAGTAGCAGTAGCTATACAGCTGTTGGTTTTAACCGCGTGTGAGGTCAGTGTAAAGGGTCTAGAGCGCTAAGAGTCTGTAAGTACGCCCAAGGTTCGCAGCAGTCAAAACGAGAGCAAACAAAATTGTGAATGATGAATTTTAATATCTTGGTTTTATTAGAGGGGAAACTTGAGGGAATTCAAATGAGGCACGTCTCTGAGTCCCCCTGTGCTATCACAATCTTGTAAATACATAAAATGAGTACTGCAGATGAAGTTTTCTTTAACTGCTAATTGTTCCTGTGGTTAGCATCTGTAGTTAAAATGCTCTGAATGCTTTTATTAGTAGGGTATATCTGGACTGTAGTTGCACACTTTGGCCATGTTTCTATTGTTAATTGGGCAGTCTTCCCCACTGGACCTTTCTTTTTTCCTCCTCTTTTCCACTGTGAAAACAATCTACTATCAAATGCATTTTTAAGTATTCAATATGAGATAAGGAATAAGTTATCCTGATGAGACATACCTGTATGACTTAATTGGTAAGGCACTGCATGCTCCTAATTAGAGTAAATTGAGTTTGCCACCCAACATGGTGTACTGCTTAACAAAAAAAAAATCTCTGAGTAAGTAATACTTTCTACACAGCTGCATATTGACTTAAGGTTATCAATTGTTTTTATAAAACTTGCTTTAATGACACGATGTTATAGCTAAGTATATTTTGCAATGGATTTTGTGAATTATTAGTACTATTACAATTGCATTTCAGTTCTGCTTTTGAAGTGTAACTGATGGAAAAGCTACCTGTTTAAGTAGAACGATGAGACATGGAATGCTATTTTATTAGCTTTCTCAAGAGGCTCATTCAGATAATTTTTCTCATAAATTGTCTTTTAGAGTTGGCTAGTCAAGACAAAACTGAGAAAAGGCTATATGGTAGAAGATGAAATTTTAAGTACACTCATGAGGCATTTATAAAATTAGTAGAACTGATTGGCATTGCTGTTAGCAATTACAAGTGAAGAGAATAAATGTTTGAGTCACGTTACTTTTAATAGCAAAACTTGTCACCCAAATATAAATCATGTGCCCGAAAGATAGTATTGTGCTGATATCAGCAGGTAAATATGCAAAAAAATGCTTCTGTATATGAAATAGTTGTGTCACTCTGGACCAGATCCTAATCAAGAGATGCTATTAAAAAAAAAAAAATCACTTCCACTGCAGCATTTTATGCTTTTTTAATCTGTCTCTTCTGGATGTTGATTATGGGGAAAACAGATTGGGGGCTGGGGATGCAGAGGGAGAAGACGCAGCAAAGCACCTTTAATCCCTAAAGATTCTGCCCCTGAGGGGGATCACTGTGTCTAAGGCAGCCTATGAGGCTTCTTTTGCCACGAGTCATCACTTTGTTCCAGACTTTCTGGTTTCTATACTGCTGAAACCTGCACTTTTTTTTTTTTGGTATGAACTCCATTTTACTTACTAAATTGCTTTTCATTATGCACTTTGGTATAGTGTATTGTGTCTTCAGTTTTATAGAAAAGTCTGTTACCACGTTAAATTTTGGGCTCTCGTTTTCAATCCTGCGTGCTGTCACTTGTCACTGTGCCACCTTTCTTCCCGTGGGGGAGGGTGAACAGTAGAGCATGCATGAGACTTGCAATACTAAGAAATTGGAAGTGCTACCTGTGGGTATGTAGGCAGCTTCAAACCACAGTTCCTTTGTATTTTGTCTCTTCCTTCCCCCTACCTCCTACATACTTATGTAACAAGGTCTGATTTCAGGCCTAATTAACTGTGTTACCATGAGGGGGAGGTGGGGCAGAGATTTGAAGGATAGATTGAATTTTGTCCCCTCCTGTTATTTAACAGCATTCTAGTATTTGACAGAGATCATTTTATTTTTTTTATAATTCTGTGTTTTACTAAAGTGTTGTAGAACAGCCTGTAGAGGCAAGCCATCTTTAGAACATTTGTTTGCTTGTTAATTTTACACTGAATTTGCTAAAGAAAAATCGTTGCTAGTAAATCACCACCCATTAGTAGGAACAGAAAACTTATGGTAACAACTCGGTATGGTGTATTTTGTGGTTAGTTTCTAAGCTTTGTGTGTGCTTGGTTTGAAAGACCTCCTAATGACTTTGCCCCCTCCACGGGAAATACTTCGTAAGTGGGTTTATGAAACATCTTAGCTATATTGGAGTTGAGTAGAGTTGGGTTTTTTTGGGTTTTTTTTCTTTTTTTTTTTTTGCAGTGTGGTAGGGGAAAAAACACAGCAATCTATCATTTAAGTAGCAGATTTATGCTTATATCCTATCTGCATGCTTGAATTTAAGCCTCTCAGTTAAATACTGTACATCATGCCATCTTTCTGTTAATTACGTTCTCTTTCCAAAGGAAATGAAATACATGAATACATTGCTTACTCAGTAAGAAATAGTAGTGCTGTGAAAAGTCAATCAAAGGACTTAGAATTCCAGTATCTCTATCAGATGTACGTGCGTTCATGTTTACTTGGAGTACATTGTTTGAGGTTTGTGGGCCAGCTTGTGTGATTGTTGCTGTCCTGGTTTTAATTATTTCTGTTCTGCTGAGCAAATAAAATTTCTCTTTCTCTATTTGCAGATGATTGTATTTTCCCCTCTAGAAGAAGTGGGCAAACCAGTTAAGAGCAGGAAACAGAGAGTATAGCAATAGAGATGGATGAACAAGCCCTTCTAGGGCTAAACCCAAATGCTGATGCAGACTTCAGACAAAGAGTATGTAATTAACTTCCTCTTCTCTCTGGTAACTGGAGGTGGTATTGAAATGCAAAAATCTCACAGTTTCTTGGGGTCTGGGGGTTTGGTGGGTTTTTTTTGTGAGCCAGTGCATAGGGTTTGTGGTGGAAAGTACAGAACAAAGTCATGTTGTAAACATGTAAACTGAGGGCTGTGGCTTATCAGTTCTGTGAAATTGCACTTAACATGCATAGAATTTATTTTTCTGGACTCTTGACTGTTTAAGGCTTCTCAGTTCCTTATATAGGTTCTCACAGAATGAAAAGCAGCCACACAAAACAAGTTGCATGAAATTGGCCTTTGGATTTAGATGTGTTTTTTTAACAATTTTAATGGACTGCCTAACTCTAGTGTCTTTGTGATAAAACGTGTGGGTTTAACTGTAGTGAAGCTTGTGTTATTGTAAAGTAGGTTAAGAAAGGAATCATGGTATGTGGGTAGCAGTTACTTCATAAGAGATGCTCCTGTGAAAAGATGTTATTATTTATATAACTATTTGTTGAGTTATTATCTCTGCTTACTGATTACCATGTTGATTTAGCTGTCTACAAGATAACATCTAGTAAAAGCTTTCAGAAATGAGGATGTTAATACCATGGGTTTTTGTTCATTAAACAGATCCTGGAATATTTAAGACAGTTACAAATGTGGTTTGATGTGGCCTAGTATTGCTAAGCAATACTGTTAAAGCAATAATACTGTTAAATATGTTGGTTCTGGGTATGTGTCCTTTTTATAGCTGATCTTTAGTGATCTGTTAATAGAATATCACTAAAATTGGAAGCTTTCAGGTTGATTGACCTTTAACTATGCAGTCTGCACAATTTAGAAATATTTCATAGTAGAAGGAGGTCCACTTTTTCACTATCATGTAAGATGTAACACAGGGGAAGTATCAAACCATTTCTAGGAAAACTATTGAGTATGAGAAGATCACAAGTACTAACTACAGGAAGTGAATTCTTGTTTTAGATCTTATTTCTGAATAATTACTTTGGGAGATGACTTTGGTGAGTGGAAACCTTTATGAATTAATGCAAAAAGCAACCCCTAAAAATCCAATGGCCAGACCTACCCCTTGAAATACATGCATTCATAGAACTGAAATAATATTGTTAATCTAATTTCTGTTTCAAAAGTTGTTTTACTGTTCTGTATTATAGGCCACACTGAGTCTTAAAGCAATTCAATCAGATTAACTGTTGTCAAAAGCTATTTAGAAGCCCTGATTAGCAACTTGGTTATCTTAAATTTGGTAGAGATTTTTTTGATTTCTGTAGAAGATTCACAAACTGATAGTTGTTCGGGTGGTCAGTGTTTGAACGTTTCTTGAGCTTGGGGTGTTGAATACACCCCAGGAAAGGCGATGCAACAAAAATAGTAAGCTGTTTTCACTGAAAATTCTAAATCACCACCTTTTTAGAATTTGTGGAAAGAATTTTAACTTGGATATGCATTTCCACCTAAATGGAAAGGCCCTGAGCAAGCTGCTCTAGTCAACTATCTCCAGAGGTTCTATCTAACCTCAACACTTCTGATTCTATGATTTCTGTATTCAAGTAACAAAAATATTTGTATTGAACATGAAGTGGAAATGGGTACCTATGATATTAGCATTTGAAAAAAAAACCACTCAGGGTTAAGGTGATTAGGGAGCCATATAAATAGTTCAATGTATCCAAATAGTGTTGGTTTTTTGAAGGAGAGTGTTTAAATGCGAGGACAGGTGTGAATGACATGTCTTGCTGTGTGTTCTTTTTTAAATGAAACTTGAAATTTTGCAGGCACTAGCCTACTTTGAGCAGCTCAAGATATCTCAGGATGCTTGGCAAGTCTGTGCAGAAGCGTTAGCTCAGAATATATACAGGTAATGTCGTTAATAATTTCTTATTTTCATCAGTATTACGTGTGGGTCTGATTTAGCTTGCAGAATAATAGGCAAACTAAACTGTTGAAAGTTAATATGATCTTCATGCTATTTTTAGTATCATAGTTGATCTATGGTCTCTGTATAATGCCTTTCAAGGAAGAACAATGTATAAATTAAACTCCATATTAATCTAGTAGCCTACAGGCTGCTGCTTTTTGAAATTCAGGGGAAAGGAACATGCCATCTTTTTGGGAGAAGAAGTGCTGAAAATTGCCCATTGTGAGGCTATAGGTTTTATATGCAGTAAGCTCACCATCCCATTTCCCAAGATGCAAGGAGTGAGTAATGACCACTGTTTTTGCACGTTGTTGTGTATTTGCATCAAAAATACTAAGCTGTCTCTGTATCACAGAATAATTCAGTTTGGAAGGAAATTGAGGGGTGCATATCTCCTGAATAACAGTAATTTGTAGTGAATGCTTTTCTGTAAATGATTTATCAAAACTTCTGACTCCAGCAGAATGTGCAGTTAAAACCATATGAGGTTACAAATTATAATCTTTAAAAATACATTATAGTTGTTGCAATTTTTAGATAAGATGAAAAGGTCATGTAAATGATAGAACATGTGGAATGTCTGTTCCTGATGTGTACCTCAGTTTGTCTTTATCTTTGATTTTTAAGACGCAGTGTACAACTCGCACTTAGTAGTGGGCCTCAAACATGCTATTGAAGCCTGACAGGTCTTTATAAGGGCAGGATACAATAGGTATTGTAGTTTTGTTTGTTCTATACTGTAATCAAACCATAACAAATAGATGACTATAGAAAAAAAGCCTAGTATCAAACATAAATATTAGTTTAACAGTTGCTCATTTCTACCAGATTAAGTGCTCAAGTATTTGTCATTTTTACTTTGAAGTAACAGCAGTAGCAGTTTGGTTTTTTTCTGGTGCCAAAGGGGTGATCTGATTGTAATATTTGAGGAATCTTTTTCTTCCCAGAAAAATGTACCATATTGCTGCCAGTAACAGAATTTTCTTTTTTAGTGATGATCACATCAAGTTCTTCTGCTTTCAAGTCCTGGAACATCAAATTAAGTTCAAGTGAGTAATTTTTCTTGACACCACCCATGTACATCCATTTAATTTTCCCTTTCTGTTCTGCTTGCAAATAAATTTAGAATGGTATCTGTTGCCTGGTTGTGGTGAATGAGCTGGCTGTAATCCGATCCAGAGGGCTTTCTTGTATTTCTTCACCTTTTCCTGGGAGAGGCTTTGAGCAGCACGCTCTACTCTCAGCTAATCTAACACCTGTGTGTGGCCCAACACAGACCCAGTTAGCAAGGATTGCTTGAAACTTAGCTATTCCTTTCTGGAGATTCAGGCCTTAGTCTGTACTCTCACTGATTTTTGTGGCCTTGCTCAGTACAGAGTCCTGGACTTCAGACAAAGCCCTTTTCATTCAATAACCATGGCAGAGATGGTAAGAGAAAGTAGTCTTTTCACTGAGTGGTCTTTTCATAGAACCCAGAATTTTAGGGAAAAATACATTTTAATAATACAAATTTCATTGCACAGAACTATATTTTTTTTCCCCTCACTTTGGGCTCCTTTTGTCTGGAATTGAACATAATGGAATCTTGGAATATCACTGTGAGTGCTTGTAGTACCCTGAATGCGTGGGTCAGGTTTAGATAGGAGGAAAATGTATTTTGTGACTGATTTTTACAGGTATGTATGAGTGCAAATGTTGGGGACTTAACATTTTGTGATTTTATTTACCTGATTTTACCTCACTGTCCATTTTCCTCTGCTTGTTTCATTCCTGACCCGTGCTTCCTGAAGTATGGTTTCTCTTGTTTTCCTGCTGCTTGTTTTCTTTGAGCATTTTCAGTGGGGTGCTTTTTTCTTCTCTTTTATGCATCTATATATTTTGACCTCAATATTTTTTGTTTCAGATACTCTGAACTTACTGAAGTCCAGCAGCAACTAATTAGGGAAACACTCATAACATGGCTGCAGGCACAGGTAAGTATGTCCTTCACAGCAGTTTTAGGCTAACAGGGCATTGAGTGTGGACTAAATGTTTAATCTGTCATCTGAGTTTAAATATGGCTTTCTGAAGATATTTGGTATCTGATGGTTAAAGGTTTGTGAGAAGTTCTTTAAATTAGATGTTATAAAGAAGTCCACGCTGAACCTGTTATGTGTAACTCTTGCATCACCTAACAATTGTGGTTGAATCAATTGTGTGCAAAATAAGGAGTATTAGAAGTTTCCCTTTAGCGAGGTATGGTACAGATTTCTGACGTTCCGGAGTGTCTGGAGGAGGAGCAGTAATTCTGTTTCTAAGACCCTCCTGAGTGAACTCCTCTCTACTTAGAATGCTGGCAGATGTTTATGAACCAACAGCAGCTCCTTTGTTGGTACCATAGCAGAGTATGGGCTACTCTTCCTTGCAGAATTGGTTACTGTAGCTGAACTCGTAGGATGAGCCCCACCCAGGAGTTTGCAGTCAGCAGAACCGTCATGTGGGCTTGTACAAGTCTTTGCCTATCCCTGCTATTGTATAGTTGTCATTCCACTTCTGCACTGGAGATTAGCATAGTTGCTGTGCAGAAAACTTAACAGTAGGAAATGGAATAGAATATCATTTTTAAAAGAACAGATCATTGTGAAGTGGATTAAATTGTCTTTCTCTTTGTGGCAGACTGTTCCATTTAGGAGTTTATAAAAGGGAAAGGAGGGAGGAGGAGATTGGTAGTGGTAGATTTATTTTTTCTCCCTTATGATCTTAGATTTAGAAATTTCCTTTACTATTCTTAAAAGTATCATCTAACACAGGCACAAGCTAGTTACAAGAGGACTGTAACTTGTTTTCTGGAGGTTCTTGTTTACTCCTTTCACCAAACTGACAAATGACCTTTTAGTCTTTGAGTAGTACACTTAATGTCTTGGTACTGACTGAAGAACTTAGGACTGTATTGCACACAGAGAATGTTTTCCCTGTTGCATGTCAATTTAGTCAAATTTTCCTCAAAATCCTTGGAAATGTAAGGATTTATTTCTTGATCTCAGCCAGGAAGAGAGGCAGTACATTAATCACTACAGACAGATCAACGTGTAAGATTCTTCTGTGAGTTACTGAGCATATACAAATAAAATGTTTTGTTTCTGCCAGATGCTGAATCCCCAGCCTGAGAAGACTTTTATTCGCAACAAAGCAGCACAAGTCTTTGCACTGCTTTTTGTTACTGAATATCTCACGAAATGGCCCAAGTTTTTTTTTGACATTCTGTCAGTAGTTGACCTTAATCCACGAGGTGTGGATATGTACCTCAGAATCCTGATGGCTGTTGATGCTGAGCTGGTGGACCGGGATGTTGTTCATACATCAGAGGCAAGTTACTATTTTGCATTGGCACTTGTTTTACGTTTCTGAGAAGTTCTCTTACTTTAGTTAGAGCAGAAGGTTTTTAGATACGTTCTTTTCCTGTGGCAGCTCTGCATTTGACACATTAGGTAGTTTAAATCCAAAAGCCATATGTTGTTTAATGCTTTTTATGGTTTCATACTTTTCAGCTAATTTTTTTTTGCTTGAAAGCTAGCAAACAAGAACTAATGGACTGAGTTCACCAATGTAATGCTAGACTGACTCATTTTAAAATGTTAACTTTTTTCTAGTGTTTGTTTTAAAGAATCTTAGCATCAAAAGTCCATTTAATGATCTAGAGAACTCCTCCTTTTCTGCCTTTTTTTCAGTGTTTGGGCATTGTGGTTAAAACAAAAGGAAAACCTGGGATATTTTTATTTTATTTGTTGGAAAAGAACAAAACCATTCTCTGATTTGAGTTACTTTGCTATGACAAGTGACAGTGGATACAAGAATGCTGCTAATTTGACAAGATGCTAATCTGTGACAAGACTGATTTACCCTTTTTCTGTATTGATAGGAGGCTCGTAGGAACACATTATTAAAAGATACTATGAGGGAACAGTGCATTCCAAGTTTGGTGGAATCGTGGTACCAAATCTTACAAAACTATCAATATAATAACTCAGAGTTGACGTGCCAGTGCCTTGAAGTAGTTGGAGCTTACGTATCCTGGATAGATTTGAGCCTGATAGCCAATGAAAGGTAAGAGGGTTTTGATGGGAAATGTTTGCAGAAATAACATTTGGTAGTGTGCTGACTATGAATAGAATTCTATGAAATAGAATTTAAAGTCATCTTTTAAGAAGGAATTTATATACAATCTTGGGAGTTTTGGAAATTTTAGGAGAGTGTTTTTGTTTTGTTAAAGCCAAGCTGATATAAGCACCAAACTAAACATAGTTTGCTGTGTTCTCTTTAAAATGTATAAAATGCTGAGTTTTGTCAGTACAATAGACTTTAACACCGTTTTATAAAAAGAAACCATTGTAAATATGCACACAAATAATATTAAGTTTCTGTACAATGCTACTTTGTACATACAAAGCTAAACTATTTTTTTTCTCTGAAGGTTTATAAATATGCTGCTAGGTCACATGTCTGTGGAAGTTCTCCGGGAAGAAGCCTGTGATTGTTTGTTTGAAATTGTAAATAAGGGAATGGACCCAATTGATAAAACAAAATTGGTTGAGTCTTTATGTCAAGTATTGCAGTCTGCTGGCCTCTTCAGTATTGATCAGGTTTGTGTATTGATTTTTAACCATAGGAATGAGTCATAGGTTTCTGACAGTTCTTAAATAAGCAAATACTCAGAAAATTTTTAAAAAGCCCACAGATTAGGTGGGAAGTACTTATGTTTCTGCATGAACACTTCTTTCAGTTTTCTTATATTTAAGAACTTGTAATTAATGTTCATTATTAATTTAAACACATTGTATTTCATTTTAGAAGCAAGGTGCTATGTAACTCCTCTGTTCCTCTCCTAACCATGTTGTACTTACTGTTGAGATTGCTTCTGTGTTTCCTTCTCTTGAGTCTTCTTTTCTGAATGACTCTGTAATAGGTATTGTAGCCAAGATAGGATTTTTTAGGGTGAGACATTAGATCAGCTGTGTGGAATTAGGTAGGGTAAAAAGAGCTTTCTTAAGGACACATATGCTATTTTGCATGTCTGCACCATCAAATGTGAGTCTTGAAATGCTTATCTGTAAGCTGGAAAAGAGTACCTACTAACTAGACAGACATTCCCTGGCAGTTGCAGTGTTTGAGTTGCTGTGTGCTAGTAAGCTGTTTGCTACCTGCTGTGGAGAAGGAGCAACCAGTCTTTATGAAGCTGTAGTCCTTAGATTGCAAGGCTGTTACCTCTTAATTTTGAAGCCTTTGTCAAATTAGTATTCGTACTAATAAAAATCTTACCTCAGTCTTTCTTAGGTAGACTTGTTATTCTTTCACTTTTGTGCAGTTATGGCAGAGACCAAAACGTCTGTTTGGGGTGGCTGTTCTAGGAGTATTTCCTGATTCTGATCAATGTATTTCTGCAAAAGCATGCCAGAAGTATTTAATATTAACTCAGTCTTACAGGCAGTACTGAAAGGTACTCGTTATCAGTATTTCTGAAGTGAGCTACAGCTGCTAATTCTTATAAGTATTCCCATAAAAAGGTTTTCCTTTGATACAGTCTAAAATTTATGGTAGGCAAGTGCTGCTGCTTTTATTTTGAACCTGCTTCTTGCTGTAAAGAGAGAAACAAACAAATCTGAAAAGATGAAGCAGACTACTGTTGTGTAATGGAGGACAGCCAAATCTGGCATTGCTTTAACTTTTTTCTCTCTCCATTCCCGGGGAAATGAACTAGGCAATTGTATTTTCCATCTAAGAGACAAGTGTTGGTTTAATTCTACATACTAGACATGGGTAGTACAGTCTGTAATCTCATGTTATTTAAACAGAAGCTCTGATAGTATTTTTAATCACGTGTCTTTTCTTGCAGGAAGATGATGTGGATTTTCTGGCCAGATTTTCTAAGCTGGTCAACGGGATGGGGCAAGCATTAATAGCTAGTTGGACTAAACTGATAAAAAACGGTGATATGAAAAGTGCACAAGACACTCTACAAGCTATTGAAGCAAAAGTGGCCCTAATGTTGCAACTTCTAATTCATGAAGATGACGATATCTCTTCTAATATCATTGGCTTTTGTTACGACTACCTTCACATCCTGAAACAAGTAAATATGTCTGGCTTCTATGTAACACCAATTCTGACATTATTTCATTTGATTTTTTTGTGAATGTGGAAATCTCATAGTATGTGCAAACTGACTTGCAGAATAGGTTTTTTATCTAATTAGCATTCAGAATCTTTATTGCCTGTGGTCATGCTATTTTTGTAGTGTTGTTTAGAGATCTGAAGGAGTTTGGTTAAATCTTGTGTTAAGTGGAAAAAAGGCTTGCAGATCATATAGCTGCTGAAAAAGCAAGTCTTTCTTTTCCTATTAGATAGTAATGAAGGATTAGAACACAAAAAAAATAACATTTGAATTTTATTTTACAGCTTTCTGCACTTTCAGACCAACAAAAAGCTAATGTAGAGGTAAGGGTGTTTTTTACTACAAATTCTATACTTCAAGGACACATTCGATCAGAATATTTCATTTTGTTGAAACAAATCATGTTTCATTTATAGGCCTTAATGTGTGTGTGACAGTAGTTAAAAGAATTGAAAGTAAGGACAGTGTGTTTCATCTCTTTCAAGTAACTCCAGTTGTTCCTTTTAATAGTAAACCTATATTGAATTGTGTGTGATGATGAAAGTTATTTGAGAGCTGCTTTTCCCAAACAACCCTTAAGCATATATTGGCAAGCTCCTGTACAGGCTGTACTGTTCACAGATTATTCTTAAACCATTATAGAACAGTTGTTTTCTTGAAGATTTTTGTTTTTACTAAAACCTTAATTCCAAAGGATTGGAAGAAGTCTGGGAGGGGTTGTCTTAAAAATAACCCTTGATAATATAAGTTAAACTTATGAAAGAAGCAACAATTGAGGGTAACAGTTGTAATTATGAGCAGTTACGTTTACAGCAGTTACATGTTAAACATTGCATCAAATATACATTAAGATCAAGTTTATATGCTTGAGTTTAAATAAACTTAAGTTTGTATATAAAGCATTAAGTTTAGTAAGTAAGGTTTATGTCCAGTTTTGGAAGTAGTAAACTTATTTTGATTTTTTAGCCCAGTCCTTTTATTTCTTTTCTCTGGTTGTTCTGCACCAATGTGGATGTATTAATTTGGGTGTTGAACTGGTTAGTTTGGTGCAGGCATTTCATAATAGCTGTAAGTTCATACAGCTAACAGGTGTGATTCCTTTTCCATTACAAGGAAAACTGAATTCTGTACCTGTTCTAGCATGAAAAGTTGAATTTGGATAACAGTGCTGTGGATTATCTTGATTTCCTTTTGTCTAATGCCTGTTTAAATTGTACTAGGTAACACAGTAACAGAACTTTGATAATATCACTGAATATTTTTATTTTTGCTACTGTCTTTTGTTCTTACACTAGATCAAACGATGTTATTACTGCAGTGCACTAAAGACACTAAAAGTTTGAGTATGTTGCTGTTCTGAAATACATTGTTTTGTTAGAGTTCTTTTCACACTGGAGAGTTTCATGTTGCAGTTATTTCTTAACTTTACTGAACGCTTCTAGACGATCTGTGTTAAACTGGGAAGCAATCATGCCAAAGTCTCTTCTTCCTCCAACTCATAATAAGAAAGTAATGGGAAGTAGTCTAAATCTTATTGTTGTCTGTCTTGAGCTTTAAATTGTGTGCTTAGCAGCATTCCTATAAAGTTTTGCACCTAAGTTTACACTTTCAACTTGTCCATTATTTGGACAGGGAAAAAGGGGATCTTGTTTTTTTTTTTGCCTCTGAAGTTTTTCTCATCAGCAGGATCACGTTTTTAATTCTTAGAGTGACAGGTTCTTCTAAACATTCTTGGCTACAAGTGCATTGCATTAATGTTTTACAATTAGTTTAATTCTCTAATACCACTTCTTACAGAGAAGCAGAGACTTCTCACAGGTCATACTGATACTTGGTGTCAAAGTATTTATTTCTGCACGATCACCAAGAACTTCACCTCAGTAATGTAGGCTTAATTTGTTGGTCCATTTTTGTGTTAAAGAATTTCAGGTTTTGCAGTTAAAATGAAAACTAGTAATCATGATTCATTTGTTGAAAGGTTTTTTGTTTCACTGGGTTTGGGTGGGGGTTTTTTGTTAGTTTTGTTGGGGTTTTGTGGTTTTTTTTGTTTTATTTTTGGAGTGCGTTGGTTTTTTATGTACTTTGTTCCATTTGTATTTGTCTGAAATTTGTGGCTGTATGCATTCAGGAACCTGCAATATTGAAAGAAAATCATAAAATGCTATTCAAGGTCTTGCTGATATGATCAGGGTTTTCATTTGCTATATATATATGTTCTATTCATGATACAGTTATAATAAAAGCTGTAGGGTATTGAATGCAACCAATGTAAAAAAAAGGGCACAAGTTTTTTTTTTCACCTGGTGGCAGGTATAGGCACGAGGTGTTCTGTAATGCTGATTAAATATCTGTTAAAATTGAATCTTCTCCAATATTCAGTGAACCCATTCCTTGTAATACATATATGGATGTATCCTGCCCTATTACTTGTTGCTACTTCATATTCTCTTGACTTACTACACTTTATTGTTTTCACAGATATAAAAATTGTCTGCCTCTTGTTCAGTTTTATTTGTTCAGAAGAGCTTTCTGTCTTCTGGTCTATTTTAGACTTAATACAAGTTTTTTAGTTTCCTCAGAACAACCTTCAACTAAACTGAAAAATAAAATATTTTAAAACAATTTTTAAAATTTTTTTAAACAATTATTTTAGCTCTCTCTGTATGAGTCCAAGTTTTATCCATCCTGTCAAGCATGAATGAAATTGAATACTCATTGTATTTTAAACATTAAATCAGAGTTATGAAAACCTGAACTAGTAAGGACACGGTGAGATCAAGGTGACATATTTGGAATTTCAGACTTAAGTAGAGTGAAGATCAAGCCTCATTGCTGCTTTAGGATGTACCAACAGTCCCTACTAAGGTTCAATTGCACTTCATTGCTTTCATTGAGCTGACACCTTGCTGCTGAAAGTTATGGACAAGGTGTGGAGAGACCCTCCCATGGAGTGACAAGGTGCAGGAAGGGCCCCCTTGCCTTCTGAACTTCTCCAGGAGGAGTCCAGGTGCAGCTGGGGCCAGTGCTCCTTCCAGACTTAGTCAATGGTTTATGTATAAAGGATTGTGTGGGTCTCATTGGAGCTTTTTGCTGCTTTGTTCTATGGGATTAAGGATGGCAAACTAAATATATTATATAAATGATTGATTTTATTGGTGTTGATGATAATGATTAGACTAAAAGACTTGAATCAGAAGTATTTACCATATGCAATAGACAGTAGTTATAGGTACTACAGTATGGTGCATCTGAAGCAATGTTGAAATAGCAGTATTAAAGCTAGCTAGACAATTGCTGGGTAGAGACTGGTGTTGCCCACACCAATGACTATGAACTATTTGAGAAACTGATGTTCTAGCTAAGCTGATTGATTCATCCCTTTAAAATAGTGTCTTGGACAACCTGTTTAGTTTCCCCCACCTAGTTTAGTCACCTTCATTGTTTTCAGTGTGAACTGAACAGCACAAATTACAAGCAGGAAATAGAGCTAGATAATACTGTCAGAGACTGAGAGCTCCAAAACATCTATGCTGTCTATCTGGAATAGCTTCTGTGTATTGTTTGGATATAATCCATCTGTTTTGATTTGGACTGTTAACTTCTGCTAAACCTCTGAAAATAATAATCAAAAGGGATTAAAAATATTTGTAAACTCCTAATACTTGCTTTAATGCTTTCTTTGCTGTAGTATTTTTTAACTGTTGTTTCTTATAACTTGTCTGCTTCTATGCTCACTGTTCTGTTTTTATCTTAGGCAATCATGTTGGCTGTTATGAAGAAGTTGACATATGATGAAGAATATAATTTTGAAAATGAGGTATTAATTATTTATAGTAAGACTCTCACACTTCTAAAATCTGTGTTTTTCATAGACTAAAGATCTAAAGATAGGAAACAAGGATCTGTAGGCTGAGGTTTTTTAACTTATAGGCATGTCTGCATAGGACAGGACAACATAGTGAAGGTATAACCAAGCCAGCTGGGTTAACAATATTTCTGGCTGTGTTTGTGCAGACCTATTCCTAGGCAAATACAGCTGTGCTGATAACTAACCATAGCTGTTGAGGTGGTTTGTTCAGTGTGAATTTGCGTGTTTCTGCACGTCACTTCCATCTTGCAAAAATACTCAAGAAACATCGTGTAATGAAACTCAAGAGATGCTGCTTAAGCTACTGGAGATTGTCAAACCTCTGCAGAAATAAGCTGAAGATGGGGTAGGTCTTTGATGTCACTTTCCTTCCATGCTTACATCTGTCAGCCAACAGTTATGACTGAGTATGTGAGACTTATTTTTGCCCCAGGCTGTTCAGAGAGCTGTAGTCTTTAAAGGGTTAACTTAAACTGTAGGCAGTCCACCATAAATATTGTCAGTTCAATGCTGAGAAAGAACATCTCTGAGGAGTGAGTCAATTTTCAAGAACTGGGTCAATAAGGCTTTGCCAAG
This sequence comes from Climacteris rufus, assembly GCA_013398175.1. NCBI lineage: Eukaryota > Metazoa > Chordata > Aves > Passeriformes > Climacteridae > Climacteris > Climacteris rufus. The sequence continues at coordinate 1,079,624 of VZRZ01003917.1, read as the reverse complement.
AGCATTTTCTTTCTTGTACTTTTGGCTAGTTTTCATTTTGGAAAGCCTATTTAGTATGTTTCTGGACTGAATGCAGTGGATCTCATCATATTTTATAACTGGCCATAAAAGAAACCTGCTGTTACGTTGTAAGAACACTGGATGAGCATTGTTGAATTCTCTGAGTGTGCTATACTGGTTTTCTATGTACATGTTTTTGCTTTAGGTGTAATTGTCTAAAATGGTTGTGAATTAACTTAATCATGAAAATACAGACTTTACTGACATGAATGTTTTTTAGGGTGAAGATGAAGCAATGTTTGTGGAGTACAGAAAACAGTTGAAACTGTTGCTGGACAGACTTGCTCAGGTTTCACCAGAATTACTGTTGGCATCTGTCCGCAGAGTTTTTAACACTACGCTTCAGTAAGTTGGGGCTTTAAACTTGCTTTGTATGATGCCCTTCTGGTTTGGTGATTTTTTTTTCCTTTTGTAAACTGACTGTAATGAGTGTAAGTATGATGCAGCAAGGTGAAGCCAATTGACAGAATGAGCTCATTGCAGCTTAATGATAAATACGACTTTGTATAATCTGTTACTCAGCTCCTTAGAAAGAAAAACCTTTCTTTTTGTAACCTTAAATGGTAGCTTTTCTTTCCTAGAGATGTTTCTTGATCTCTGTCACTTACCTACACAGCAACAGCTGTTTGGACAGGTGTTCACTTTGCCATATTTCCTAAGTTTCCTTGAGGTGTAAATATTATGCGTTACTCTTAACAGAAAAATAAGGTTGGATGGAGGAGAAAAATCTAAGTGAATTATTTTTGTAAAAAAAAAAAAGTAGATCCAATCCTGGAAACTGCATGCAAGTATAGAAACTTCACTAGTTGCCTGACTAGGAGGACAGTTACGTGTATGGAGGTAGGAATGCAGTATTTTGGTACTCTCCTTGTACCTTGCTCTTTACTGAGCCTCTTCTTAGGTAAAGCTGAATGACTTGTCCACGTGTCATAGTAGATGGTTTGCACCTAAATAAGTACTTAAAAAATCTGTAGCTTTCAAGCTGAAACTGGCAAAAGAAAGTTGGTAGTGATGAAGAGGTGGTGTATTAGTGGATAAAGTCTTTCAGAAGCATCCTGGATTACTGCCTGGGCATTCTGGTGTTTTCCTCAGTTTAAACCTGTTCTTTTTATGCTGTGCATCCAAAGACAGCTCAGAAGAAAGTACTACCATGGTAGAACTGTGATTATTTCATAAGGTACTAAAGACTGACATGATTTTTATGTCCTTTGTCTAGGAACTGGCAAACTACACGATTTATGGAAGTAGAAGTAGCAATAAGGCTGCTGTATATGTTGGCTGAGGCTCTTCCTGTGTCTCATGGTGCTCACTTCTCTGGTGATGTTACTAAAGCTACAGCTTTACAAGACATGATGAGAACGGTAAGCATGTCTAGAGAGCTGTTTCAAAATGCCAGTAAGGACTGGAAGGTTTCAGTTCAAATGGCTCATCCTAATTACCAGCATGTCACTTACGTTGCAGTTAGGTTTTATAAACAGCTAAAACACTAACTTCTTAATGCTTTTATTTGTAGCTGGTGACTTCTGGTGTTAGTGCCTATCAACATACATCAGTGACCCTGGAATTCTTTGAAACAGTGGTTAGATATGAAAAATTCTTTGCTGTTGAACCTCAGCACATCCCAACTGTACTAGTAAGTTTCATCTCATTTACATTTTCAACTAGGTAAGACTGGCTGCATTCTTCAGACTTAGGAAATGTTCCTATTATTTGAAGGTCACTAAAGAAGCTGGGTTTCTTAAATTGTTGGATGATTAGATTCCCTGCATTGTTTAGGGATTCTGAGATGCTTTATTGATTGCAGATGGCATTTTTAGATCACCGTGGTCTTCGTCATACAAGTCCCAAAGTACGAAGTCGAACAGCTTACCTCTTTTCCAGATTTGTCAAGTCTCTTAAGTGAGTAAATAAATGTATCCTGAATTTACCATACACAACACTTATTATGTATGTCACAGCTGTCATTGAAACAGGCTGGGCTTCATGTGGACTGCAGTGAAGTAAAATAGCAAAACAGTGTTCTAGCAGGGTTGTTCTATTGTGTAATACTAAGGGTAGCAGTGGAAAAATTTGTCACAGAACAAAGAAATGGAATACATATGCCTAGTTTATTTTGATTAGATGTTAGAGCTGATCAACAATATAAGTGTCTCTCCTTTTTCTTAGTGAGCAGAGCTGAGTGTGAGTGCATCTGGAGACTTCCAAGAATAACTCTTCCCTGTCCCTAACTAAATTTTGAATAGTTATAGAATTTATGCTGATGAAGTTTACTCAGTGTGTTACAGTCCTTTGAACAGTCCCGTCCTGTTGGTCTTATTTCACAAGCATGTATTTAATTTAGAGGCAGAAAAAGGTCAGAGGTGGCTCGGATTTCAGCATGCTCCTATTTTTCAACTGTTAATGAAAATACTTCACTAAAATGTTTTTTAAAGTTCTTTTTTTTAATGAGGAAAATAAAGCAATGGTTATTTCCCACTATGCCATGTATTTATTTGGCCTAACACTAGCACCATACCCACATGCCAGATTTTTCTGACGTAGTGCTTTGATATTTAAAGGGGATTTCTATATGGAGAAGGTAGTTTAGTGTCTAACTTTACAGCTTAAATAAAATATCTTGAAACCTATAAAAATGCATGTGCTTCTAAGTAGTGTTATGTACTTGTCTTTTACTTCAGTAAGCAAATGAATCCCTTTATTGAAGATGTTCTGAACAGAATACAAGACCTGATGGAACTTTCTCCTCCTGTGAGTATTTGCAGCAGGTTTTTACAACGAGCAGGGCTTGCACTTACTCATCAATGTGCCTGAGTACTTGCTGAATTGTGAGCTTAGTATGCAAACATTTAAGCTCAAATAATTATCCTGCTTTTTTTGGTGTGAGATCATTCACACACCTTACCCTTTTACCTAATTGTAATAATCTTGTTTATGAGGGTTTCTGGGAGTATAGGGCAGAGATGGGTGTACATAGAAGGCTACAAAAGCAAACTTTGAGAAGACAACCTTGATAGAGGATTCACTTAGTGAATTATGCCTGTTATCTTCCATTTTAGGAAAATGGCTACCAGGCACTGTTAAGCAGTGATGATCAACTTTTCATTTATGAAACAGCTGGAGTGTTAATAGTTAACAGCGAGTACTCTGCAGAAAGGAAACAGGTTCTAATGAGGAATTTGTTGACTCCGCTGATGGAGAAGTTCAAAGTATTGTTAGAAAAACTGATGATGGCACAAGATGAGGACAGACAGATGGCACTGGCTGACTGCCTCAATCATGCAGTTGGGTTTGCTAGGTAGGTACAGCACGGTACCAGTGTGTATGTTTCTGGTTTGAGTAAATGGAAATACAAAGGATTTATTGGGAGGAGGGGCTGAGTTTTCTACTTTATTGACCTAAAAAATAATCAGTGGTGGTAGAATTTGTTATGGTAGCTGAGAAAGTAAGTTAAGTCCCATAAGAAAAGGCTGCTTTGGATGTAGTTACAGAGAATATTAAGCAAATTTATAATGAATCAGCATCTATTTCTTTGCTCAAAGAATTGTGTGGACCTAATCCAATCATATGGGTAAATTTTTAGAATTTAATTCACAAAAACTGCCAAAGTGATGCTACTTCATATCCAAATACTCTGTTGATTACTTCCACTGGCTGGCTTCCACTTCACAAAATGGAGTATTGTGTTTTAGTGCCTGGGTTGGAAAGCGTTTGTTCTCAGTGTTACTGCTTCTTCATTGTACTGGAACCTGAGCTTATGTAAAACTTGATGTGTTGCTTTTACAGCCGAACCAGCAAGGCTTTCAGCAATAAGCAAACTGTAAAACAATGTGGATGCTCAGAGGTTTATCTGGATTGCTTACAAACATTTCTGCCAGCTCTCAGTTGTCCATTACAAAAGGAGGTTCTGAGAAGTGGTGTCCGCACTTTCCTTCACCGCATGATTATTTGCCTAGAAGAAGAAGTTCTTCCGTTCATTCCTTCTGCCTCTGAACACATGCTTAAAGATTGTGAAGCAAAGGATCTTCAAGAATTCATTCCTCTTATAAACCAAATAACAGCTAAGTTTAAGGTAGGATATTTCATAAGCTTTTCAGGGTCAAAGTGTTGCTAAGAGATCCTCTTTTCTAGTTTAGAGAAAAACAGGTATGTGTTAGAACCCTCCCTAAGAATTAATAAATAAGTATAGTTTGAAGGCTGCTATTGGGAAACATTGTCTTTGATCACAGTCATACATTCCTGGATACAGTGATTAAATGAGTGTTTTTTCCTTGAGTAGTCTTAGAATTTTATACTGTGTTTAATTTTTTATGTTTATTATTTTAAAGTACTACTTGCAGCACAATTTTTTTTTTATTGACACAATTAACTTCATGCCCTTCACTGAAGTTTTAAGACAATGTTACAAAATAAACAGCTCTGAATAAAAGTAAAAAGCTCTGAAGTGAATGTTCTCGTTTCTTAGAATGAGATTTCCAGAAGATTAATGTATTGTTACTCAAAACAGGTTGAAGATAGGGAGTTTTGTAATTCACAGACATGAGATGTGTTAAGTAGCAGTAGGACTGTCAATTGATAATCTAGCAAAGCCTCTTGAAATACAACCTTTGAGAGCTTCCTAGTTCCAAACAGTTCTACAGTAAAGTCAGTGAACAGATGAAGTTACTAACTTGTTACCTGTGTTCGTTCCCTGGAGCTGCCACAAGAACATCCCACTGCTGTGAATGGTGTGGGAAATGCACTGTTGTGTAAAAAGGTTAAGAAGCCCTTTAAATAGGCTTAAATAAGTTTTTCAGCAGAATGCAAAATTAAAATTGCTACAAGTGAAGAGAAGTGCATTTTGTGAGCAGTGGAACAGAGCTATAATATATACCAGTGAATCTAGCATGTAGACCTCTGGAGTATCCAGTCTTCAGAGCAGAGAGAGAATTTTGAATAATCAAGTACTTAAGAGACTAGGGAGGAAGACTCTTACTACTTTAGTCCTTTTAGGAAGTTATGCTAAAAGCAGTCCAGGATAACATTAGATAATTAAAAATAGACTGTGAAAGATGAGGAATGTAAAAGAAAGTCATAGGAGCAAGACTGGACAAAAACCATATTCAGGTGTAATGTTTAACTTTGTATGATAAAGTACTAGTCTTACTACAACATGGTAAAATAAAGATCCTAGCTTCTATAGTTTCACCTTGAATCCATTAAAGGCATAGCAAATAGAAGATTAAAGATAAAATCTTGCTTGAGCACTAAGAAATAAACATATGAGTTGCCTCTTTATGGAATTCCAGGGCATGACTGAGTAGCACACACCTTCAGTTTTTCAGTTCCTAAGTGTTCCATTAATTCAGTGCCCTTACATATATTTCTCACTAAAGTGTTCTTATAAGTGACAAGTTTATTCTGTAATGCCAGTAGTATTTCAGGGCAGGAAAACTTTTTCCTTAGTAATCCTTAAAGAATAGTTCTACAAAAGCTGGTCTGTTGCCTGTTTTACAGTCTTAGAGATGGTATTTCAGAAAATTTGAAATCATATGTGTCTGAACAGAACAATGAAAAATCTTTTGTTCATACTCAAAATGAGACTAGACAGGACTAGTTATTGTTGTGCAAAAGGCTTGAAATATGTGGTGTGTAAGTCAAGATGCAGTAATGGTCATGATGCTCCTGATGCAACTTGCTTTGTTATAAGTAGTAACTATATGAAATTACTAACATTAAAAGTGGATCCAAGCTGAGAATTGTAACAAGCCATCAAGTTTTAACTTCTAAACGTTTAATTTCTCTGTTTGGGCTGACACCCTCTTCTGATCTTCACAGACACAGGTTTCACCTTTTCTGCAACAGATGTTTATGCCACTTCTTCATGCTATTTTTGAGGTTTTGCTCCTTCCAGCAGAAGAAAATGACCAGTCTGCTGCTTTAGAAAAGCAGATGTTACGGAGGAGTTACTTTGCTTTTCTGCAGACAGTAACTGGCAGTGGAATGAGTGAAGTCATAGCTAATCAAGGTAAGGAGTTCAGTTTCTCAAAGGATAGTACTATGGTTATTCTCACCTAGGTTTTATCTACTAAAATCATTAGCCTAGTTCCTGTCAAGTACTATTTTAAACTATGTTATGGTAAAATTGATTAATGTAAATACTGTATTCAACTTGCCTGATTCAAATTACTTGCTGTGCAAGAATTTGGGGTTGTAAAATCCAGCTGTAATAGGCATATTCTTCCTATTGATCTTTTCAGCTTCATGTGATCACTGTGTCTTTTAGGACAAGAATAGTGTATCCATCCTCATGTGTCATTGTATTTGTCTGGTGAATTTGAGATCCTACAATATATACCAATGTATAGCAATGTTCAGACTGCTGGGCAAGACCACTCTCAGCTGTCAGTATTCGTTGTGTTCATTTTCTGAAGGGGACAGCATTAAATCTGTAAATTTTTATTACTATTGCCTGGTTTTCTTATCTATGGTAGAAGGCATCATGTGACTTAGTATATCTGTAGTTACCACCTTTACTGGCCAGATGCAAATTAGTTCTATTCACAGAGGGAATTTAAAGTCAGATACCTAGCTGTTTGATTCTTTAAGTGATTCTGTTTGTATTTCACCAAAATGACTAAAGACTTGAGAAAGTTTAAAGTGACTCATCTGGTAGATGGAACTCAGAATTCCTTCTCCCTGTCCTAAAATGGTGCTAATACTGGTGGGAAAGGAAAGAGTAGCATTAAGTAGTGAGAGCTTTCTTGAAAGAGGCGCTTGGTAGTTACAATTGGCCAAGAAATTTTTGAAGGAGTCAAACAAATAAGCATAGATGCAGCACAGAAATTTTAAATGTGTGGAAAAATATCTTGCCCTATATTGCAAGATAAGCTATTTCAGTGCTGCTGAGTTCTAATTAACTCTACCAACTTTTGGTAGAAAGGAGAAAATTTGTATTTGTAAGCAGGGCAAGGTACGCCCTCACCTTTGTGTGTATTAAAGGCCAGAAGAACAATTTAAATCTCCAAATTAAAAAAAAAAAAATTATAACCTAAATAAGAGTTGTCTTGCATCGTAGGGGAAACTTCCCAAAAATATTTGAGATTTGTGCAAAAAAGAGCTATTTTGAAGTTGAAGCATGTCTTCCAGGTCAGTATTTATATAAAATACTGTAAGAATACCAACACATTTTAGTCTGCAAGTTGAAGTGACGATCTCATTTTAATGTGTTTAAGGTGCAGAGAATGTGGAGCGTGTTTTGTTCACTGTCATTCAAGGAGCAGTGGATTACCCAGATCCTATTGCACAGAAGACTTGTTTTATTATTCTTTCTAAGTTGGTGGAGCTTTGGGGTAAGAATGTATTTCCAGAATTCCTTTCCATCTCTCACTACCCATGAAGCAATAATATAATTTGAAATACTATTTTTTTTTTTTAGGAGGTAAAGATGGACCAGTAGGTTTTGCAGACTTTGTCTACAAGCACATTGTTCCTGCATGTTTCTTAGCACCTTTGAAGCAAACCTTTGACTTGGCAGATGCCCAGACAGTACTGGTGTGTATTATGGATGGGTTTTTTGCATTCATTCTTGTGGGGCAGATTCAAGCTAACAAAACTACCTTGGCCATGTGGTGTTAAAGATTGTCATCTGGGAAATAGAATCCCTTAGGTTTTGTGGGATTTTTTTTAAAATCAAAGTATTAGTGTGATTAGTTATTGAATAGTGTGGTAGTATATTCTGTAGTTTACCTAGGCTCAACATCAGTTGTAGATCTGAGTATTTAACATTGACCTGTATTGCTTATTAACTAATGTTTAGTGAAAGCAAACACACAGAGCTTGCTGTTCTTTAGTTCATTTTGGATTCAGCTGTGCAGAAATTTTTCTGATTAGGGTGGAACAAAACCTGGAAGGTCAAGACTTGGCATTGTGAGGAGAAAGTGAAGGGATAATGGCATGAACTAGCCCTTGTTTTGAGCCTCATTAGGTTCTTTAGCTTTGAATACTGAACCAATGGACCAATGCAACAGTCTAATGCTATGTATTGCATTTCAGGCTCTATCAGAATGTGCAGTGACATTAAAAACAATTCATCTCAAAAGGGTAAGCATCATACCTCACAGGGAATAACTGGCACAGGTTTCGCTCCAGTGATTTTATCCATTTCTAAAAGTTAGATTCTTATTAGGATGAATTCCTACTGTACTGTTATATAAAATAACAGAATGACCATAATGCTGTTCAGGGATACAAAATCCAGTAGTTCTACCTCTTGATAAATTACTGCAAAATATTGACTCATCATTAAGGAGCAAAATCTGCTCTTGATTGTTACTGTGTTTAATTGATCAATTGGCATTCTTTCACTTTCCACTTTAAACTGATGTAAGAGAGCAATTAGTGAGGTACTGTAGAGCACTTCTGTGTGAAGAACAAAGGTATATTTTGATGTGTAGTAGACTAGATAAAAAACGTTTATGGAACAAATTAATTTTGCATTGTCTAATGCCTAAAAGAGTGTAGTGTATTCTGTTTTTTAATAAGAGATTAAATAGTTTCTATGTTCATGTTAGTTTTTGCCACATCATTTATCTTACAGATTAACTTTTCTGTCAAATGCAAGTAAAAGTCACAACTACAGAAAACTGTAAGAAATTATAAACTGGTAGAGAAGTGATTGTGTTTTAATTGAGGAGTCCTTTTTCCCCAAAGGCAAGGAGGAGATAAATCTGTAGGAAAACAAACTTTGGTAAAGGAAGTAACCTGCTATTACAAATACTGTTTCTTTTAATACTGTCACGGTTTAGGAACCATGTTCCCACTGCAACATTCCAAACCATGCACTGCTTGCTCACTCCCCTTCCCCTCTCCCCCTGTGTTGGGCTGGAGAGGAGAACTGCAGACACAAAAGGTGAAGATCATGAGTTGAGTTAAGAACAATTTACTGGAAACAGCAGTAAAATAAGAGGCAACAGTATAAACAAAAGGGCGTACAAGAAAAGCAAACTATTTACATGTGAAAAAAAGTGCTCACCATGCAGAAACTGGTGATACTCAAACCTGCCATGCTGCCCTGGAGAGTGGTACAGAATAACCACCCCTCCTGGCTACTGCAGAAATGATCCCTGTCAGGCCAGAAACAGGGCAAACACTGAGACAAATATGGAAAAGTGATCTGAAATCTCCCCTCATGTGAATTGTATAACGTGTTCTAGGGTAATGTGTGTCAATTAATGAAGTTGATTCACTTTCCCTTGGTAGATGTATTGGGTCATTTTGGTATTCTGCCAGTGTTTACAGTAATCCCTCCTGTGATGGGAGTTATCTGATAAATACAGGCAAAGAAAACAAAAACTGAAGTGTTAATCAAAATGTTTGTTTTGCCCAAAGGTTTGGATGTTTTATTTAATTACTGCTTAGTCCACTGCGGATTACGTAGTCAGTGTTACAAGAGGAGAAATACTGTGCTCAGCTGTACTTGGCTTTTCAATTTTGCTATGGAAGTAGTATGGTAAAGCAGTTGGCAGATACTAATACCCAATTTTTTTATTTCTTCCAAATGCCAGATAGTAAACTAGGGCTGCCTTCATACTTAACTCTTACAGTTGACATGTAACAAACCAATTTGCTCTACTGTAATTCTTATTTCAGTACCATTTTTAGTACATTTTTCTTGTGTGTAACAAAAGATACCACATTTCAGTAGAAGCTTTAATGCCAAGATCGAGAAATCTTTTTATTTGCTAACAACTGAGAATAACATAAGCATTTGATAAGCATTACTTCTCTGTAAAATGGTCATGTAGACGACCATTAAGTATAGGGCTGTGATTCTCCATTTGTAAAAAAATCTGCCCGAAAAAATTGTGTACTGCTTTTCTTTAGGGTCCTGAGTGCATTCAGTATCTTCAGCAAGAGTATTTGCCTTCTTTGCAAGTAGCTCCTGAGATAATCCAGGTAGGAATTCCTAAAAGAACGTTTGGAAAACTCACTAACTATCATAAATGTTAAATGGGAAGAAATGGATACTTACAAAGGTAACCTCCTGTCATCCCCCAGTAAAATTTACTCAGTTATTGCAAATCAGAATAGGATTAATTTATCATAAGGAATAAAGATACTGCAAGGGTACCTTGCAAAAAAAAAAAAAAAGTACAGTGCATGTGAAGGTCAAAGCAATCTTACTACTTTAATCCAAATTTTAACTTGAAGATATCCTTGTAGATAGTCCTCTTTCTGTCTCCTCAGCTAAAAGTGAATTGGCTATCCTGTATTTGAAAAAAAAACCCTACCAAACAAACAAATTTTCACCCTAGAATGCACTTGGACTGTCATAGCCTTTTACAAATTTTTATCCATAACATGCTTTTCTTTGGTTGTGTATTAGGGAAAATACAAACTAATATTGATGGTTTTACATATGAATGTATGTCAGGTTGTTCTGTTGCTTCATTTACTTACTTCATATTTCTTTGTTTTCTCTTGCAGGAATTCTGTCAAGCACTTCAGCAGCCCGATGCTAAAGTTTTTAAAAATTACTTAAAGGTATAAAGATTTCTTTTATTTATATATAACTTTCAGTTCTATTTGAACTTTGCCATACAATTCAGTCATACTAGTGACTTGAAGTAAAATCAAAATACTGAATTATTTAGTAGTTTTTAGCTATTGGGAAGCTCCAAGTAGTAAAAGCAGTTATTTGGAAAGATAACAACAAACAACAGCAAACCTACATCTATAAAATTGTCACATATTCTTAGCACATTGCCATCTCGGTAGTTTGGTATTCTTGTGGCTTTTATTTTAGAGCTGACATAGCAAAAATGTGGTGCTGTAATTGTAGAGAATGTCAGAATGCATGGTTTTTGAGGGTGTGAGTGTAACCAAATAGCACGAGTCACATCGTTAATGTGTTAACCAATATGTGTAACACAAAAGTGAGCTCTGTCAAAGTAATTCTCTTATTCCTCAAGCATTCCATCTCTTATATTTCCTTTGTTGAAATTTTTAAAAATAATTTTTCACAGGTATTTTTCCAGAGAGCCAAGCCCTAAGGAAAGTACTGGAATCTCATGTACCTGTTTCCATAATCCAGAAGTCTGGCTGTTAATTTATAAAAATGCTAACTCTTGTGCCATTCAAACTGGTTTTGTTTTTAAGAAATGTTGCTTTGTGCTCACATCAGTGTGTACTTTAACTTTCTGCAAAAAAGAAATTCCCCACCTGTGTCTCAGACATGAAGGTATGTGACAACATGAAAATTTATCTGTATACCTACACAACTTTTATTATGTATAGGATGATTTAAGCTTACACTGTAACACATACAGCAATGAAATGACACTTATTTTTTAAATTAAATGAATTAAATGTAAAAATACCTTCAGACCTTAGCAATGGTTATTAAAATGTGTACATTTTTGATACGGAGTAAAATGTTTTAATAAGACATAAAATTCATTTGTTCATGTATGGTGACATGAAAATAAAACAATCAAAGTCATTCTTGTAGATAGTCATTTTATTGAAGTTGTCTTAATGATAAAATATATATATACCTCCTATAAAACAGATTGGTGTAATAAATAATTTCACTTAAAAGTAGTATCTGGTTCTATCTTTTTTTTATAAAAACAATAAAATTTTATCCAGTGAAATGTTAAGTCTCTCTCGATCATTTCTGTAGAATCTCTAGAAGGTACAGCATTCTTGAACCTTCTGGCTGTTACATTTGAGTAGAACCTGGCAATTTTTTGATGGTTAGATAATAAATTGCGTTGCTCCCTTGCATATGGAAGATGCTGGCAAAAATAATTGTATTCACTGCCAATATTTCAGTAGTGTCAATGGTCTATATAGTGATTTTTAGTAGAATGCTGCTACTTTTTTGTGGTTTTTGGGGGTTGGTTGGTTTGGTTTTTTTGTTTAATTCTGTAACATTACAGGGTTTTGTAGCTATTTCATAGGGGCAGGGGAAAGTTTGAGTCTTGCCACGCGTGCGATTTAATACTTCTCTCAAGAACTGATGTCCATAGCAAAGAGCTGACTTACCTCTAGCATAATCAGGTGAGCATTTTTCCTAGACTCTGTGGTGCTGGGTTCTTCATTCAATTTAAATGGAAAATAAATGGGAAGGTGGGTCAGAAGCAGCATCCAGGATTGGAGTGTAGTGATGTTTTGAGAATAGTGCCATTTTCACTTTTCACTGAGGGAAGAAAGTAGAGGACACTTACCTTTACTACTCTTCAGTAGGACAGTATCACTTCTGTAAGTTTGTTCCTGATTTATGTGTTTAATCAAAAGTCTTTAGTTACTTGATTTATTGTATCACAGAATGAGTGCTTGTGGTGCTTTTCATATTTCCTAGTCTCAGTCCCATTTCCCTCCCTTTGCTGCCCTACCAATGCTAGCATCCCCTGGGTCCAAGCTGTGTCTCATTTTTCTCCCATAGCATTAGAAGCCTTCCCTCTCTGACTTGGTGCTTTCCAGGTGTTGCCATGCTCCTGCACCTCCTGGCTGCCCCTCCCTCCCCAACACAAGGGCTGCCCCTCCAGCACAGCAGCTACGGCTGAGCATTTGCTGTCAGTCTTCTGTGTCTGCCTTGGCCTCCTTGCCCTGCAGTTGTGGAAGCTTTACCACACAGAGGGAAGAGCTTTCACTAGGCAGATTATGAAGTGAACAATAAAGCTTCCATCTTTAGCAAAGCTTTTTGGGTTTAAGTCACACTGTAAGGGAGTCATTCTTAGTTTTCATACATGATTTATGCTTTTGCCTTCTGAAGTACTGCTAAGAGCATGATTTAGTTACTGTCAAATTACACCCTCGTGAGCAAAGTCTTTAAACTGGACACTGCCAAAAGAGCCTCTTCTTCCTTATCCCCACCATCCTTCACCCCTCACACAGGTCCCTTTGTGCCAAATCTGGAGCTCATCTATCCCCATAATCAGCTATCCAGGCAGCTGAAGCAGCAGAAACACTTCCCCCTCAGAGCCTGTTGCCCACTCTGGGGGTGGCAGGTGAGAATGGATATAAAGCAAAGCGTGCAGAGTGTAGGAACAGAAGTAGTAGCCTGCCTGTATTATAAACTTGTACCCTGCCCTCCCATCCATAACTGAAGGAGTATCCTAGAGGATGAGTAGTCTGGATCGTCAGAGAATGTAATTTGGTTCAGTCTGAAGAATTCCAGAAGGATTATTTACTTTTGTATGCTTTGACCCTGTTCAATCAGCATCATGTCCTGTCAGAGCTTAGGCAACATGGAAGCTGTAGAGCAGCACCTGTGGGTTAGTTTCTGTGTCTGGCTACTAGCAGGTTATTTTTTTTTTATAATTTCCTTCAGTGGTGCAGAGACTGCAGGTGTGCAGCTGCACTATCACAGTTGGGTTATGTGGTGTGTATGCAGTGCCTAGTAACTGCCTTTGCAAAGAATCAAGGTTTGGAAAGGCAGTTGCTGGGTTTCTGCATTGAAGTGGATTCCTGCTATGCATCTTTTTTTCACATCTGGACCAAGAAGTTCATTACTTGCTGCCAAAGAGAAATTGCAACATGTAATCAGAGTGTGAATTAGATTCTTCAGGCACTGTTTAGATATTTTGAACATAATATGAAAACTACTCAAGCATGCTTGGGGCTGGTCCTGTGCAGGGCCAGGAGCAGGGACTCAGTGATCCTTGTGGGTCTCTTCTAACCCAGCATATTCTGTGCCTCTGACATTTCTTGTGGGGGAGAAGGGGAAAAAGATGGAGATAGATGAGAGCACTCCACAGGGAGATTAGGTTGACAATCACAATTTATTATTTTCCAGACAAAGGATAATGATTTCATTTAAAGGCTGCACCAAACACAATCACCTGCAGCTTTCCTGTGTGATTTAACATTGCTGTGGTCAAAATGCCCCTATCTAGATTGAAGCTGTATAAAATTGTTATCATGGTGGTAACTGCTTCTGTGTACAAGGGGAATTTTCACTTGTAAAGTGTTTAAATAGGAAACACAGCTGCAAGTCTCCATTAAAGGTGAGGCACCTTTTCTAGAGAGATAGTACCTTTTATTTACCAGTTGGAACTATCTCACTGCAGGGTGAGACAAGTGCTACAGCCGGTGCCAGGAAAGGGTGTGGAGGAGGGAGCAAGCCCCTTTCAGCAGCAGGTGGCCATTGGGCCTGTTAGGCTGTGTAGCATCACTCTGTAGCCATGTGGCTACTCAACTTTGGGACACTTCAGTAAGTTAAGCCAACAAGAAACCAAAGAAAGGAGAGTGAAGGAAACAGCAAGCGTGGTTTTAACCGATTAAGTACACTGGAACTGCTGTGAAGGATGAGCACAAGTAAAAGAATGGGACAAGCAGAAGTAGTGACAGAAGTTGGACGGAGCAGCCAGAAATAGGAAGAGGAGTATCTCCCTGTGAAATGGTGGTGGCAAAAGGTGGCATGTAAGAAAAAAATTGGAACATGCTAGAAAATATATTTCTGCTGAGGTCAAGATTGATGCAGTGCCAGGTGATAGCACAAGTGGGAAGTCAGAGGCAGAGTGATTTTTTGATGAGAAATATTTTTACTCTAGTAGGTCTTTCTGTTCTACACTGGTTGCTCATGTTCATTCTGGCAGATGTGTGGACAGTTGTATTTGTCTGTAGTTTGTCTTGGGGTGGTGTACACAGTGTTTCTGACTTGCTATGAGGTGGGTACCTGTGGGTAATGGGAATTATGCATGTTGGACACACATGCAGTATGATAATCACAGAATCATTTAGGTTGGAAAAGACCTGTAAGACCACCGAGTCCAACCATGAACCCAGCAATGTCAAGCCCACCCCTCAATCATGTCCCCATGTGCTACATCCAACGTCTTAAATACCTGCAGGGATGGAGACTCAACCAGGCAGCCTGTCCTACTGCTTGACCACCCTTCCAGTGAAGAAACTTCTCCTAGCATCCAATCTAAATCTGCCCTGGAGCAATTTGAGGCCATTTCCTCTTGTCCTGATGATTGCAAAGATTGTTTGACAGATAGGTTTTGCATTTGCTGCTCTAGCATGAAGGCTTTTACCTCTCACTTTGTCTCTGTTCTTCCTTCATATGTTAGTTGTTCACTATATATATCCCAGGCATTTCAGAAAAATGGGAGATACCAAGCTCCAGAGCAAGAGTTTTTTATCTAAGAATGTTTTTTTTTTACTGGCAATAGGAGTGACTATTCCACTGAATTCTCCTAGATGGCTTTGTACCTATGCAACAAGAGGAAAAGTATAATTTGTATACTTCTGGGCTGAGGTTGGCCTAGGACTACTAATCTGTACATGTTGTAAACAGGTTTGGAATGAATTCTCTGGTGGCAAGCTGGAAAGAGGTGTCTTACATCATGGAACTGCATCTCTTCCCTCTGCAAAACTACAGAAGAAAATGGTTTAAATAACATGGAGCTATGAAAGACAGTTCCAGCTGAAGTGAAGTTGGCTGCCGAACAGCTTTGCTTATTCTGCTTCAGCTGTGATGTCTTCTAAGTACTTAAATATAGAAAGCAAATAGATTACAAGAGTAAATGGTTCAAAAGTTTGATCTTCTGTAGAGAATTTGTTATACAGGAAAAACAATGTTTAATGTGCTTATGAGTTTCAAGAATTACTGTTCTCACCCATGTACTGGTAAAGCTAGTGGTTGTCCTTTTGGTAAGGTTGGTAAAATGCAATTTCTCACTCAAAATTTTTAAAACTTAAACAATTCAATCAGATGTTCATTCTTTCTTGGCAAATACCTAGTGTGATTTCAGCTCTCACCCATTCTTACCTCATTTTTTGCTAGGATCCCCAGAGGGTCCCAAGGAAAAGATTAGAAGAACACATTATAATTTGTCTGTTTTAGTGCCTGCAGTTCTGATTATGTTCAGTTTGACTTGTTTTTTTGGTTTGTGTGTGGAGTTTTTTTTGTTTTGTGGTGTTTTTTTTTCCTCTAGCATATTTTTTGAGTTCTGGCATTGACAGCTACAAGTGTGAAAAGTCTGTGTGCAACATGCCAGCTTTAGCTGCAATTCCCATAGCCATATTGTTAGGATGGAGAGTTGCAATAGTATACAGCTACAGACTGCTGAATTTGTGAACATGAATGAGAATCCAAATACAAGAGAGGTGAGGAATACCATAAGTTTTACTAATATGTTGAAAAGAAATGGAGGCAAGCAAAGTAAAAAATTCTAGAGTGAAACTGCAATGGCACTTTCCTTTTTGGTGTCTGTTTTTTCCTGTTCTTAAACTGGACATTTTCCTGTGATCCATGCTGTCAAACATTTACAGGTTAGAGAAGATCTGCATAAGGACCATCGATTATGTTGCTTCAAGAACTGGGGAAAGCACACAGGATGGTAATTGCAGTGGGAACAGTCAGGGGCCAGCCCCAGGGGCTGGTGACATGGCAGCTGCGATGCTCTAGGTCCTAAGTACAGGGGAAAGGTAACAAAAATAAACCATGTCTCTTCTGCAGAGCTCTACAGTGTTTTGAAAGACGGAAGGACAGAACACAAATGTGGTGGGGAACTATTCCCTCTACAGTATAGAAGCATTATAAAGCAAAGCTCAGATGCCAAAAATCGAGAAACATAAATTAAGCATTTATATTGACAATAAACCTATCAGTTACACTAAGGAGAATTTTGGAAAAAGCTTAGGGCCCTGTAACAAGTGAAGAAGAGAAAGCCTGGACTTGTTAGAAAAGTTACAAAAGTTAAGATGATAATAGTAAGCAAAGCCTGTGAGCAAAAGGCTGCTCACTGTCAGTTCCTCAAGAGAATAGGCTTCTAAGATTTGGGAAAATGGCAACTCCAAAAAAGGAAATGTAGAGGATCAAAAAAAGGATAGTGTTAGGAGGAAAAGAAATATTTTCAGTATTTTCCCACTATAATTATGATCAGATTACATTAGGTATGAATTACAAAGTTATCAATATTTTTCATTATACAGATCATTTACTGGAACAGCAGTATTACTGGACAGACAAGAAATACATACCAAAAGATAAATTAGCTGGGGCCTTTGCTTAAAACATATCAGTAAAAACTGAGCCGGAGCAGAGGTGTATGAAAACTACCAAGATTTCGTAAGGTTTGAACAAAGTGAAACAGAGTCAAATCACACGGCACGGGGAAACGTTTCTCCCGGGTGTCCCTTGAAGCCGCCGGGGCTGAGGCAGGGGTGCCCCAGCTCCGGCTCGGGGGCCTGGGGCGAGGCGGAGGCAGCTCTGCCTCGGGCAGCCGAGGAAGCGAAACCTCTGCCGGAGCGATTACGCAGCAAAAAAAATCACCACGGAACCCCTGCCCGGAACGGCACCGAGCTCGTTGGGAACACCTCGCCAGGGAAAACACCCGGAGTGGCCACTGTTACAGAACATCCTGCTCCCCCTTCCCCACGTTTCCCACACGTCTCCCAGCTGCATCCCTGCCTCGCGCTCCCTCGCCCCGGGGGCGGGCGCCGCTCCGCCGCCCCCAAGCGCGGGCTGCCCTCGCAGGCCC
>VZRZ01003917.1:1032147-1061738 GCA_013398175.1 Climacteris rufus | reverse complement strand
GACCGTGCTTCAGGAAACGGCGTCGCCTTCGTGGCTGAAGGAGTTGTTAAAGTTTTATCTTGGAAAGGACGTCCTGCTGTAGGGATGAGCCCCGGTGCTGTGCCCCCTGTACCCCCGAGAGAGGGACGTGGCCCCCGTTGGTTTGCAGGAGCTGCAGTCCCAGACAGGCCGAGTCCTCTTCCTGCGTTACGGACTGGACATGCCGAGAGCAGGGGTGATGAGCAGCTCTGTAGTCAGGCTTGCCATTTGTTTTGTGTGCCTTCGGAACAATGTGCATTTCCTTAGCAGGACCTTGTGTGGCCAAGGGCAGGGTATTTCCATGATTCAGATGCCAGCTATTGGACTGGAAACTCCCGTAAGGAGGTTACAGCTGAAAAAAGCAGGATTAGGAAGCAGGGACTTTCGTGGGAGAAGCTTCTCTTCTAGGCCTAGAGGCAGGGCATACAGGGAAGTATAAAACCTTAATAGTTACCAGACTGTAAATAACACTTATTTGGAACCTCAGTACCTTGCCTGTTGGCTTTAGTGGTGTATAGGATCTTGCCTGTAAACAGAAAGAGCCATCGCTTTAACTTCATCATCTGTCCCTGCTTGCCTGGTGAAGTTGTACATTGCAGCTGCTGACAAGCGAGCCGTACCTGCTTTGTGTACTTACCCTGTGTGCCTGAGGTAACAGAAAACGCCTTCATGTTAATTAGAAGCAGTCAGTACTCCTCCTTCAAAGCACTGGAAGTTAAAAAAAAACACATTAGCAATGCAGTCTTTTTTTAGTACAATCCCCTCTGCTGAAAATTAAAAAAGAAGTAGCATGGCCAGAAACAGAAAAATATTCAATTAAAAAATACCCAAAAAGCAGCCCCCAAACCCTTGAAATGCTAATGAGTCATGGAGGACAGTAAATCAAATTGCTAGCAGGAGAGATTTCTTTAGATCTTTAGATCTCTTCAAAAGTGAAGAGCTTTTTACTCATACCAGACTTAATGATCATAAGTGAGATGTGAAGAAATAGTCCAGCATTAAGTCTAGTGACAGGATCAATCATGCAGTTAGAGCTTTTTTTTTTTTTTAATTTTAGTGGGAAACTCCTAGTGAATTGATTCAGGAATGTACTGGGAGATATGAAAAGAAAACTTGACATGCTGAGTATTTAGCAAAGATCACTTATGAATCTGTCAGGGAATGCAAAGTATTAAAGGAGGCCTAACATGTTATATGTGTTATTCAATCTAATTATTATAACTTGAAGGTTAAAGCTGATGAGACTTTATACCTTAAAAGCAAAGAGCCTGCCAAAAAGAGTGTACTCTTTTGACAAAAGAAGTGTAATAGTACAATACTGACTTTATTTTGCTGCTTAATATGTACCCTGGGATTAATATTGGCATCTTTATATCTGTAGTTTTGAGAGTGAAAAAACCCTGGACTTTGAGAATCCATTAATAACTTGCTGTTTTGGGGTTTTTCTTAATATCCACTGAATGATACTGAAGATCATCTGTTGCAGACATGTCCTTTTGTTTTTCACCCATTGACTTTAGTGCAAATTTAATTAGAAAGTAAGAAGGTAAAGAGCTGATCTTGTGCATAAGCTACCTTATCTTTATATTATAATTTTGGGAAATGTGAAAATTCAGTCTCTTGATAGGCTGTGATTTTTTTTTTTATTTGAGTCAACTTCGGTGAAGAAATTCTGTGCACTTTCTCTCTGGTTAGAAAGGATTTATCTTGGTATGAGTCTAACAAACATTGTTTTGAAGTAAATCAACAAAATACACATTTACTGGTAATGTGCCAGCTAGCTTGTTACAAGCGGGGTTTTAATTTTGAGAATTTTTTTAATTTAAAAATTTTACTAATGGTTTATGGAGCACGCTGGACATTATTTCATCTCTTCCTTACCTTCTGAGTCTGCATCATAGATAGCTCTTTGACATCTACAGTAATTGTCTTATGGGAGAAGTCGTCTTATTATAGTATTGCAAATTGTCTTGTCAGAGTTAACCAAGAACTGAAAGGGTTGGGGGTGTGGTGCCAGGGGTTTGTTTTGGTTTCGATTTAACATAAAACCTTTTGTCCCTTCTAGAAGCATTAAGATCTTTTTCTAGATTTTGCAAATGGCATTGCTGCATGACTCTCGGTTGTATAGTAATGTAAGGTCTTTGCATTTTGGCTTTGCATTCTGTGTGCTACGTGTCAGTGCCTGGATGTTTTGGGACAGCTTTGCAAGGAGCTTCACGTGTCACATGAGCGAAGAGCTAAATGAAAGTAAGAAATGTGCAGTCACTGCCCGTGGGGCAGTGTGTTCGGAGTGCCGAGAAGCTGTGTGTGTGCAGCTGTGGCTGCGGTGGGGTCAGGAGCGGTGCCCGCTGTGCTCCCTGCCGGGCGCGGTGGGCCTGGCGTGCGGCTTTCCCCGCGCTCCTGCCGTGCGCACCGTGCGGCTCCTGCTGCTGTCACCCTGCACACCAGGGAGCTCCGACAGTGCCTGTCACCGTCTGGTAACAAACACAGGAAATTCTGTTGTACCTCTTCTTCGGTAGTTACAGGAAAGGCTTCTTTGTTTGGGTGCCTGCAGTGTCCTGTCACGTAACACGTGCCAGTGAGGTGGTGTCCCCTGCCAGGCTGAGGAGAGAGAGCTGCTCTAGAAACTTCCTCTGGTCCGGGTGCCATTTTGCTCTTGAGACTCTTTAGGTTTGGGAAGCTACATCTTTTATTTTAGAGTCTTTTGCTAGGTTTAATGGCAAAATCAGTGTGCTAATTAAACAAAAAAGTTAAGGGAATTCACCTGCAGCTCTTGCTGTTTTGGCAAGCAGCAAAATCTGGCAGTTCTAATGTTTTGTTTTGTTGTGATAATTTAATCCAAATTTTTTTTCCTCTTTCTTTTGTATTTGTGAAGACCTGAGTACTTGACAGTTCACATTCCAGGAAAGGTGGGGAAGCCAGGCTGTGTCTCCAAATTTCACCCAATGTGAAATTTTAGAAATGAGAGAAATGTCCCTTAATTTCTTTCATTAGTAATTGCTGGTTTTAGCAAGTGGCTGAAAATACTTGTGCCATTTGTGACTTTTTTCTAGTTCACGTAAAAATAGCTTTTTGGGAGTCATTAGTCCAATACCGCTACAGTTCTGCTGAAATTCAACTTCCAGAGCCAAAGTGATCTAGAATGTCTGTGTACGTATCTGCCGTCATCTCTAATGTCTGTTCTTTGGCGTATGTACAGAATAATGGAGTTCAATTACAGTCTTGCTTACCTTTACAAGACCTTGTGGACATGTTTTTAAGTCTTTTCTATAGATTTTGTTACTTTATCATTTAAACACTTTGTATAACAGTGAAGGGATTATAAAGCTTCACCTTTCCAGTTCACTTTTCAAACAAAGTTTGGGGAATACAGACCTTAAATGCAGAGAGGTGGTGCATCAGTGGCATTGGTTTTGATTGTTGGGCTTGTTTTTGTTTCCGTGTTTCACCTCTTATTCCTTTGCTTGGTTGTTCTTAATTCGCCATGTCTTTGGAGTTAGAGTTGGGGTCTGGGTATTTATAGTTAAAATAAGTCCCTTTCTTGTATTTTACTAAATCATAATTCAGTGTCTTGAACCTTTTGTTTTTAAGGTGAAAAGGAAAACTGTCTAATCAAAGAGCAAAGATGCAGAGCACATCGAATTACCTCTGGCTGTTGTCTGACATTCTAGGACAGGGAGCTACTGCAAATGTTTTCCGGGGGCGACAGAAGGTGTGTGAGGAATTACTAATCTGAGTAACATGTAAAACTTAAATCTTTTCATATGCGAGCAGCTTCATGAAATCAACAAAAGTGGTCAAGATTTAGGCCTAAAGCAAATTGATCTGGGTGATTATTCATAATTAGTTTTTAATTTTTAACATTTGTCCATTGAATTAGAGTTCTGAAGTTAGATTTCTAAGGATTTGTTTTTAATGTTGTATTATTTTTCCTTGTAAAGTATTAACTGTTACTAATTCTTCATTCCTTTATTCTTCAGTTTTATGAAAAAAAGTTCTTGTTTAAGAATTTAAATGGGAATAAATAATCTACCAGTTTATATTACATGGTTCTATGATTTATATCTTTGTTAATTTGTGTATCTGTTGTTTCTCTCTGTTCGTTTAAAATCACGTTGGTGATTTTTATGATTTTGTACTGTAAGTGAAATATTGTAATGGATGACGTTGTTGTTAGTCATTGTCTGTAAGTCAATGCTTTGTAAATATCTTCTTGGTGACATGCCTTGAGTAATCAGTACAGAAAAGTAAATATTTTGCCATGTAAATGATACAGTGATGTGTATGTTGCAACCTCAGTGAGGGGCTAAAATTACCTTACTTGTGCAGGTCTTTCTATTCCTCTGAATTTCACAGTGTCTCACAAAGTGAAGATAAGTGTAGTTGTAAAAGTGTGTTCCTTTCCAGTAATGATAGTCTGTGTGAAATCAGTACAAAGTGATTTATAAGCTATAGAGTTTCTATGTTCCACATTGAAGAGAGAAGCAACATTAAGCAATAATTTAGCAGTTAATGTGCTTTTCTGGGTGAGTGAATTTCAAGCCAGAATGATTCCCCTGTAAACCAGTTTCATGGGTGCACCTGTCATCACCCTCACTGGTCTGAGCCTGTGACCTGCAGCTCATTGTCAATGGGAGAAGGCTTTTACCTGGGCACCAGTGGTGCATGTAAGTGTGCTGCACAGCACACCTTGTCTAAGCACAGCAAAGCTGTGTCCTTAGAAAGAATCTGTTGCACAAAACTGCCAATGTCAGCTTGTTCCTAGAGTGGGCACAGGGAGGTGCTTTGTCCTAAGAGGGACAGGAGTTGCACTTCCAGCTGATGCTGTGGTTGCCTGAGCATGTTGGGGCTTAGTCCCACTTGAGACCTGCAGTCTGATAGGCTCATGGCTGTGCTTCTGACACTGATTATGTGGGTTTGAGCTGTTCCAGGATTTTGCATGGGTGGCACATAGCGCTCAAAACTGCCTTTGGAGAAACAAAATCCTGGTTTATCAGTATAGACAGAACAGGAAAGAAAGAGAGAGCAACATTCAGCTGTGGAAATTGTCTTTTAACTTTAGCAAGCCAAGATCCTCAACTGTAGTATGTGTGTGCCTCTCATTGATGTGTGCAAGTGACTCTTGATGAAAAACTGTTTTTCAGCTAATTTTATGAGTAATTCTTAAATGTGTAGCCTTTCTTATGCTAACTGTTCTTTTCTTTTTAAAAGCACTTTGGTTTTGTGATCTAATGAGTTTCCATTCCGCTAGTCTGTTTGCTTCTAGTCTATATTAAACTAAGCCAATTTATACATAATTGTTTTAGTAGAGTCTTCATTTCTACCGTAGCACAAAGTACTGTTTTGAAATATTTCTAATCTGGCTATGCTTGTATGTACAACAGAAGATCTCAAAATGCTTGGATAATGTCTGTGTCCATTTACAATCTTTAGCTTCTGTTTGATGAGTAGTTTGTTTGTTTTGAACAGAAAACTGGGGATTTATACGCTGTCAAAGTATTTAACAGTATAAGTTTCCTTCGTCCCGTGGATGTTCAGATGCGAGAGTTTGAAGTATTGAAGAAACTAAATCATAAGAACATTGTGAAATTGTTTGCCATCGAGGAAGAGGTAATGAATTGTTGTGGTTGTGATCTGAGATGCATGGAAGTAACTGCAGTAACTGTTTTTTTGTTTTATCTGTAGCTACAGAGCATATAGTTACATTTTAAAAGAACAGTGACATATATGCTGAGACAACTATACAGTGATACAAATATTCCTACCCAATCACTACAATTTTTTTGTTTTCTTTCTTCTTTGTTGTTGTTGCTGTTGAAAGAATGCTTGCTTGCTTTCAGTAGGTGAAACACCTTCAGTGTGTAGGCACAGGTTATGATTCTTCATCTCGAGGAGCCACTGTCCTAAGTTTTATCTTGTAAAATTAGGATCTTTAAGCTATCTAAATGTATTAATAATTAATAGTTGAATAATAGTTGAGTAATGGAACTGTTTGCCAGTTTAAGGTGTTTCAGAAATCTGGACAATTTTATGCTTTTTCTTTGCAACCAACTAAAATGATGACATAGGACATGTAGAACTGTATAATTGCAGCAGCTGAAATGAAACTGAGACTGAGCAGTTGAAATGATCCAGATGCTGAGATTAGTAAAGAAAGACTGTCAGCACTTCTGGTGTGTAGTTTCTCATTTGTCCGCCTCTCAATACTGCTGCCAATCTGATAGTGCCTAGAACTTGAAGCTTTCTTACTTTTTCCCCCTCTCCAAGTTGGAATACGTGAAACAATAAAAGAATCCACCTGCACTTCTTTTGAAGAAGATCACCAGAATGGGATTTATGATATAGCTATAGATTTTATTTTTCTTTTCTTTTTTGAAACTAAGATCTCGTGGTTAAAAGTAATTTCTGACATTGTTGTCACAATAATCAGAATCTTAATCTCTTTTGATTTTTTTTTCCAGACAACTACTAGACACAAAGTACTAGTTATGGAATTTTGTCCATGTGGAAGTTTGTACACAGTTTTAGAGGAGCCGTCTAATGCCTTTGGTTTGCCAGAGTCTGAGTTCTTAATTGTTTTGAGAGATGTGGGTATGTAGACTTAGCTCTTTGGTCTAATTTGTTGACTGAAACAAACTCATACTTGTTTTTTTTATCTTGAAACAGTGAGACAAATTTAAATGAGTGCCAACTAATTAATATGGTCATATCTTTTGTTTGTGTCTGTGTTGGTATAGGTAACCACATTAAGAAGCCATTTCTGTTTCAAGTATTGATATAATTAATTTTTTCTTTGTTTTGAGATTATTTTTCACACATTGAATTGACTTCTAGTGATAATTTCAGAAGAGTAAATTAGAAAAATAATATGGTTTACTTGTGTTCACCTGTTAGAAAATTTTTCTCTGTTACTTTATTGGAAAGTTGTTACTGAGAGCAAGAAATACTGTAATTTAGCTGTCTGGAAGGGAAAAAAAAGCCATCTCTGGTCCTGATCTTTGTGTTAATGGAGTGTCCCTTCTGGTTCCCACTTCCCAACGAGACCATAGGCATGTTTTCCTAGCATCAGTTACAATTCAGTGTTTGCACAGTCTGTGTCACAATGTGTACATGAATTCTGTATTTATTTTTTTAATTGTAGTGGCTGGCATGAATCATCTCCGTGAGAATGGAATAGTGCACCGTGACATCAAACCGGGCAATATAATGCGTGTTATAGGAGAAGATGGTCAGTCTGTTTACAAACTTACAGACTTTGGTGCTGCAAGAGAACTTGAAGATGATGAACAGTTTGTTTCTCTTTATGGCACAGAAGAGTATTTAGTAAGCCCATGTGATTTCATTTTCTGGTGAAGAAATGTTTGAAGCCTGAGGCCCTTTGTGATTATAATAGTTGAATAGGTGAAGCTCAAGTTGTTGGGAATTAGTATTTAGACCTGTGTGTTATAATTGTTTTTTTAACTTTCCACTGGACTGTTTCACCTTGGGTCATGCCATATTCTGCTGATTTAAATACATTAGCCTTGAAATAATTTTCAGGTCCAATTTCAACTGTTCCCTTGGGTGAAAGGAGGAACAAAAATATTTTCATTATGAATGTATCTGCCTTTATCTCTGTAGATGTGCTTTAGTTTGTTTTTGTGCCACTTGGGTGACATTAGGTGTAAAAATTCACGATACCTTGGCTAAAGAAGGCAGTAGAGAAGTATCAAGATAGGCACCTTAGCATGATTTTCTTCGTACCATGTTTTCCCACATGTGCATCATAACTGATACTCTCCTCTGCTATGAATCTTTTTTCAGTTTGGTTTCTGCTGTTTCAAAATCATCTGAAGGAATACTGAATTTCTTCTCTTCTGTAGTGGTCTTTTATAGTAGTGGTCACTGTTCAGTCAAATTTAAAGGTATTCTTTGCAACCTTTTTAATAGAAGTGACTGTCATACCTAGGAATACAGTGATATTTTGTCAGAATAGCTTAAGCAAATTCTGTGATACAAACCAGCTTTGCTTTTTTAAAGAGCTGAAAGTTTAGACTGACAAATTATCTTGCAGTGAAAAGATAGACTGGGGTTTTGTTTTTATAAAGCTTCATAAAGCAATTCTAACTTCTTTTTTTCCCCCTCTTTAGCACCCTGATATGTATGAGCGAGCGGTTCTGAGAAAAGAGCACCAGAAAAAGTACGGAGCAACAGTTGATCTGTGGAGCATAGGGGTGACCTTTTACCATGCTGCTACAGGGAGTCTGCCTTTCCGGCCCTTTGAAGGACCTCGGAGAAACAAGGAAGTGATGTAGGTAATTTAGAAGAAGAATTTTATCTGTTGGTCAATTAAATCAGCCCTTGGAATGCTTTTCACCAAGAAATCCTACACACGTATAGTAAGCATTAAAGCAGTGAAAATATTTAAGGAAAAATGCTCTTTTGTGGTATAGCCCCTGTAGGCAGCTGAGCATCACACAGCTGTTTACTCACTCCTCTGTAGTGGGAAGGGAAAGAGAACTGGAGGGGTAAAAGTGCAACAACTCGTGGGTTGATTTAAAGACAGTTTAATAAGTAAAAAAACCACCACAGTGAACATCAACCATTGCCTCTTTAACCCAAAGGGAAACAAACACAAGAAAACCAAGTAATGCAGAAAAGTCCCCAGTTACTCATGACCAGCCAACTGATGCCCAGTCAGTCCCTGACCAAATGCCACCCTGGCAAATTCCTCCCCACCTTTTCCTTAGCTTCTGTTGTTGAGTAATGTGGAATGGAACGGAATGGAACGGAATGGAATGGAATGGAATGGAATGGAATATCCCTTGGGCTCAGCTGTCATCCTGTGTCCCCTTCCAGCTTCTTGCCTGCTCCCAGCCTGCTTGCTGGTGGGGAGTAGAAAAGTAGAAAAGGCCGTGATGCTGTGTAAGCACGGCTCAGCAATGGCTAAAAACCTGTCTGTGTTATTAACACTGTTTTGGTCACAAATCCAAACACAGCACCATACACTACTGTGAAGAAAATTTACTCTATCCCAGTCAAAATCAATAGAAACATTCTGCTTCAATGAGGATTTTACTGTGTGGAACCTTAAGACCAGAAGTAAGTGTTTGAATTGAGAAAGATCTGAACTGAGCTCACCCAAAATACTGATGTTTTGACACACATCTGTCCTTTAGCATAGCACTAGGCTGATCTGTTGCAGTGCAGTGTATGTAACTTGGATATTCAGGCAAAATGATGGTATTCTGAAGTGGGTTTTCAGTGCTGCAGATTTTATTGTACTTTAAATGATGTTCCCTAGTAGTCTTGAAATGAGTGCACTACTGATGAGACTGTCATTTGAGTACTGTAGTTGTGGACTGCAGCTGAAGATAACAGGGATAGCTCCTGAATAGAAAACAGAAGTTGTGTCTGTGATGTGATGATTGTATTTGATTCCTGTTTCATCTTAGTCTGGTCCTATTTTGTTTTTCTATATGTTGCATTTTAAAATTAAAGCAAGGTGGTACTTGGGAGCTCTAACATATCAATAACATCTCTGTTCTGGTACTCTCTGTAAAGTTGACTCCAGTTTTCTTAGTTGAAGAAATTGCCCGTCTTGTGATTTTTTTTCCCACAAAAGCTGTTCTAGCTGTTTGAGAGATGTTTTGTATGTACCTTGTCCTCCAAAACCAGAAAGCACAACTAAAATTTTGTTGCAAAAAGCCTGTTGGTCCTCATTCGTTTCGTGAGAAATACTTGCCTGTTAAAACAAAGTTAAACAATGCCAAATTGTATCCAGATTTCTAGATGCTCCTTCTCTATGCCCAAGCCACTTCGTGGTGGCTAAATGTCGTCTCTTCCTATGGAACATGCTAGAAGTTAGTCATATTAATGTCTAAATTGAACTAAATTGACTTGGATTAATTAACTCTTCTGTAAACCTTTTGGTTTCCATCAGTATGCTGGATATTTCGCCTAAATTTTTCCCCAAGCCTGAGGTAGACAGAGTGACTTCTCCAGCATAGCTTTTCATTCTTTACTCTTTTAGCTCTGTTCTGTCAGCTTGTAAGTGAAGCTCCCAAATTATTGCACCCATCTACAGATTTAGGCCAGCCTGTCATTTAGATTTGTTTTATTGCTGCCCCTTTGAGGATTAGTTACTAGACCTATGTGTGTATAAGAGGTAGTAGTTGAAGTCTTATTATTTTTGTAATGTATTGCAGGTATAAAATAATCACTGGAAAGCCTTCAGGTGCTATTTCTGGAATACAGAAAGCAGAAAATGGACCTATTGAGTGGAGTTGGGAGATGCCTATTTCTTGCAGTCTTTCAAAGTAAGTTTGAATGTTCACCGAATGTTTCAATGCCACTTGATTGGGCTTTTCCAGTTATTTTCTAGTTTATTGTGTCTTTGGAGCAGAGATCTGCTATGCTTTTTTTTTATAACTCTTCAGTATGTCAGTACAGGCTGATATTTGGTTATTGAGTGAATTTTTTCTTCCCACCTGTCCAAATGGTTTTATGATTGCTAATTTACAAATGAGCACTTGGGAATCTGATGTGGTTTGAATAGAAGAAAGATTATTACTGCATTTTCTCCACCCTCAGGAATGAGTATGAAGAATCAGTAACTTTTACAGCCCTCCTTTCTTGCAAGAGTGTGACAAAGATTAGGCAGTAGGAAGGAGGAAATGATATGCAAAAACAGTTCAGAGGCTTACTTTTCGCTGAGAAATATGTCACATCAGCACATTTTAACACATACTCATAGTATCTTTTCAATTTTATCATCATACTTTTGCTTCCTATGTCCGTAATATTCAGTAGGAAGAGCCATGAAAGATCGGATCTTGGTATGACCTTGAAAGCACCTCCCACAACCCATTTATCTATTTATCTTCTTGGGACTTGTATACTTTGAAGTTACTGATCCTTCATGGTAAAGGAGGAAATAAATTGTTCTCTGAAGGGACTCTAGAAACAAACTTTTCTGAAAGCCAAGTATGTAGATCCTAAAGGGATGTAGACCCAAAGTCTGGTTTATATCGATTCGTTAGTTTAGAATGTGCAGAACTTGCAATTTGAATGTTTTTCATGATACTGCTCATTTGTTTCCTCTGCCTATTCTGTATAATTGAACTGCTTGAATTATAAAGGAAGCAGATTTTTTCATTAAACAACTGTTCACAGTAATACTTTTAAGTAGCAATTAAACAGTTATTTAGTGTTATAAGTTTAGTACTAAAGCAAATTTGAGCACAGCATCCACTAACTTCTGACGGGGTCATCAGTGTGCTCACAAGCTGCTGGAGCTTCCTTCAAAATGTTACCAGTTTTACCACTGGATTCAGGCTTGATGTGTACATAATATTAAAATTCTGGAGAAGTGTTCATGATAATGCATAAAGTTCCTTACCATTCAGATGCTCAAGGTAGAAATGCAAGAAATTTAAGCTGACCCTTCTCCTGGAATAGCAAGGACTGTGAGGCAATAGCTGCAGGGTTTTTTGCAGCATTCAAGCTGCGTGTGTGGAGTACTTATTTAGCCCCATCTCAATCAGGATGAATTCTTAGTGTTGACAATTTAAATAATGAGTCTTTGCTAACCCAGCTGATTTTGGTTGAAAGCAACATAGTGAGCTCACACGAGCATCTCCACCAGCAAATCCTAAATGGCAGTAGCTTCCTTCAAAGTGATACAGTGTGGTAAGTGTGCAAAGTGAGCTGGATAAAATGCTACTGCAGTGGTAGAAGGTGGCCTCTACAATGTAGACTTTGTAAATTTTATGTAATTTTTGCAATGTCTGTGAAATTTGTCAATTACCAAGAAAAAATACTCGATAGTTGAGCCTAAAAATGGAAAATATAAAGTATGTGTATTAATCAAAAACCATGGACATTTCTGTTGAACATTTTTTTGCTCAGTGTAGGAAAAAAAGGCACTGGTGTATTCTTTAAGGGCTAATAGATGTGCATTCCTGACACAAGTCAAATTAAGTGTTGCACTTGGTTACAAGGTGAAAAGTTCCACGTGGATCCAAGTTGTCTTATCTCTTCCTGGTGTCCTCTAGGGGTCTTCAGGTCCTGCTCACGCCTGTCCTTGCGAACATTCTGGAAGCAGACCAGGAAAAATGCTGGGGATTTGACCAGTTTTTTGCAGAGACGAGTGACGTCCTGCACCGAATAATAATCCACATCTTTTCATTACAGCAGATGACCTTGCACAAAGTTTATATTCACAACTATAACACGTAAGTGTTCTCTCTCTCTATTTTCATTACTTTGCTCTTGGTTCAGGCTAACAGCACTGTGACCTCAGATCACCCCTGTTACAAATTCAGTAGCCTGTGACCCTATGTTGCCAGTATTACAAATTCAGCAGCCTTTCCTTTCAGCAGTTTTCTGAGGAAGTGAAAGGGTGCAATTGTCCTGCATAAGTCATAGTGCCTATAGAAGCATGTTGACCTAAAATAAAATAATTGAAGGTCAAATCAACTGATTTTAAACTTGGTCTTATTTAGTGACAGAACATAGACTTAATGCTCTATGTGTTAACAATGTGTCTACTTTCACAATAGCAGCCAACTCATCCCATATTTGTATATTGTTACTTATTTACAAAGTAGTTTTCAAGAGACTGTATTCATCTCTTGCTTTTCTTACCTTGTCCTCAAGCATACAGAATGCACACATCATCTCTGATGGAAAACTCTAAAAGGGGTTCTGAAGTGGTAATTGGTTCCGTTTAGGATCCTGATATGTATGGGATTCACTTTATGCCCATGAAGTGCTGATGTTAAAAGCTGTAAGGTATACAGATATAAGTGCCTTTTCTCTGCTGTATTACAGATAATAAAGTGTGTGTTAATTTCTAATACATGAACACATACTGTTATTCCATCAAATGTGTAAATACAATTGTGGCCATTTCAATTTTTCTATTCTGTCATTTTTATTTTGAGAGAACCAAAATACTGGTTTTGCAGACAAATCTAGCTTCTATTTTTTTTATTACTATTTACATTTATGATTATTTATAAACTACCTGTAATATTAAGAAGTGATAGCATACTAGTGCTGCACATGAGGCAAACTGGTCCTTCCTGTTAGTGTACTGAAGGTTTTTCTTCTTTGTGGGAGGTTCTGCTAGTTTGGCTTGGTTTTCTTTTATTGTTGCTGTTGTGGTGGTAGGTTTTTGTGGTGGGATTTTTTATTGAAGGTGGTGGTATTAAAAGTCTTTATCTTTGTATCTATTGATTGCTGTAAATAAAATTCCAAATTGTCTTTGGTCTTCCTTATCACTGGTGTTTTAGGAAATAATCTGGCTGGCTGTTAGCTTACAGGCTGAATTTAATTTTTTGACAAGTAGAATACCAGACTTTTCTTTTGGAGAGACAATCCATCTCCTTTGAAGAAATGGCCATGCCTGCAAAAACTTCAGGGTGCTTCCTTCCCCTCATCTGGTATTTCCTGTTTTTACTGACCTTCTGACCAGAATAAGTTTGTTTAGACAGACATGCTTTGGTGGAAAATCAGAGGTAGAAAGGAAGTTTGATATTTTGCAGGAAATAGCATTTATTTTTGTAACAGAACAACCTAGAGCCTTGGGCAGTGTGCTGCTTTCTTTCTACTTAAAAGTCAAATGCTTTATGTGTAAAGCTAGTTTTTAATTAATCAGAAGTAAAAGCAATTTTTATTTAAATAATATGAAATCTGAATTGTTGAACTGTTGTAGTGAGTCTAACCAGTACTGATTATATTGTTTGTATTATAGAGCTGCTATATTTCATGAGTTGGTCTACAAACAGACAAAAATACCATCTCAGAATCAAGAACTGATGTATGAAGGTCGGCGCTTAATACTGGAGCCTGGCAAATTGGCACAGCACTTCCCTAGAACAACTGAGGAGAATCCTATCTTTGTAGTAAGCAGGGAGGCTGTGAACATAGTTGGATTAATCTATGAAGAAGGTATGTGAAAGTAATTTACCCTTTTGTCTACAGCTATCTTTTGTAAATAGTTTGGGTTATTTAATTGTTTTATGTCTGTTATGTCTTGGAAATAGTGTTGGAAATTTTTCTTCAGTGATATCTGAAGTTCTAAGGATGCAGTCCAACGTTTTTCAAAACTGCTGGGTATCCAGAACATTTTTACAGAAACAGTAGGTGCTTGTAATGTTCCAAGTCCTTTAAACCTGAACATTTGTGTGTTAAGATGTAGTGGTGCTTATGGAGTTCTGAGCTTTTTTGAAACATGACGCTTTAACAAGTCTAAATAAACATATATAGAAGGTAGTTCAAAGGTGGTTCTTTTGTTCCACTACTCACTAAGTGAAAAATCAAGTTTCACTTTTTTTTTATTTGTCATGAGTGTGATTAGCCTTTCAGTTAACAGGGGAGGTCTTTGCAATGTACATTTGCTCAGAAGATAAGGTAATGCTGTAACAGGGGGAAAAAAAAAGAAATGAACGTTTTGAACTTCCATTTATCATTGAGAGGCTTATAGAGGGGCCTTTGCCAGGGCCTTTTTTTGATAAATGATGAGCAGGAGGATATGGCTTGCAGTTGAGAGGTCAGTGTTGCTTTTGAGAGTATGTCCTAACTCCTGACTGCTCAGGCCAGCTTGCACTCACACAGAGGTGCTGAAGAGTGTGGGTAGGTGAGCTGTTTGTGGAAGAGTCAACAGGGCCTTTACATTGTCACAGACCTTTTTGAAGGAGCCAGTGAGCATGAGAACAAAGGAGATTCAGGTGATAGGGGCTACCTGAGGTTTAAAAAAGCTCTTTGGTGAAGTCCTGCCCTTAAGCACCTCAATGAATCTAAGCAACCATGAGATAAAAAGGCAATAGTCTCCCATGCAGGCAGACATAGGGCTGAAGAACAGAAAGAAACAGTTTGCTCTCTCAAAGGACAGAGATTGCTACAGGAGACCTGCATGCAATTTGTGCTGTGCAGCATGCTCAGAAGTGAATCTGGAAAAGGAAGTGAAGGACAATTTGCTGAAGATACCAAGTTATTTAAAACATTTAAGACAAAGGCCAGTTTTAAAGGTGTGCATGAGAACCACATGATATTAAAAGGCATAAAAGCAGTGTACAGGGTTGGGAGAGAGAACAAACTGAACATTTGAAGTCTCCTCTGGAAAATGAGAAAATACAGATATTTGTTTTATCTTTCAGTTTTACTTCCAAAAGTACATCAGCGT
Organism: Climacteris rufus; assembly: GCA_013398175.1. Classification (NCBI taxonomy): domain Eukaryota; kingdom Metazoa; phylum Chordata; class Aves; order Passeriformes; family Climacteridae; genus Climacteris; species Climacteris rufus. Next base: position 1,046,551 of record VZRZ01003917.1, on the reverse strand, counting down.
TACGATTTGGATGGAGATGCCAGTATGGCTAAAGTGAGTAACTATGATTTTTAGTTTAAATACTTGTCTCAGATAATGATACTGAAATGAAAGCTACATAATTTTCAGATTAATAATGTTAATCAAACTATTTTAATATGCTAATGAGTATTCTGATTGATACAAATATGTTTGTTAACAAAGGATCTAAAAATATATTCAAGCTGTAGTTTGTATACAAAGTTTTTGTCTGAAAAAAAACCAAACCCAAAAGTTCAGTTTTCTAGATGCCAAGTACTCTGTTACTGCATCATTCACTGTTGGAGGGGGAAAAGGAGCCTGACAATGTGGAGTCCTGAGGTTAGCTAGAAGATTCATTACATCACCTCTGATGGTGCAAAATTTTAACATTAGAAAAATAGCTCTCATCTTTCTCTCAATAAAGAGGGTTCTAGGACTCTGCAGGAGGGTGAAATTTCTGTTGCCTCTTTAAAAGTTTTCAGAATCTGTGGGAGACAAGTAAAGGATGTTTCATTCTTTTGGTAATTTTTCTAAAACTACTGAACATATGCACAGCTGTGCTGTACTTTGTGTCCGCCATTTATACTATACATATAAAATACTGACTGCTGAAGAGCCGTGTATTCAGGCATGGTAGTCAAGAAACAATGTATGTCTCTTTAAATACCAATAGTCTTTAAAATTCATAAACAGGAAGACATCATTGATACTAATTATTTAAAATACTGTAAATTATAATTTCTGAAAATTCATTCACAATTCTAAATAATGCAGCAAGCTTGTAAGTGAAATTAGGTAAATGGAGAGAGTCTCTAGCCTTAGAATTAAAAAAATGGTCAGTTTTTACAAGTTTCTTTTAATGAATGTGCTTGATTCCTAAACTATTGAAGAAATGTATTTGTGACTTTGACAGAAGTTGTAAGGTGGGTCATTTTTACTTGTGAGACTTGTTTTCCTCCCTAACAGATACTTCAGCATAAAACCGTGTTTAGCTCTGCCTTCATAATGAGTGTTTGGTTACTGCCTGACTAAAGCTTAGGCCAAGTTAAGCATTTTAAACTACCATCCTCATGGTGCTCTTTCTTTTATTAGTGTGTTGATTTGTTGTGATTTATTGACTTGAAGCAGTTGTTAAGAGAATGCCTGATGAGCACTTCTGTTGGTTTTCTCTTGCACAGGCAGTGACAGGTATTGTATGTTATGCCTGTAGAGTTGCCAGTTCTTTGCTGCTTTACCAGGAGCTGATGCGAAAAGGAATCCGGTGGCTAATGTAAGCAACTGATTGCATGTCATTGTGCTTTTTCTTTTTTAATTGAGATTTGCATTGGTTATCAGTGCATCATTCTGTGATCTCTGGTTATCTTGGGAGGTTTTCTTTATCCTTGACTAAGAACAGACTTTCTCATTTTTCTCCTTTTTTGTGTCTTAAGGAAACTTTTTTTTTTTCTTTCGACAATAAAAGTTAAGTTGTTTGCAAATACACCTTCTTCTGTGGATAATTTAAGTCTAACCTCTGGTAATCTGCAGGTACTATTGAACAGCTTGCACAAGATATTTTTATATGAGGATTATGTTAATGCATTTCTAAGCAATTCCTCCTGGCAGTTATTGCTGCAGGTGTATTATTGCATTACTGATTGCTTCTAGGATAGCAGTTGAATACTTTTGTTATAGACTAATGCTTCACTTTTTTAGTGAAATAATCAAGGATGATTACAATGAAATGGTTCATAAAAAGGCAGAGATTGTCATCAGGCTGGATTTCTGCATCAGAAACATTGAGAAAGCTGAGAAAATGTGAGTAAAAGCACTACACCAGATGCATTAAATTTTCATTATCATTTTTAGTGACAGAAGTCTTAAATTATGATTATTTGCAGTGTTTTTGTGTATAAAAATTAAATTTGAGTCAGCATGGATTTTCTGATGGCACTGACTTGAGCAGATTTAGTCATATGTGTTACTCAAATGAGTGCATTAGTTCTGCTCCTTAACCTAATGAGAACAACTAATTACTATTGAGTAGTACTTGTTTGTGTTCATTTTCTCCTTTCTCCTCTGACTCAGCTTATTTGCTCATGTTGACTCTAGAAGCTATAGTAAAGCCTGGACAAAGAATCAAGCAGCTTTGCTTTCATTAGTGCTTTTGTCACTGAGTTTGGTTGCATATGACTTTAAATACAGTAGCATTTTCTGTGTGAAAGGAATTTTCATGTTGAAACATAACAGAGCAGCTGCAAAAAAAATCCCAAACAACCAAACCCACTCCCAAAAAGCTGTTATTCTTATGCAGTGAGATAGGAACTTTAAACACCACTTCAAATCTAAAAGGCTTCCATTGTTAATGGCCACTTAAATTTGTCAGAGTTTCATGGTAATTGCTTGACAGAGACTGTATTTCATACACAAGAAAAGGCAGTTATTGTTACGATCTGGATTCAAGAAATACTTTTAGTGTATTCACTACTTCTTTATTTTCTTTTTTATTTGCTTTTTATTTTTGTTGTTGGTCAGATATGAGCATTTGATGCAGATCAACTTGGAAGCGTCAGAAGTGGATGAAATTTCAGAGATTCACACAAAACTCTTGCGTGTAAGTGTCCTACAAAGTTACTGTGTCATTCTCAAAATGGTGTTTCTACAGAAAAAGCAAAATACACAATAACACAGGTTTCTGTGAATAACAGAATTCTGTGAATTCTAAAATACTCAAGTAAAGAATTATAACCCTGAAATATATTTTACTTTGCTTTTTTTCCTTTCCGTTTTTTCCTTTCCTTAAGGAATTGTTAACTGCTTTGTTGGCTTTCTAAAATGTTACATACACACACTTTAGAGTGATCTGCTTTAAAATGTGCATCATGTTTCCAGACAAGTAAGGAAAAATTGAAAATAACTTTACACACTGGTGTCCTGGAAGCAGGTATAAAGTTCTCCATTCTAAAAGCAAAAGATGATTAGTGCAGTTTTATTTTGAAGGTTGTATGAACTGCAGAGAAAGGAACGTATGAATTACGTGGCTAGAATGAATTCTTTACAAACCAAAAGAGCAAGGGTAGAAGTAAATAGAGGATATATGAAAGGTTGAAAGTTATTGTTGAAAGAAAATAAATTTTAACTAACAGAAATGTCAGCATCAAATATGATTCTTTTTTCAATAATACCTTGCTTTATATGCTTCTAGCAAAACCTAGGCAGGTAATTGGACATATTTCTTTAATGAAGATCAGTGACACAAATGAGTCTATAGAATGAACATGCTCAAATAATTCTCAAGTAATTTTTCACTTGACCGAGTGATAAGATTGAACTTTCTTGCTCTTTTGTAGCTCTCCAGCTCTCAGGGCACAATAGAAACTAGTCTTCAAGATATCAAAACCAAACTTTCTCCTGGTGGTTTACTGACTGATACCTGGGCAAATCAGGAAGGCATGCATCCAAAAGACAGAAAGTGAGTAACTGTACTTATTGTTCTAATATGTATTGAATTCTGCACTGAGTTGTAGTTCATAAAACTCATTAATAGATACTTGAGTTTATGTATAAAATATTTCATTCTCTTCCTTTTGTCACTCTAGTCCAGAAAGGCTGCAGGCACTGCTGTCTTCCATCACAGACATCTATTATCAGTTCAAAAAAGACAAAGCAGAACGAAGTAAGTTACTTGATTCACTTTTAACATGAAATCTAATGCAAAGGACAGTTCAGTCTTAGTTTGACTGGGGTTTGACTATGAAGAGTAGGTCTTTCTTAGCCTGATACCATCTTAAAGCCCATATGAATGAAACACCACTATTAATAGCATAAATTTGAATTGCAAGACTGGAGAGGAGGAAAAAAAGTGACCACTTTTACCTATCAGAAGAAGAAAACCATATAGGAAATGGGTAAACTTAATAGAGTTTTGCATGAATACAACTAACAGAATTAGACTGTAATGTCTGTCATCTGCTCTGATCCTAGGGCTTCCTTATAATGAAGAACAAATACACAAATTTGACAAGTAAGTTTTGAAGTTACTTTTGGGAACTACCCTGATTGCTTTCAGGTCTTGCAGATGCTCTTGCCAATAACCCTTTCTGTTGATTTTTATTGTAAATTGTAACCTCTTCAGGACTGCTTTGTAAAATTGTCTTTTAAATATCTTTAAATACACAGGGATACCAGCATATGATAATGAGGTGCCTTCTGGCTGTAGAGTTTCTTCACTGATAGTTCTTCTAAATATGAAATACCTGTTCCTTATCTGGGCATAATAGTTTTATAGGAAGTACACTATTTTCTGGGTTTTTCAGGGAGTAAAAAGCCCTCAGTAAGATTGAAATGACTTTGTAGCTAAGGTGGAGATAATTTTTTACAGATGAGTAAAATATGGACTAGCTGAATGAAATTCTAGAAGGCTTTCATCTTACAGGAAATATAGCATGCATAATAAATTTTAATGTCATTCTCCATGCCTGTTTAAAATTGTCACTTATGCAAGGTGGCCACATTAAGCATCTGTGTGTAACCTGTGTGTCTGGACTCCCATCAGTGTCCACAGATTCTGCCCTGCTGCACTTGTCTCAGGATTGATTCAGTTCCTCCTGTGCAGTTGCCTGACACCGTTTAAGTTGCCCTAAGCTATCTGAGACTGGGAAACAGGACACAATTCAAATGGGAAACCTACACCTGTCTGGACTGGTGGTTGGAAGCAGGGCAGGATATCTTTGCTAGAGAGGAGAAGGTTGCATGGAGACCTCTTAGCAGCCATCCAGTAGCTGAAGGGGAGCCTACAGGGAAGCCAGAGAGGAACTCTTCATCAAGTACTGCAGTGATGGGACAAGGAGTAATGGGTTCAAACTGAAAGAAGGAAAATTTGTGTTGCATACATGGAAGAAGTTCTTCTCTGTGAGGGTGATGAGACACTGGAACAGGTTGCCCAGAGGAGTTGTGGCTGCCCCATCGCTGGCAGTGTTCTATGACAGCGGAGTTGGAACTAGATGGTTTTTATGGTCCTTTCCAACTCAAACCATTCTATGATTCTAACCATTCATCATTCTATCAGATGATGGTAGATGTTTATGATGTTATGTTTAAGTAAATAAATCATTCTCCTAGTGGCTGGTCACTTGAGTGGTTCCCTAGACTTTGCTTGAGTGCTGTGTGAATTTAGACACCACTTACGTAATTTTCTAAGAAGTCTTTCTCTTGCTACCATGAGTGTGGCTTCACTGACAACTGCACATAGAAAGCTGTCATGCAGAGGGCACAACCATGCCACTTGATTTTCCCATAATGAAAACTAAACTGGATAAATTGCCAAGCAGAGCAGAGGTTTTTCTACTGCTAAAACCATGTCCTTGCATTAGTATGTGGTTAACTTCCTATAAATAGTCTTCATTTTCATGGTTTGAATACTGGTATATTTTCTACCACAAATATCTCCCTGGGATTGTACAGGTTTGAGATCCTAAGTCCATCTTTTTTATACTTGATCACCCCAGAGGGAAATGGCAGGGGCTTTTGTTAAGAACTGTGCTACTATTAGCAGCAGAGGCTGGCCTTTGTAATATTTACCTCTAGGCAGACAAGGGAGCAGCACTCAATCTGAATTTTTTTTTCTGTTTGAATGATAGGCATGCATTCTTGATGACAGTTCAGCTACACTCTAGCTAGAATTTAATTAACCAATATCTTTCACGCAAGACTGAATGAAATACCAGAAGCAGGTGTTAGTCTGTTGTGTTCCAACATCCCTTAGTCTCACTTACTGGTGCGGTGCATAGCATGACAAGGCAATTACACTGGGATTGCTGTCTGCCACACTAACAAGAAGTGGGGTTTGTTTTGCTTTCCTTTTCTTTTCTGCTAGTTTTTTTTTTCATCTTGTCATAAAATTAGGCTGACACAAAACTCCTGTTCTTTTTCTTGCATGTCCATTACTCAGTGCAAAGGATTATTCATATGTGCTGGAAGCTTCAAGTATCTGCAGTAGGCAGATAAGAAATAATTAGGACTTTTGTCCTTTCTATTTAGAATCCCTTTTCCTTAAATATACCAGCTTGGGTAAATACTGACTCAAAGATGATGTTTGACCATGTATTCACATACAAATAATTGCAACTAAATGTTTAAAATAATTCTTTTTCTCCCTGCTGGGGAATATTTTTGAGACATAAACTGTCAGTTCCTGTAGGATCTTGAGTTTTTACACATTACAACAGCATGAATAAAGGTGGTTGCACAGATTTGAAGTCCACAAACCTTTCTCCAAATTTCAGAAAGTTAGAGGAATGGGGTTTGGAAAACAGTATGACTCTGTTTTGGTTGTTTCTGTGTTGCAGGCAGAAGCTGTATTTGCATGCTACAAAAGCCATAGCTCTTTTCAAAGATGAATGTGTCAGCAAGTATGATACGTTTTTTGACAAAGCTGAGGACTGGACAAGGCAAGCTATTGATTTCTTTAATATTTGGTAATGTTCCCTGCACCACTTTTACATAGGTGGCTCTTAAAAGAAATTTTTTTTTCTTTTAGGAAAATGCTTCACACAAGGAAGCAATTACTGTCTCTCACCAGCCAGTGTTTTGGTATTGAAGAAGAGGTGTCCAAATACCAGGATTATATAAATGAGGTAGAATATTTGCATAGATAAAAGACTTCCACATATTTTCATGTCAACAGTGTTGTTTATAGTGAATCTTACATTGATGCAGTTGTATTGAACTACAGGGCTTCATGGGTGCAGTATGTGGTCTACAGTAGCTTCACTGCTGATGTCAGTGGACTGGGGAATGGTGTTATTTTTTGAATAATTGAATAATATGATTTTTTGAGTCATTACTTAATTTTGGAATTTTGGTGGGGCTGTTTTGGTTTGGGGTGCTTTTTTTTTTTAATTTGGGTGGGGAGTTTTTGGTGGGGTTTGTGGGTTTGGTTTAATTTGGTAATGTTAGTATTTCCCCCAAAAAAAATCAGTGGAAATGGATGTAGGTTTATTGAGAAATGTTCTGTGCCATTGTTAGTATAACATTATCTGAGGACCTAGAGGATTATCCTGATACTCTTACAAAGTATAAAAGCACTACTTCCATAGTCAAGATTATAGGATACATACTTAAGGATGTTGAACTAATGATTTGGACAGTGACTCTGCAGGATGCAAACTTACCAGAATTACCTCAAAGTTGAGAGAATAAGAGAATTTTCATGTGGTAAAATTATTGTTTAGAAAGGAAAGATGAATGAAAGAAAGCCCTTGATAAGTGTAAAATCAGTTAAGGATTGGTGGAGAGCAGCATTTTACTTGTTATTTGTATTTTAGTAGCACCACCAATCCATTGATTAGGATCCTGTTGCCTCAGGGTATCTAAAGACATAACAAATAAATAATTCTTCCTTTCCAGAGTTTATTATGAAACCATTAGACAAGAAGATGGAACAAATCAGGGAATTACAGGTCATGTCATCTCAGCTTAGAGAATATCAGCTGCCTTAATACTGCAATGACTTTATGAGGTTTTATAGCAGTGGAGAATTTAAAGAAGGATTTTAAGGTGGGCATCAAGATATACATGAGAGCTTATATTGTAATTTAAATTTGCTTTTTATCTGTTACAGCTACAAGATGCTCTGCCACAGAAAATGTTTGCAGCTTCCAGTGGCATGAAACATACAATGAATACAGTCTATCCAAGCTCAAACACATTAGTGGAAATGACTCTTGGGTGAGAATTTTGTAATGGCATTGATGAAATATTGTATACTTGCTATGCAGGGACATTGAAATAAATTAATTGACTTAGTGGTTGTTGTATTAAGATCAAGAATTTTACATTGCTAAAGTGGTGGCACAGGTTTGGAAGTGAGTAAGGGACAGCACTGATATATCATGTTTCTTTGTAAATAACCAACTTACCTTTCCCCTATTTTGTATGTTTTGGCAAGTTGCTGAAAACTGTGTGGTGGTGAGTGATCAGAGCAGATAACAATCCCTATAAAAACTGTAACCTTTTTTTTGCTTCTGGTTACTACAGTATGAAGAAACTAAAGGAGGAAATGGAAGGTGTTGTTAAAGAGCTGGCTGAAAACAATCACATTTTGGAAAGGCAAGCAATTGTTTTCTCTTTTGGGGCTGAAACAACAGACAGACATTATTCAGAACCTTGGAACACTGCTGTAAAATTCTGACACAGCCATTTTTGTGGCATTTTTGTTTCATGTTACTTTGGTTTAGCTAATAAAAATTCCTGTTGCACAGACAGGAATTAAATTCTGAATTAAATTAATTCTAAATTAAATTCTGAATTTAAACACAATACTGTTGCAGCAATGCAGTGATGTCTTTTAATTCCTCATTTTTAGACATTATTTTTAACAACTGTGGAATGATACCAGTCTGAATTAACAATCTTGCAGTTTTCAGAATGCTTAAATAAAATGAAGAGGCAAACATATTTCTTACAATCCTGAGAGAGTATTGTCATTAGCACATACAGACTGACTTCGCTTTTTTTCCTATCATGATGAGAAAATATATAAAAATAAACATCTCCTTAAAATTCCAGGGTAAATTTCTGGTAGATGGGAGTTTAGCTTCAAGCTGGATTAGTTTTGTTTTGTTCCTGTCATCGTTTGAGCTGGGAAAACGCCAGACCCCCATGAAAAGCCACTCACCCCCCTGCAGTTGGACAGAGGAGAGAAAAATTTTAATGGTTTGAGATAAGGACCATTCTGATTAAGCTACCATCCAGGCAAAACAGGCTCAAACTTAAAAGTGATTAAGTGAATTTATTGCTTACAAAATCAGAGGACTATACTGAGAAACAAAATAAGCCCTTAAAACACCTTCTCCCCACACCTCCCCCAGCCCCTCCCTCTGCCCCACTACCAGCGTGAGGAGACAGGGTGAGGGGTTTCTTTGGTCACTTCATTCCTTGAGATGTTTTCTCGCTGCTTAGGGAGGAGGCACCCACTTTTTCTTCCTGCAAGCACTGTGGCATGTTGTGATGGGAATTTTTCCCTCAGCAAGCAGCCCGCCTGACCGCTCCTGCTGTAGCTTCTCCACCAACAAAGTGCAGTCCTTCCAAAGCCAGGCTGGTCCAGACTCAGGGTTGGGGGGAAACAAGGCCTTTCTATCAAAGATGACTCCCTCAGCCCTGGGAGCAAAAGCCTCCTTATCCATTGTCAACCCCTCTACCAGACCATAGTCCCTCCCCTAGGCATCCACCCTTCCTGCTCCGGCAGGGACTCCTTCCCCACTGCTGGGGGTGGATCTCTGCTCCTTCCTGGACCCTCAGGGTGCAGGGAAACACTGCATTAGCACAGTCCTTACCCCAGGCTGTAAAGGTGTCTTGGTGTCCCAAGCACCTCCTCCCACTCTTTCTCCTTCATTGACCTTGAGGCCTTCATAGCTGTTTTCTGCTGTATGTTCTCCCTCCTGCTCTTTGTCTAGCTACAACTGCCACTGCACACACCTACTTTGGTTTGATTTCTTCTTAAATATGTTATCACAGAGGCCTTACCTCCATCTCTAATTGACCCAGCTCTGGCTAGTAGCAAGTCCATCTTCAGAGCTATCAGAGTTTGGCTCTGCTGGAAGTCTGTGGAAGCTTCTGGCAGCTTTGCACAGGAGCCATCTTTGTGGGCCCCCCCACTCCCAAAAAACCAGACCCAAAACAGCACAGTTCCCCAGTCCCATACTGGAAGCAAAGTATCATTTCTTCTGTCTTCTTTGCACATAGAAAAGTTAGGTACAACTGCCTCTATTGGCATGTGGCAAGGGAAAGGAAAGCCCCATCGATAAATTAAAGATTGATTCTATAATCTAATCAACCACCTAAAATATCCTGTTTTTTCTGTTTAGGTTTGGTACTTTGACTGTGGATGGCCTGGGGAACGTGGACTGTATGTAGCATCCAAAGGACCCAAAGAAGACTTGCACATTTTTTCAAAGGGAAAAAAAGACAGTTGGGACACTTAAAGGCAGATAATAAATCTGTATCCAGGGTTTTTTTCCTTCAACAACTCTAGTAGTAAAAAAAATGTAAATATGTATAATATGTAAATATAAAAGAAATATATATCTTTTCTTGGTCACTTTTAGGATAGAATTACTTCTGGCAGGGAATTAAGTCCCTTGGAGGATCTCTGAGGAGTCCTAAAGGGAAAAGTGTTGTTGATGAAATTGACATTTGTCTACTTTGAGTATTGCCCTGTTTTTCAGAGTGCAATTTAGTCTTCATTGCAAGAGGGCTTGCAGTACTCCAAAACACCCTTGTATAAAGGGTATTTTGGATTTCCTTTAACAACCGCTATTGTGTAGGAGTCTTGCTGAATGACTTTGATCATCACAGAACACGATGAATGTTTTAAATGAGATGTTTTTAATTGAGTGTGAGTGGGGACTAATAGTGCAGATAGGACAGAACAGAAATGCATATCTCTTTCCTTCACATCCAAACTATTAGTTCACTTCTACGTGAGAGAGCAAATTCCCAATTTTTCTGTAAGTTCTCTCCATATTTGGTGCCATGTTGTCTGTAATCATTTGACTGCTCTGTATATGGAAGTTTTGCACTCCAGCTTGTCAGAATGAATGTATGTCTTGGGTTACCAAAGGAATGTATTCTATCACCATCTCCATCACCTCTCGATGAATTGTTAATGATGGGTCATTCACAGCTGGCCATTGCACCCCACACCCTGCAGACTAAAGCTGGGCATTAGATAAGGGAGAAAGAGAGACAACCCTGCAAGGCAGAGAGATGCCTCTTTATCTTCACATCAGTGACTCAGCCCTGATAAACACCCTCTGAGAAACAGCAGCTACTCTGTGGGGGATCGTCTTTGCTAATGGGCCATGAAGGCCACCTGGAATGATTCATAAAGGACATAATCCCATTGTGATATGCCCCGCCCTGAAGGCAGGAACTGAACCATCCCTACCTGTATAAAAGGGGGCTGGGGAGACCCCACAAGACACCACCACTTCCACTGGAACTCCCAGAGGAGAGGAACTCCACAACCACCAGACCCCTGCAGACAGGCAAGATTTCTTCCTCAGGATCACCACTTCAACCAGGACCACATCCATCACTCCAACAGGACTACAGCCACTACTTAACTGGACTGCTATCACCACCCTGACCAACAGGGTGTCAGGTTGGATCCTGACCTTGTCAGTGTTGGTGTTTTCTGTATTACTGCCTTTATTTTAATTTCTCCTATTACATTGTAGTTCTTACTTGGAATCTCTCACAATACATTTGTGTGGGGTCAATTCCTCCGCTGGTTTGTTTCCAAACTAGCACAGTGTAAAAATTAATTTTTTGGAGTACACCATTTTCAGAATTTCCCTGAAATCTTGTTGCTCACCATAACAGCAGCGGGTTCTTAGAACAGCTTTTTCATAATTTTATTTGCAGCTATAATTTTTTTAAAAGGTTAAAAATTTGGTATGAGAAGAATTTGTGGGCAGTCAGTAGACTGGATAGCATCATGCTTCAGTAGTAACTGAATACTGGAAAATAAGTTACCAGTCTAGATCTTGAAAAGGGACCACTCCCACTGACGACTGAGATACGAAACTTTGGTGGAAAATTTAGTAAGACTGTATACTTATTTTCCAGCATCAGTAGTTACTGCTTTCAGTACTACATGATTGAGTTGCAGAGATGCAGAGTGAAACATTCTGCTCCAAAGAACATAGGAGAGGAGAAAGAGAACAGGAAAACAAACAAAACCTTGGGAAACATCCCTTTGTTTGTATACTACAGCTGTACGTACTTGTTTCAGGTGAGCATGCAAATATTGCAGAACTCATTCTTTCCTTGTGGAAACCTGGCCATGGATATTCAGTGGCATCCAGTAGCGCTTCTCATTGCTGCATTACATCTGTAAGAGCTGAACCAACTATATATAGAATTTTCCGTAATTACTGGTGGAACATTTAGATACAAACTGATCTGTCATAGCATCTGGTGGTTTTGTGGTGCTTATTCCCTGCTTATCTGTCCAGATCAGAGTACAAAACATTTTTGTTTTCCTTTTAAAAATATATTTGGAGAGAAATTTATGAAATTTATAAATGAGTATTTCATTCTAAAAGAAAATGAAATTCACTTGCCTTGATATCCAAGACCTGCTTTCCAGTGTTCTTGGTGAGAATCAAATATTAAAAGGGAATTCAAACATTTTTATACCCATTTGAGCAGCTTCTGTCGTTGCAAGTTTTGTGGCCCAAAAAATCTAGCTATGCAAAAGGAGTGCAACAGTTCATCACACATCTTTCCTTGGTTAGCCATGGCATTCTTTACTGTTTGTTTTAAAATACTGGAATAATATCTAACTGGAATGTTTTAATGCCTGCTTGTACACTTCTTCATTCACATCCACAGCCTCACTGAGCATCAGTAAAAGACATGAATAAATGTTAAAAGAATTGGGCTTTCTACCTGTGCATAAATTGCATTTTGTTTCCAATATCATCTCTGTAATGCTTTGTTACAAATTCTTAACCTTGAAAGAAATCAAATGTTAGTTGGAATATATAATTTTCAACTTCCTTATACTGAAGCAGTCTAAAAAAGAAAGTTAATGGTAGTAAGTGTAGTCTGTATATTGGAATATGTGCAGCATTCTTTTACATGGTTGAAAATGTTTTGTTGTATTTTATGTTCATTTTAAACACTGCTGCTTTTAGTATTGCTGAATACATCACTAGTCTTAATCTTGTTAAAATTTCTTTTTCTAAAGCAATTTTAACGAAGCAGTAGCTAAGGAACTTGAAGTAATCAGTTCATAATCTTCTGATTACGCTATTAGAAAGCAAATAATTTTTCACATCAAAGCATAATGTACAGTGCCATCAATTTTTTGCTCAAGCTAAGTGTCCTGATGTTATGAGTCATGCTATTGATTTGCCAAAAGAAGTAATAGAAAGTAATATATGAGTCTTCTTCCTGAAGCTGGCCTACTGGTTTGGGGGGTTTAGCTGAATATATTAATTATCTGTTACTTGAACAAACCTGTCTTCATATGAATTGTGAAAATGCATGAGTGAACGGCGAAATGGCATAAATACATCATTAACCACTTATTGTACAGTGTGTACTTCTGCCTTTTTATAATTTAATTTTCTGTTAATTTCAGAACTGCCTTACGAGTTTTATTTCCTTGTAAGCGCAGTAGAGAGCCTGAAATCTGGAGAAGCAAATATCAGCTCAGTTTGCATTATCCAGCTGTCCAGAAAATGCACCCTGCACAACAGAATCTACTATCACAGGCAACATGCTAGAGCCACTAATTATTTTAACTTTTTTTAACTACTTTGTTGACACGTGTTCTGAACAATGTTAGTTTTTTGTAGTGGTGGCAAAATTCCTAGTCTCTGCTCAGTATGAAATGGTCCACTGGTAGAACTCAATCAGTTCTTCTGCAGAAGTGGTAATTGTAGAATAGTTCTGGATCCTGAGCAGAACTGAGAAAAAAGGGGTGTTGTTGGCTGAAAGAAGAGAGTATGGGAAGAAGGGTGAAGTAAAAGTCTGGTAATCTAAAGGCTGTTTCAGAAAATCAACGTTCACTGTGTCTGTGGTGAAAATATTATAAAGTGTTAATATAAGCCGTAGTACAAACAAAAAAACCCAGCCTACAACTTTGGAGAAATCTTTATAATGGTAAGAGAGGCAAGTGCCAGAACAGATTGTCCTGGGAACAGCACTATCGTTTGGAGAGGTGTTGCAGGAACAGATTAACTGGAGAGAGCTCTTGTGGCTGATTCTACCATTGGAAGGCTTTGCGACCTTCTGTGCCCTAAACAGCTTTCTTTGTATCACTCACAAAAAGGGGTAGTATCCCTCAGTGGAATTTGCTATTTTGTCACCAGCCCAGGCAGCAGTAGTTGTAGGTGCACATCTCTCGGAGAACGTCGCTGCTTGTTGGGAAGCGAGGCCGGCAGCGGCAGGTTGAGCTGCCGGCGTGCTGCAAACAGGGCCAGGGCGTGGCTCTTCAAAGTTGCGTTGTGCTCCTGGAAACTCACACAAGTGTTGAGTGAACGCTCCGATTGCCCAGGCTGCCACAGCCTCCCCATCCAGGTGTGGGTTATGTCACCGCTGCCCAGCCCTGGGAAACGCTTCCCCCAGTAGCTGCTTTTAGGAACTGAGGCAGATCATTTTAATGGGAACCTACTGAAGCGCATCACCAGCTCTTGTCAGCTCCCCCTGTGCCAGGGGCTGCTTCAGCATCCCCGAGTGCGTTTATGCCGAATGCGTTTATCCCGGAGCGGGGCCGGCAGAGCGGCGAGAGGACTCGGGAAGCGACGCGGCGGCCGCCGGCTCGGGGGGGACGCGGACGCGGTGCGGCGCCTCCTTCCCCCGCCGCCTCCCCGCTCCCCTGGCCCGCGGGTGTCGTGTGCGTGAGGCGGGC
>VZRZ01003917.1:976541-1031791 GCA_013398175.1 Climacteris rufus | reverse complement strand
GACCCTCACAGAACCCAGGGGCGCGGGGCCAGCTCGGGCGTCTCCGGATGCGCGAGAGGAAACGCGTTCCCCGCGCAGCCCCGACGGGGAGGGAGGGTGGCGCCATGTGAAGCGTCGGAGCGCGACGGCTGCCGGGCCGGAGCCGAACGGCCGGGACAGCGGCCTGGCGTGGGGGATGGATGCGGTGTCATCCAGGTCAAAGTGCTCCGTCTCCACCCGCCAGGAGGGTAACGCGTGTTACGGGGTGCGGGGAGTGCTGCTCTGAGGGGTTCCCGTGCGCTCCCACCCCTGCCAGAAGCCGTGTGCGCTGCTCTGCTCCTTGGCCGTCAGGGTCAAGCCCAAGGCAAAGCCGTGTTGTGGTGTGGCACGCCCCATGCACACACCGCATACGTGTCCTTTCGCTCTCTGGGCTCTGATTCGTAGTAGACAATGGTGCGTTTTCCTTTTCCTACACAGAAAGTAACTTTCCTCTTTTCCAGCCCTTTTGTTACCACTGCCATACCCTAAAATACAGTGATTTCGTTCACCTCCTAGCTCCTGTCCTTTACAGTAGGAGAACATACATAATCTAGTGCTGGTGAAAAGCCCTCTTTTGCCATCCCTTGACTGATTGAAAAGGCTTTGGCCACGTTGTGGCTTCATGGTAACCTCGAGGGTGATTTCAGCATAGAACTCCATGGGCGTGTTGACTTTGCTGGCTGTTCCTCACCCACGGCTGCAGTGCTGCTGCACTTTCTAGGACACTAGTGCTATCCCTAGTGCTGTGACATGTTAAGGTGTGTGGTTTGCTTTTGATTTACATCACTGAGCCTTTGTTCAACAGCTGATATTTGAAACACAAGGTGGCAAAGAAAGGTCAATCTTTTGCTTTTTTTTTTTTTTTTCCTGTTTTAAGGAGATGTAATAACCTCATACTGTCCTCTGCTGATATATATAATTTATGTTATGGCACAGTGTTCTCACAGTTACACTCACTTTCAGTAGCTCTATTTTTACAGTTACTCTTGGAATGGAAATACTTTGGCTGTGGAAATAAAATACTTTTTATTTATCATTTGCATTAGTGCAGTGTTTGTTCTGACAGGATGTGTAGCGCACTGATGTGAAAATAGACCTTAGAAATAATATTTTTTCTTTTATGATCAAATGCTTCATGACAAGAACTTCAAGTGTCACACTGGATTATGTATCTTCCAGCAATATTTTCTCAGAACGATTACAGCTTACAGTGTTTTTCTTTCTCCTCCACGACAAGCTCCATTTTTATGAGGCATAGTACTTCAAGCTGCTCTCTTAAATTGCTGTTTAAGTAGCAGAGGAAACATTCAACTTTTATGACTAGCATTGATATAATATTTAGAAGCTGTAAAGTGCTATGGAGATGAAAGGAAACACTAGCTAAAGCTTGCAAGGATTGCTGTGAGAACCTCTGTTCTTGCCCACTTGGCAGGCACAGCCAGCGAGCCAGACTGATGAACAGATCTGACTGATAAATTGGCTGAGGGCAGTGAAGTAGGGACTGGGTCAGGACAGCTCAGAGACCTGAAGGAGCGTGTGACTGGCTGCCCTCCTGGCTCAGAGCTGCCAAATCCACTCTGGGCAGACATCAATCACAGCCCATAGTCACAGGCTCTTCTGTGACTAAGCAAATAGAGGAGAGAAGGATGTCCCCTGCTTTGGGAAGACAGCAGACACAGCTGTGCTCAACATCTGAAGTGTGTCTAAACTGGCCTTGAAAGCTGAGTTGGGTACATCCTGGACTACAGATAAATTTGTGGCATCTGTGGTAGCCTCCATGAAAATGCCGTGGTCTCCTCTGGGTACCCTTGCGAAGCAGAGATTACAACAGAGGTTACAACCTTGAGAAGATTTTAATCTGCCTGG
Source organism: Climacteris rufus (assembly GCA_013398175.1). Lineage (NCBI taxonomy): Eukaryota > Metazoa > Chordata > Aves > Passeriformes > Climacteridae > Climacteris > Climacteris rufus. The sequence continues at coordinate 1,029,907 of VZRZ01003917.1, read as the reverse complement.
AAAAGTGTGACAGTGCTGAAAGGTTCCCAAGTAACCCTGTTTTTTCCAGAAGCCACAAGTGCTAGAGAAGTTCATTTTATGTCATCTGGAAAGCAAAACACAACATCATCTTCCAGAGGGGCCATTGCCAACAAAGAGGGAGCTATGTACTAAATTGTTATGGTTCTGAGTCACAAAGGCATAAATATTTTATTTATTTAAATTACCCTCTCTGAATATTGGTTGAAGTCAATTCTCACTAGATCATTGCCATCAGACATGATCAAAGTCAGACGTGGTGAATGTGGTGACGAATTAAAAGGCATGAGAAATTTCTTCTGGGATAGGAAAGCAGTCAAAGGGCACATTGAAGGAGTAATTTTAAAGCATTTAGATACAGACTTTTTTCTAAAAGAAAAGATCTGTGACTTCTTTATGGGAATGAGGATTTCTTTGAGTATCTCTGTCCTGCCTTCCCCACAGTGATAGGAAAAATTCCCGAGCTGTTTTTCAGTAGAGGCTAGACTTTACTCTTACCATTTTTCAGTGGGTCTGTGCTCATCTTATGGTTTTTGTCCACTCCTTGGTGCACATCATCAAGTGAGGTGAAATCCCTGAACTACTGGGATGGGCAGCTCTTTCTGCCATTTGTGAGATTTCTGCCATTTGTGAGATTTTTGTTTGTAACTCACAAGTTTGTTTTCAGGCTTCTGATAAATATTGAAAAAAATGCTTCATTTAATTCAGGGAAGAGAGATCAGAACAGAAAAAAAAGTCAAGGAGACTAATGATTATCTGTTTCAATGCAGTGCACAAGGTGCACATTATTCAGGCAACTTATTTTTTGAAAAGAAGAAAGGTAGTGCTGGTATATCTGGACCCCAGCCCAGGAAGAAAGCCAAGTGTAATGAAATACCTCTGAAAAAGATAGTGTGTAGTATCTGACTCCTTGCTGTTGTTTTGGATTCCTTTTCAAGAGAGGCTTAATTGGTTTAGCAGTCCAGGTTTGCTCTGCTGTTTACCTTTTCACCTCTATTATTAGGGGTAAAAACCTGGTGCAGCTGCAGAATTCCATTGCCTGGCCTGACTGCCCAAATAATTTGAAACAGAAGCAGTTGGGATTATTACAGTTTGTATAAAAGAATGGTGTATAGTAAAGAGTGGGTTTTGTTTTCTAGCATTCTGTTTTTCTTTCAATATGAAGGTGTCTGGAGTGAAAATTCTCAGTATCTTACATCATAGTGATTGTGTGTAACATTATGTAATGTGTAAGAGGTTGTTGCATTGTATCAACATGTCATTTGGCATTTGAAAAATGAGGAATTTCTCATGGTTTAGGATGGAAGCCTATACTGCCAGGCTATGAAACACAGTTTCTGAGCAGTTTTACTGTCCCCATAGTCTGGTGAACAGACTGGGTGTACACAGGTGGTGGGAGTGTGGAAGGAATTACTTTGTGGACTACTTGCTCTGGACTTCCTGGTTAATTTCTGCAACTTTTCCTTTACCTTGCATTTTACACTTTTTCATTGAACTTGACGAAAAATGAAACCTTTTCAGAAGTTTGGTTCTTCACTTAAGAGAATATTGAGAAATTACTGGTCCTACATGACTTTCACTTCAAACTTTATAAGGATATTTAAGCAGATGGTCTTCAGAGGTACCTTGAAACCCAGATTGTTTCTTTCCTGTGTTTAGTGATGGGACATGGTTGGGAATTCTCTACACCTTTTTTTTTACCCATTTTTCAGACTTTGTTTTTTTGAGCAAGCATTCCTTATGAAGTGTATTGCTCAGTGTCAGTGCCTGTCAGAGCCTGCTCTTTGTTTTTTCTCTGCTGAAATGGGTATTTTGGTGGGAGCCTTGTTCAATTTCTAACATGTGCTCTAAATACTCAGTAGCTGACTCCTGCTTTAGTGTAGTTGAAGAACAGAGGTGTTATGTTTTAATATGTAGTATAGCTCTCCTACTACAGGAATTTTTAAATGTCTGTGAAAACAAAGTTCAGAACAAAAACCTTAGCAATATTAGGGTCTATTAGCTAAATGCCTACTATTTGTCAGAAATGGCAAAGAAATAGAATCCCCTACAGAGAGTAAAATATGGAGGAAAGGAGCAAACACAGGGATTGGTGGGTTTTTTCCTTCAGAAGGATATTTTTTTGACCATCAAATTTCTGTAACATATTTTTGATTGTTTTTAAGTAAGAGAATAGACATTGTCTACTATCTCTGCAATGGGAGTACATTCATATTTAATTGCTGTGATGAGGGGGTTAAGTTGCTAAAACTACAAGAGTTACAACTTGAATTACCAAAGCTGTTCAGAGTTGAAGGAACCTCTTAAAATTTTATCTGTCGAGTGAGGACTAGGGGTCAGATTAGAAATAACAGTGGTGGGATTCTGCTTCCCTTTCCCATTCTTTCTGCAGAGATTTGCTTAATGGTGCACAGTTCCCCCAGGGCTTTATATTTTCTTTTAAATCCAAAATTACCACATTTTGTCAGAGTCCTTAGAGGCTGGAGCAGCAGAAGGCAACAGGAGGTTGTGCTGGTGGAGCTCAGCTCAGAGCTCAGCTCTGTTTTCCTCCTTGTTGGATTTGAAGGAGGGTGGGTGGTCTGCTGCCCCAGTGGGGTCTTTGCTGGAGCTTGCAGGGCTGGTAGAGCTGGAAAAAAATTAGTCCTGGTGCAGTGCAGCAGGTACTGTGTCCTGCAGCAGGCACTGGACTGGGCCCAGTGCAGAGTGAAAGGCAGAGGTGCGGAAATGGAAAGAAACAGCAGCTTTAGTGGAGCTGGCTCTTCAAGAGTAATGTTTTTTGTCTTCCTCAGTGCCTCTCTGCCTCAAGGGGCATTCCTCGGGTCTTTGTAGCCACAGCAAGGTTCTCACTGCTGAAAAGCTGAGCTCTTTCCCCTGCTGTTTGCAGAGAGCAGTAACTCCTCACTGAGTTCCTCGCTCACTGTGGATCCTGTTTTCTAGGCCTCTGATGCTTCTTTTCCTGTGTGAGTCCCATCTTCCACCCCTAAGCTGTACATTGTCCCATGTAGAAGCTTTCACCTGTTTCTGAGCATCTTTCTTTGTTCTTGTTTTCACCATCTCATTAATAAATGGTTAATTATTAATTACGGTGTTCTTCAGGACCTCAGATGCCATAAGGCTTGGTTTCGAACAAACCGGTATTTGAGAGGTGATACAAGAGTAGAAAAGGGTCTGCTAATGAAAAAGTGATGAAACAGGTGTTTCTGCAAGCAGTGTTCCTCACCTTGGATGTACTCAAGATGTGTAATAAAACATCAAAGCAATGATGTGTTTAGAAAAGCAAAGATCTTAGTAATAAAATTGTTGCCATGACTCTCCAGTGTGATAACTCCTGATGGTCTGCTTGCTGAGGAGGCCTTGGGGAACCAAGAAGAAATTTGATGTCGTCAGAGGAAAGGTTTGGAGAGCTTCCTGTGACTTGATGCCTGTTTTATACAGTTATACCATGCTCAAAGTTCAACAGATTATCACTGCTTGGCCAGGAGTTTGGGTCATTGTGGGAGGTAATGATACAGGTAACTTTTAAATTATGTTGTGCCTGCATGCTATATACGTATTGCTGGCATCTGCTTTTGACACACTGGAGGAAAAGGTAAAACTGAAGGTTATATTGGATTATGGGGTTTTTTTGTGAAATTACTAACACCGAGGGGATTTTGCAAGTAGCAGGAGGTGCTGTTGACCACTCTTAAGTCCTTACTAGAGAGTGTGCTTGTACAGGAAGAAGCAGTCCCCACTTTGAAATGCTGTGAGCAAAGCAGACAGAGACAAAAGCACTGATAGATTAGCTTTTTCAAGGTTACCTGTGAGGTCACTGGTCAAGCCAGCATTAGAGCTTAGCACTTGCCCAGGGACTGTGGCCATCTCTTCCTTCTACTGTTAAGTAGTGTTGACCAGAAATCTCCAGCCTTTTTGGAAAGACCTCTTTTATCCAAACAGTTAAATGCAGGTCAGCAGTGTGCTGGTGGGGTGGCTTGAGGAGCTGCTAGATATGCCTGTTTTCTCCACACTGTACTGAGTACTGACGAATGCCTTCTTCCTTTTGCTCAATAAAGGACTAGCTCATTGTGTACAGTAGCTTGGGTGTCACAGCCTGATAGTGAGTGTAGGAGCTTGGAAGAAAATATGAAGGGCTACAGTGAAAGTGTTCTCGTGTACTTTTCTCTTATACTCCTGTTCTAAACATTCACATACTATCTAGTGCCTGCCATGGCTAAAGTGAGAAACGTTCTACTCTTCTGAACAAGAAGAAATGTATGAGGTGCACTCTTGTTAACCTCAAGTGCAAATAGCACGTAAGCACTCCTATTGCAAAGCAGAGGTCTAGAGAAGGATGGTCACAGCTTGCTTGCCCTAAAAAATTATCGGGTTTTAAGCAGACCAGATTAGGATGAACAAACTTGTTGTTTTATCATGTATTTATCTTTTTGTGTTTTTCATGTATTTCTCTTTTTCTGCCTCAATCTGTTTTTTCTTAATGATAGTTCCATGCAAGCTCTCACTGAGAAGTCTACTAATTTTGGCACAAAGTCACCCAAAGCCCACAGGCAAGCTGGTCTATCGTGCACTGAGTCAAATCCAATGTGTCAAATTATGTTACAAAGCAGCTCAGTATCTTCTCTCCAGTTTTAGCCTAAAGTTTTGTTTTTCCTTTACTCTAAAGTGTAGCTGTTTACAAACAAAACTGGTTTTCCTAAAGACTGTTCAATAATTTCCCTGAATTTGCTGCTACTAGTATAATATCTATTACAAAGCTAAAATTAACATGAATCTGTTATTTGGCTTTTTATACTTTAATTTCAACTTTAATTTTGAAGCACAAACCTACAGACATATGTTAATCTTATAACCAAACTACATTAGAAATGGCATGCAGCATGTTGTATCTGTTGCATCAGTCTCCAGGAAATAGAGCATTATCTTCCCAAAGCTCAGCTGCACCAGCACAGCAACACCCTCCCTCCCACCCTTCCTTCACAGTACTGTGCTGATCCGGCCTGCCTCTGCACATGCCCAGCATCTGGAAAAGAACATAAAGCAAATTGCTACAAGTTTTACAGGTTGAAGTATTCAAAATGAAACAGGAAACAACTGTACACTACAATGGATGATACTGAACAGAATCAAACAGAAATATTGCTGAAATAAACAGAGACATTATTTTTCATGTAAAAATGCATGAAAACATTTAGTAACAGTGTATGTATTTCAGAGTTAGACAAGAACTAACCAGACATGAACAAATGTGCTTTGGAACTGTGATTTTCTTCCTCAAAATCCAGGATGTGTTTCACTGGAGCTATTGCTAAGAAGAAACCTTCCTACTCCTAAGGGGAGAAATCCAGTTATTGTCCTACAGATAACCTGTAGAAGAAGGAAGCAGTTATGTCAGAGGACCTTGAGATGTGATTGATAGGCTGAATTTGTGTTACATATTTTGTTTTGAATAGACAGCATTTAAAGCCTGAAGAAAATGAGCCAAAATCCCACTGTATTTGGAGACTGCTTCTGTGTGTTTGTGTCAGAGTTTTGAAACGTGACTTGCAGTTGTTGTTTGTCTGCTCTGGGTTCAGTCTTTCTGTTCTCCATGCCTGGCAAAGATGGCATAGCTGAAAAACCTCAGGAATTTCCACTTAAAATGTGCTCTGCCATAGAAGACTCAGGACCTGCTTCTTGCCCCTGCTGCTGCTCAGAGCAAGTGTTGAGATGACCAGCTCAGCTGCAGACATCTGTATTCAACTAGATGAAGCTCAACTACCTGCTCATGCAAAGAGACTTCCATAGGCCCATGAAAAAGGATTGAAACTGCTCATGTTTGTTAAATGTTCATTTGCTTTCTCTCCATTTTGGATGAGTTTTGTCCAAATTTCGTGCTGTTTTACTTAAAAAGTCATTCTAATCATAGGAATATGTCTGGACTGGAGGCATTTTTATCAGGGAAAAAAAAAAGTCAGATGGGAATTTCTAGCAATCCCAAGCACAAATAGAGGCTGGAAAAAACATGGATTGAGTGGAGCCCAGAGGAGAAGCACTTGGGGGTGGTGGTTGACGAGGAGCTCAATGTGACCCAGCAATGTGAGCTTGCAGCACAGAAACCCAACCACATCCGGGGCTGCATCCAGAGCAGCGTGGCCAGCAGGGCGAGGGAGGGGACTCTGCCCCTCTGCTCCACTCTTGTGAGACCCAACCTGGAGTGCTGCATCCAACTCTGGGGCCCCAGCATAAGGAGGACATGGACCTGCTGGAGTCCTGAGGAGGGCCATGAAGATGGTCAGAGGCTGGAGCACTGCTCCTATGAAGACAGGCTGAGAGAGTTGGGATTGTTCATCCTGGAAGAGGCTCTGGGAAGACCTTAGAGCCCCTTCCAGTACCTAAAGGGGGCTACAAGACAGCTGGGGAGGGACTTCTTACACGGGTCTGTAGTGATAGGACAAGGGGAAATGGCATTTGACTGAAAGAGAACAGGTTTAAATTAGATTTTAGAAAGAAATTCTTTACTGTGAGGGTGGTGAGGCACTGGAAGAGGTTGCCCAGTGACCCTGTGGATGTCCCATCCCTGGAAGTGTTCAGGGCCAGTCTTGATGGGGCTCTGAGCAACCTGGTTTAGTGGACCTGTGGCAGACATGTTGTAGCTAGATGATCACTGAGGCCCTTTCCAACCCCAGCCATTCTATGATTCTGTGATTTTGTGATAGAGGTCTGGTAGGGTTGCAGTTTCATGAGCAGTAAGGTTTGTGCTATGTGATCTTTTTGTGGTATTTTTTTCTCTTGGCATAACTGTCATCCATAGTGCATTGTGTAAGGTTTTCAACACTTCTCCCATGCTCTTTTGTCATTAATAGATCATTAAATCTGATAAGAGATGTATTTCACATCAGTTTGAATATTACAGTTCTTCAATTTCTACCTTTCAATAGGAGGCAAGGTTTTGGAAGTTGCAGGTTGCCAATCACTGTTTAATTTTTAGTCCTTTCTTTTTGTGTATGTGCAGCTGCTGAGAATCAAAAGTTTTTTTAGAAAGCTCACAAATATAGCCTCTTATTTGGATTAGGGAGGGATGAACAGCTGAGCTGGAAATTGGAAGTATTGTGCTAGTTTTGCTGAACTAAGGCCAAATGCAGCAGATTTTTTTTCTTTTCTTTTAGTAGTTCTGTCCTTTATAAGCTTCCTAGGAACTGCATAGCTTTGTCACACATAATGATGTTATAAATTATGTTTTAATATGAAATCAGTGATGCTGTATCTGGGCAGTGTCAAGGTAATGCAGTAGTGCTGAAGCCCAGGGACTAGTTAGGCAGGACCCCTCTCTTGATAGTTGGATAAAATTTACTCTGACACACAACTGAATGGGGTTTAAGGAAGGTTGCATCTTTTGTTTATAATTTCTAGGTAAATATGTTTCATATATTCCATTCTTTCAGTGCATGGATACAGTGTTCTCTGCATAACCCAGTTCTGAATTGCTAAAATCTTGTAGTCCATGTCAGGTCTCTGTCAGGCAAAGAAAAAAAAAATAAACAAAAGAAGGAAAACAGTTCACGGAGGTCTGGATGTCTCTTCCTTCTTCCGTGGAAATTCAAGGTCCATTGATATGGAAATTATCTTTGTGAAGCTGGCTTGTGAATCCTTCTCCACACTGAACTCTGCCTGTCGGTGTGGCATAAAGCATAGGGGCATATACCCACACTGTGACAGGTTAGAAAGACACCACCTCGTTTTCCAAATACATTATTGCCTACAAAGAAAGCAAAAACTCATTTTGAGCCCAGTTAATAGGGACATTTGCTAATCTGCAGACAAGCAGCTATTCCTTAAAACACTTAGCTTTTGCTACACAGTTCCTACTGTGAATAGGTGTGTGTGGATCTTTGTTCCTGAAACCAGACTAGATGGAGAAGTTCCAGTAGAAGTCAAAACAAATGAAATCTTTTACTCTTCCCAGCCATTTGTTACCTAAGAGCTGGGGGGAGTGGAAATGTCAAGAAGTCCTGACTGAGGAAAAATGTTCTTCTGCTTCAGAGAAGAGAGTTCTGCATCTGCCCCACATCTGGTGCCACTGTCTGTGCTCCTCTCATTATTGGAGTTCATTTTTATGGTATCCCAGCACTGCTGTGTTGCTCTAACAAACGTTAGCAAAGAATTTGCTTTAAAATATATATAAACTCAGCACACTCCAAGAGAGTATTTCTATTCAAACACCACTGATTGTTTACAGTTCATCATTTAAGAGTATTTTACATAGCAGTGAAGGTTTGTTTGGGGTATTTTTAGTTCTCTCAGCTCTGTGAGTGGGCATGGGAGGGCTGCAGCAAGGCAGCCATGGGTCACTGTGTATCCCCCTCTGTTCAGAGCTGGTCTGTTGAGCTCTCTAGGTTAGGGTAGACAGGGACATGTCTAAACTGCTGGATGTCTCACGAGCAGCCCTTTGCTTTCCAGCTGGTGTGCACAGGTTTCCATGTAGGAAGTGGGTTGTGAGGCAGATGCTGAGAGCAGTGTGGTGTGCCCGGCTGTCGTGCCAAGGTGGTGACTTGCCATGCACCACGGGCACCACACATGGAGCTGTGTGTGCCCTTCCTGCCCTGCAGAGGGGCCTGCTGGGGCCTGACCTTTGCACTGGTGTGGGGAGGTAGGAGGTCAGAGGCTGCCTGCATAGCAGAGGGGACAGCTGCTCACCTCCCTTCCCAGGCAGGTGGGACAGCAATGCAGGCAGCAGTCATTCCCTCCCCTCCTCCAGACACTGCTCAGATGAGCAGAGTATGACCTGGGGGTTGAAGTCTGTTGCAGGAAAAAGCCTTACATGGCTTTTTTCCTTAAAGGAAGGCAGGGATCAAGAGCGTGAGTCTGCTCACATTTCAGGTCCTTTTGTCCTCCTTGGAAAGCATCTCTGTGCACTGTCTCTATGTCAGAGTAGATTGAAAGGTACACATGCAGCCCTGTGCAGTACCTTTCTAATACAGTGAATTCTTAACTTTAGTAATGCAGCAGTGTCATGTGAGGAATCAGAGTTGTCTTAGGAGGAGCTCTGTGGACTTCCCCGAGCCCAGCTGATACAGGCTGACAGCAGTGCCTTCCTGCGCAGAGCACACTGGCTCATATTCCAAAGCAAGCAGTTCAGCTTGAGAGGAACCCCTGTCATCATCACACACCCCCAGTCCTTGAGCTGTGGGGCACAGGCTGTTGTTCATTAGTCTAACCAGGGCCTAAAAATGTAAAGTAATGGAGGAGTCATGAAATTACTGGAAAGCTAACTAGCAGTGCTGTTTAATTTAGCTTGAATTCAGGTCTGTGTTCTCATCTGTATTATCTGGTTTGTTGCATAGCATAATTGTCAGATTCATCCCACTGACTTTTTTGGTATAGTAAGTAAGGAACGTCAGTATGGAACTAAACATTGTAAGGTCTAAACCTCCACAGGTTTGTTATTCTCATTGGCAAAGCCAGTTTTCCCCTTATATTGTCACAATTGAATATGTTTTACTGAATGTTTGGTTTAAGCCTCATAAAATACCAGTATAACAAAAATACTGTATCAGCATTTTCTGTTAAGAGAAAAAAAATTCCTGTGCCCGTCATATCCTGCTAAAGATCATACATATCTGTATGGATTCTTTAACAAATTACGAAACTGGTCAATTTATTATATATTTACTTATAGTCTGAAATAGTACAGGGTTTTTTTTATACCAATTTGATTGCCATTAAGTTTTATATGTATAAATTTCAGCACGAAAGAAGTCATTGTTTGATCTGGTGTTTGGCAGATGCCAATGCACATTCAGACCTGTGCTATTTCCTGAGAGAAGCAAGTTGGCTGTTGGGCCTTTAACTCTACTCCATGCCTGTTCTGAATTGGGTGACAGACCTCCTACTTGTGCTAAAACCGTCACTTTGCTACTAAATTCCTTCTGGTATGACGGGGTGGAGCTCAAACAAGAGACAAAATCCAGCAGCCTGAGTCCTGACTTCTGCTCTTTTCATTGACACTGGCTAAAGAATTGTGACAGATACAGTATAAATGGAAATGTTTATTTGTTTTGCAGAGACGTATTGACAACAGGAAGTGCAATCAAAAACCAGTAGCTTGGTCATGAGAAGCAGCAGCATGTTTAAAACGTCAGATGTATAAAATGGAGTTAAATAGTTCACATATTTTAGCGCAGAAAAATACGTTGTGAATTTTAGAAGAGTTATTAACTGTGTGCCCTGAACATAGCTGGTGTAACAAAGCCCTCACTTTCTTTAGTGTAAAGGTTGATACAAAAGGCCCTTTGTGTTGTAATGACATTAGTCTTGATTTTCCAGGGGTTTCTGCCATTCAGATCTAGCAGAAGAAAAAAATTCAAATCAAATGTGAGAAGCTGGACACGTAGTCCAGGAAACCATAGCTTGGAAAATGGTTATGTAGTCTTGCTGTTTCAAAGTGTATACTAGAATTAATTATAAATATTGCAGGGAGGCTGTATTAGTTCATAGCTTCTCTGGATTTACAATTTAATATGTATCATGCTTGAAGCATGCATAGTCTGTGTACTGAGATGCTGTTAATTTCTTTGGATAGTGATATGTTGATAGATGCTCAATTCTTAATTAAATTGTGGCAGTGAATGATTTGACTCTTATGTTTGCCTTAAAATCCATTAAGAGCAAAGTTGCATTTTGGACACCCTGTGTATCTGTAGAAGTCTCTGTTAAATATGCTACTGAGAACCTTCAGAAGAAGTTCTTTGAGAAACACTCTCTCTAGGGAAAATCCTGTTGATTTAAATCAAGGGATTTTGAAAGAGAACTTGTTCCTTTCAGTTTTTGTGTTTATTTGTTTACAGCCTGGAAGAGGTAGCTAGAGATGAAGAAAGGAGCCCTTCAAAGCCTTTCTGCAGAAAACATGTCTTAACATCATTGGAAACACATTGCTCTTTCTTTAGCTGAAGCATCTATTAATATAGCTGCTTCTTGTAATAAAGAGGGAGGTCTGGAGGGCTCCGAGCGGAGTGACGGAGAGGGAGGGGATTTAGGACGAACAGGTGGTCCTGAGACGAGCTGGCTGACGCTGAGCTCACAGCGAGCGCACTCGCCGTGGCCGTTCGTGGGCTCTCCTCCCTCCGCCTGGATCCATGTGCCTGTTGTTCCTGGGGTAGCTGTGGAGCCCTTTCTGCCATGGCAATAAGAAATGACTTCAGCAAAACCATCAGGAGGATAGCACGGTTTTTTTACTGGTTTCCTAAATCATTGAGCAGTTCGAGGAGAAGGATGGTAAAACTTCTCTGGAAATCTGCTGGTAAGTCTGCTGCTATGTTTCTTCTTTTTTTCATGCTAAAAGAAAAAAAAATTTGAAGGGGAAAAAATATTTGTTTCCATTCAACTGGTTAGCTTTTCCAGGCCAGCATTGTTTGCACTTTTTCATTCTTGGAGGCTCATTAGACAAAACTGTAAAAATATTCTGGAAATGCAATAGAAGGTTCATCAGGCTTGTTCAGACGAAGAGTTCCCTTGCAGCTGTATAATTTATTCATGTCAATGATATTTGGTGTCTTGTTTTTGCCTCATTTCTCCCTTAGATATGTATATAGGAGCTTCAATATGGCTCACATAACAGCCTGAAAATTATTTGAAATTGCCTTGGGCTGTTAATTTATGTAGAAGGCTGTGCAAAGACTGAACTAATTAAACACCTTAGCTCGTTGCACCAGTGTTCACACAAAGCAATGGGCAGCTTAGAGAGGCTTGTGTTCAGCAGTGATGCACTGGCCTTCACTTCCATTTTATCAGCTGGAATGCAGTACAGCTCAGCTCACCAGTTAGTAAATGACATTGCTCCTCACAACTCAGTGCTCTGATCCTTGTCCAGGCCTGGCAGAGAAGTGTTTGCATCTCTCAGATTAAATTCTCATGAACACCCTTAAAGCTCAAATACTGTTTTGTCCCTTCAGGATGGTCTGTTAAGGCTGGGGCTGAGGCTTATTCTCAGGGTTTGGAAGAACATGTGCTGCCATAGCGTAGGAAGCAAAGTTCTTTCTGTTCTTCCTAAGGGACTGAGGGTACAAGGTCAGCTTTCTTTTGATTGGGACTCTTCGGAACAAAATGGTGAACTGGTCAATTCTGCAACATTAATAGCAAATTTGTATTTGCATGGGATAGAATGTGGGTCAGTTCCACAACTGAGCAATTTTGTGTTGTACTTCAGATAGCAGATCTGTGACTCTTGGAAGGGGTTGTACCATCTGAAATCTGTCACAGAAACATTGTTGGGCCACATTATAAATGGCATGTGACTTCTTCTCATGTGAAGGAGTCCACAGATTTCAAATACTCAGGGGGAAATCCCAGTTCATTGAAGTCTGTATGAAACTTTGCTTGATGAAACATAGAGTTTTGATTAATGTCTCTTTGAATATTGGTAATCTCAAGTCCTCCTAATACATCAAATCATCAGGAGTCTTCATAACGCATCAGATCATCCCTGCATCTCTTTTATTACTGTAAAAACTATCAATAAACATTACTGAGAGCTTTAATTGCTAGCTGGGTTACATGTGAAAAAGTTTGCCTGCCAGTTACCTTTTCCCCTAGTACTGCAAAGAAATAATTGCATCCATGATTTGTAACAAGAAACAATGTGAACTCTAAAAATTTAATTAATTAATTAATTACATAAAATTAATACTTTTTGTGGCTTTTCTTCCTTCTCCCTCTACATCTAGTGCTTTGAATAAAATTTGCCTTTTTACTGTCATTTTAGTGTATGTATTAGCCTCTGGTTTGAACTGAATTTGAAAATTTGTGTCCAAAGCATCCTATATATCCTTTTCTACCTGTGCAATGAGATATTCGTCACAAAATCGTAGGTTTGGTGGAAACGTGTCATTTTTATCAGAAGCTTGAGTCCAAGTAGAAAAAATCTCAGTGTGGAAATTCAACTCAAATTTCTTATAAGTTTACAGAAGCCAGTCTCATAACCTGGAAGCTGAACTCCTGATGCTCCTCTTGCAGGGGAGGAGATACAGCTCCTGATAGCTCTTTAGTCTGTGCAAAGACTGCAAGTGGTATGAAACCTTAGCTACCCTGAAGTCCACGAGCATTTCTGCCTTTTTCTTCAGTGTTCAGAATTTTCCTTTAGTTTCTGATGAATTACAAAATTACTCACATGCTTCCTCAACTCTGAAACACCACATTTTAGTTACTTAACCACCACGTTTTGGTCATTCTTTACCAAGTTGCCCTTCTGTCCTTCTGAGAGAGTTGTTCAACACATAGGCCTACTCTGAGCAGGATTGATCATCTAGTACTATCCCTTGGTACACAGAGATTTACCCTTGCCTCTAGCACACTAGAATGCAACTTTTTCTATGCCTTTGTTTTTCTGGTGGGTTTTACTCCAGGATTGGCACTAACAGAATTTTTTATTCAGGATGACTTAGGTGAATAATTCTGCATTGCTAGGCTTGTTCCACAAATGAATAATCCAGCTGGCTTTCAGTAATACTTACTGATAGCTTTTAGCCACTTGTGCCTTAATGGAGAAATTAACATTTTAACAACAACAAGAGAGAAAATGTCACGATTTGGACATATCAGAAAGATCAGAGATTATGTTCTGTGTTATGCTTTGCTTTGTTATGCTTCGTCATAGATTTTGTGTGATATCATTCATCACATGAACCAAGAGATGGGCACTGTACCCTCAGACTTGCTGCTTTTCTTCTGCTTCTATCACTCCATGTCTCAGGATGCCTTGTCCTCTCTGCTCGACCTAGAAACAAAATCTGCCGAAGCACTAAATTATTTTTTAAGTATAACAATGAATGTAGTACTATTGTAGGTCACTGTGTTCAGAAAAATGCATTTGACACAATTTTAGAAAGAGCTATCAAAGCATGATTAGGTTGCTGTTCCTAAAAATCCTTGTTTTCCATCCTGTCCTTGGATGGATACTTTGGGATTGTTGACCACAGACTTTTGCCTACAGCTGGTATGCTCTTCTCTAAGGTCTAAAGGAAGGAAGAAAATTTGAGGGTGTTCTCCAGTAGCTGATTTTGATTAAGTTACTTACTGGAGGATTAAAAACATATGTTAGACATGGTTCAACATATACTAAATATAGCTGATAATCTTTTAACTGCATTTGGTTTAATCAGGGGTACACAACATTTTATGAGAGGCTTAAACTGAGGGATGTAGTGTTCAGGGTTCTGGAGCCTTTATTTCTCTGAAATACGTTTGATTTTTTTCCTACAGCATCTTAGTATCATTTATGTTGACGCATCATGTGACTAGAATTTTTATCATGATAAAGTACATATGTACAGGGAGAGATATTGAAAGACAAGGGAATTAGAAAAGATATAATGGAGGGCCATGATAAGACTAGACAGCAGTGATGAAAAAAAATCAAATGGACAAGTAACTCCTGTTTTCTGTATCTCATAGCAGAGGAATAAGATGAGGGGTGACAAATGTAAAGCAGATAAAAGGATTTTTCAAAATTATTTTTAATTCAGCATGTAATTAAATTGTAGAACTCATTACCAGAGGATGCTGCTGAGGTCAGGAATGTAACAAGGTTTAAAGAGGGTCTGGAAGAATAAGAATATTCAATATTATGATAATTGAAGCTACAATAAAAGCTTTGAAAGACACATAAATCTTCTTGCTCCAGGGTTTAAGATAATTTTTAACATTTAGGGATTAGTTTGAGATAATTTTGTGGCTCAGATCTCACAACTGTTAGTGTTTCTTGCAGTTTCTCCTTGAGCAATAAATGCAACCCCCTGGCAGAGATAATTGTATGATCTGCATTGACTAAAACCTTTATGATATTTTTCAGACTTACACAGAAATAAAACAGATTTAGACCTGCTCAGAAAACAATCCCACAACATCCTATGGAAAACAGAAAAAGCACAATGCTTGCTGTCATTTTTTTTTTTACTTTGCAAGACTGCCCGAGTGGCAACCCCTGCTTGTTCTGCAGCCATTATAATAAATAAATAATTACAGAAATCAAGCTGGTCTGAGGTGAGTGATTTTATGTCATCATGTTTCTTGCCAAATTCTGCTGGCTCATGAAGACCTTTATTCTCAGCTCTCATCTGGTGAGAGAGCTCATCATTTTGAGCTACTGTTTCTTCTGGGTACATTGGAAAGTTCTTTCAGAGGGCAGAAAGTGATAATGTATTGACAAAATCTTTAACTAACTGTATTTCAACAGCTGGAAGTTGTTTTTTACCCTTTGCTCTTGTTGGCATTTTTTTCAACTCTTCTGCTCTAGTGAATTACTCCGTTAGTCCTTCCCTATTGTTAGAGTATTTTTATCAGTTTTGAAGGACTTTTGGTCAGAATGACCAAACATCCAATATAAACTTTTTTGTAAGAATATGTGTTATGGAAAATAAGTGGAAATTTTTACATGGGTATCGTGATATGCTTTAAACTTGCTATCTCCTCAAAGAATTAACATATAAAGCTTTAAGTGATCATACAGTAAGAAAAGTCAACCTTTCATCTCTCTCTCCAAAATATATCCAGCTGACAAAACACATCTACAACACATATGGGAAGGGAGGACAATTTTAGCTTGATATGTCTTAGGTTAAAATATTTGTAAATTCATTTTTTTTGTTTTCATAGTTGGTCAACTAACATATGATGGCTTATGCTGTAAGTGCCTGTGTCCTTCTGTGACCTCTTTAATTGGGTTATTCTGGGAATAGTTGTGGCATGCAGAGGCAGCATACCTTCATTTGAGAGACTGCATAGCTGGGAAATTAATGAGCAGATAATGTCACTGTATTTCAGTGTTCTTGTCAAAACCTAGTTGGTGCAAGCCATTGCCTCCCTGCCTCTCCCTGGCCAATGGTGTGTCACACCTGTGTGGTCCCTATAGTCAGGTCTGTGTCACCTGCATGGATACTGTCACTTTCCACTGAGCACCCACAGTCTCCTGTATTTTTAGCTGAGAAAAGTTCACCTTGTCATCCCCACAGTTCACTGAAGCTCTTTCAGTGTCTGGGTTCGCTGAGGCCCTTGCAGGCCAAGCTTGCAGAGCTTGCAGAGGGGTACTCAGGAGGAGTGTCCATCTCAGGGAATGGTGGAGAGAGTTTTGGCCTAACACAGATGACAAATAGTGTAGAGGCATTTGGGAAGTGTAGTTCTGAAGCATTCAAGCTCACGTGTGCGGACAAGATAGTTGCCCCAAGGGAATATAACTTGAAGATTTAATTAGCTGTGTTTGGGAGAGGGAGCAGGACGCTGTCTCAGTGGAAGCCAGTGGCTATGAATCAGTTACATTTAAACTTAATGCAGTAGCAGACAAAGTGAGATTAGGACTGCAGGTGGCTTTTCTGGAACATGGATCCAGCAATGAGAAGTCTCATCTTGCTGAGACCTGCTGGGGTGGGTAACCAGGACTTCAGATCCAGTTTCTTCAGACTGCTGTACCTGTTTGTTTCCTGAACATCTAGTTCATGGATATGTTCTGCATAGTGCTGGAGATGGGTAGGGCACTGCAGAAGACTGGAAGCAGAGGAGATGATGGCATTTTACCATCAGACCGTCAGGGTCCAGACCTTTCTATTCATATTTGTTCATCCACTTCAGACATTTCAGCCCATTTGATTTGAATGTTCTTAATCATCATTGAAGAGCCTATGTCCAGTGTTCATGTGAGACTATGTAGATTATTGATAAAAATGTGCCATGTAAAGATCCTCTGTGTTGTGAAAGCATAATTTTGGTTTCTAGTCTCCTTTTCAGAAACATCTCTACATGTGCTTTTCCTATGTCTTTTCATTTCAATTATACATATGTAATTTTCCTTGTATGATTTGCTTAAAAGTCCACTTACCTAATTAGAAAATAAGCTGTGCTGGCATCTGTAATAAAAAAACCCAAAACATCTGCTAACAAAATTAAAAAAATAGGTGTGGTATGTCAATGTTGCCAGGTCATCAGGATCATTTAAGGGAATTGTAGAACACATTAGAAGAAACACATCAGACTGAGTAATTGGGCGGTGAAACATATCTTAGTGTGGATGAATATGAACTAAACCATGGGGGGAAATGTTGACTGTAGATGTACAGCACTGGCTTCTAATTTAGTTTTTATCACTTGAAAACAGATTTGATCAGGTGGGCAGCTCTCTGAAGAGACTAATCTCAGTGTTCATAAAATAAAGTGAAACCTCAGAAATCTGTGCTGTGCCTGCACATCATATGAAGCAGTTTGGTCATCCTGCTCTCTTAAAAAGGGTATAGTAATATTTGAAGACAAAAGCAAAAATATTGAATTATCAAAGAGGTCAGTAGACTACTCCAGGGCTTCATCCCTTGGTTAAAGGCAGCTTCAATGGAATATATTTTTGTGCTAGTTAGAGCAGTGTGGAGAATTGCAAACAGAAGAGTTGTTTACAACTAGTGAGCTAACAAAATAACAGTGTTATTTACCATTTCCCATAGTGTAAAAGTCAGGGACACAGGATGAAATGGCCAAGCAAGGGACAGTTTCACATACATGGGCATGTACGTAAATCAGTAGTGGAACTGACTGGCACAGGATGTTTAGGAACCTGGAAGACTTGTACTTGTTCAAGAGGGGATTAGATAAATTCCTGGAGGAAAGAGCCACCAAGGCATACTAAATAAAGAGATGCAAATACAGCCTCTGGTTTGTTTACTTCTTTTAAGTTGCAGATTGCCAGAGAGTAGAAAGGCATAAGGGGGAAGTATCACTCATAAGTTGCCTTTTTTTTTCTCATGTGTGTTCCCTAAACATCCTCTGGCAGCCTTTTCTCAAGACAGGCTACTGGCCTGGGTAGATCTTTGGTCTGACTCAGTCCATCTGTTCTTGTGTTTTTCAAGTGCAATACTGATAAAGCCTAGGAATATGAATGCCTCTCTTGCTATACTTGATTTCTGTGTCATTCTCCACCCATAAAATAACTGTTTAATGTTTTTGTATTTATAAGTCTGAATTTTTCCAAGGGAAATGCATTCTCTTAGTGTCCAATAGTTCACAGCATAGTTTTCTCTATAGTGGCTTTCATTCACAGCCAGTCATGTGGCATTTGGAAATTGCATCACATGTTGCCTTATTCCATATCTACGATAATTAGATGAGATTAATATCATCCCAGTAAATTTCTTTTTCTCTGGCTCTACCAGTCTTAAATTAGTCAAGACAAATCTTTGTCTAATCTGCCTCCCATCCAAAGGATAATCCTGATTTGTACCTGTAAAGTTATTAAGAATTTTCATAAGCCTATGATAAATATAAGAAAAAAGGTCTGTTCAGAAATTGAATTACATTTCATGGACTCAGTCAGTGCATGGATGAGGGTTGCCAAAGTGAATGTCCATAACAAATGTGGAATGTCAGTATGACCAGGAGTTGCTGATACCCTCTTTTTCTATTGTGGGTTTCTTCTTCTGAAGTGTTTCAAAAGATTTTATTTTACTTCTGCTACATTTCTTGTGTCTTTTGACAATGTCAAAGCAAAAGCAGTTGGAAGATGCTTTTTCTCTCCACTGCATCTCTTTGCTGGCCTCAGAGCTAGTAGGAAGATGAGAGGAAGCAAAAACAATGACCAACTCTTGTGCATTAAACTAAGCACCTCTCCAGTACAGCTGCTTCAAGATCCACTGTCAGGGTGAGCATGATGACCTGTAACATCTGAAGTAAAAGCTGTGGATTGGTCATTTAGAAAGAGTAACATTAATAAATTAGTAGTGTGGAATTACCTGTTTTAAAGAGAGAATGTAATGTTAGAGCTTGGTATGTAAACACAGACCAAGCTTAGATGCTGCATACAAAAGCATGTTTAGAATTGAGCTGGACCCAGCATTAGAAGTGATCTGCACAAGTGCAACTATTTTTGTATTAAGCTGCATTTAATTTAATAGATTTTGTTCAACTTTTTTCTCATCTCACATTTAAACAGAAGACACTGCAGGTTTTGTTTGGCAGGAAGCTCAAGCTTTTAAATTTCATGTGATCTGTCAGTTAAAGGTCTGGCTTCTGTCCTGCTAGGATATAACTGCTGTTTAACTCCTCTAATGGAGTGATCATTGATCCTTCAGCAGCTATTCAGAATTAGCTCCCACTCCCAGTGTTGTAGCCAGCTAAAGCAGAGAGCTCTTCTGAGCTCTCAGAAGAGCTTTTCTATGATCTGTCTCCTCTGTGAACTTGGAAGTGGTACCTCCTGTTTGTTATTAATTCCAGCAAGAAGAGGGAGTTTGTTAACTCAGGTCTGGTCAGGAACTCACAGTTCTGGGAGTGTAGAGATGGATAGACCTAAACTATACTTTAATCTCCTGTTCTTGTGTTTTCGTTGTGTTTCTCCTAAAGGGAAAAAAAAATGAAGTGCTGCTTTGTGAGTCGCAATACTGTCTGTTTTGGGGATTCAACAATAGAGGGCAGTAGAGCAAACGCTTTCAAAATGCTGTATTTTTATTGGATTTGCATACAAAAGCAAAAGCTCACTTTTGTTTTTTTATGTGGAAGGGGTTTTCTACCTGTTTGTTTAGGTTTTAAACGTTGGAAAGAGGACAACAGTCAAAGCAAGTGGAAGTCCCAAGATACCAGCACGACACATAGTGGAACTGCATAAATACTTTGGACCAATTTTTGACTTTTTAAACAGAAATTCTGCTATTACTTTCCATCACATTTGCAGTACAGAAGTGTATGCAACGTGTTCCCAATCCAGGTGTTTATTGAATGTAAAATCTGATGCCTTTGATTCTGTCAAGGGTGGATTTCAAATGCATTTTATGAAGCCACCACAAAAGGAAAACCAGGTGTGAGAATCTGTGTACTCCCATATCCCCATTCTTGTTCAGACTCTGTTCCCTCAGAAGTCAGGAATTCAACATGTGCTGTGGGCTGCTGCACTTTGTGGTTTCCATATAAAAACTTAATTTAATCTAAAGACAACCTGGGCTCCTTTTAGAGTATTGGTGTAATTTACTGGGTCTGGTGGATTAGGTTGGTAGTTGGGATTCAAATGCCTGTGGAGAGGTTTGTCAGAGGAAAGGGGCCACAGCTGCTGTTTTACCATTGTAGCCACTCTGCTGCCACATTGCTGCTGCAAGTATAGCCCAGTGCAATGCCAAGGCACCCCTCTGGCTGCTTGGCCTTATGGAGCAGGTGGGAAAAGGTGGAGAGAAGCAGCCAGAACTCAGTGCAGAGCTGCTGGTATCCATCCCTCTGCCTGCTTCCAGTCTGACCCTGGGGGTGCTGTGGCACAGTGCAAGGCTTTGAGCTGGATGCTGGCCAGGGTCTCAGCCCTCTGCTCGTCCCTCCTGCTGCTTAATGCTTTGTAGAGATACCTAACAACTACTGCAGTCTTGCACAAAGAAGCTTAAAAGGAAGAATTAATATCTCTGTGGGAAATCAAATGTAAATAAATTATTGTAAATGTATTGTATGATTTCCAGGGCAGGTCAAATGTAGGATTTTATCTACAGGGCACTTCTATTGTGTGAGTGGCACAATTTCACTACAGCTAACATCAGAAATGAAGAATAAGATTTGTTTTCTGTTACAGAAATGCAATTCTTTTGCTCTTGAACTGAAGAAGAAACACAGTTCCTATGTGGTGCCTTGGTTTTGTCACTAGTGTATGTGGTCAGCAAAGCCTGTCAGTCTCCAGGTCCATCAGATTTTCTGGAGCCTATGAGCCTATGTGTCATGGGTGTGTGGTTCATTGGGTCAGCAGTACAAAAAGCACTCTCTGAAGTTTGTCATGAAAGGATAGACGTGATGATATGTCAAGGTATCTGCTGAGTTTCATCTCTAATTTGTTGTTTGAAGTTACTGCACAGAGGAATTTGACCTCCCCACCCCTGTCGGGCATGGAGAAGTAGGAGCCATAGGCTCTGTCTGCTGGCCATATCTCTTAAGGTTAAATTACAGTTTTTGTCAGATGACAGAGTCCCTAAAAAGGGACCCCAGAAAATTAGCCAGGTACACGGGGAGGAGAAGTTTGCTTGCTTAAAACCCTCTTTTCATGGGTTTCTTATTTCATATTTAGTCTCAAAGCTCAGGGCAAAAGGAATATTATCAGCCCAAGGTAGTTTTTTCTTAGGCTGTAGCCTGGAAGTTCAAAAACTAAAGAATGCCATGGATGTGTATAGATCAAGATGACTAAAGGAGAAGTGAGGTCTCTCCTTTCCCTCACACTCTGGCATTGCACGGTGTTCCTGTGCCCAGGTACCTCCAGGGGACCCTTTACAGGGAGGGGGCATTTCAGGCTTTGTGGGGAGGGAGAGCTCAGCCCTCCCAGAAAGTGGCAAAATCCTGATAGCCATGGTATGCCCTGACGAGGGGATGTGGTCCAGCTCTCCTGCTAGCTGTGATGCTGAAACAGATAAAGGAGATTGTGAGAAGCAAGTATAACTTAAACTTGTATTTTCTTGTCTTGAGCTTTTGTTTTTAAAGTGTTTCCACTATCACCAATTTTTGTTTTAACTCTTACCTCTGTTGAATTAAGTAAATATTTTCAGCCTTGTTTGCAAACAGATTTTGTGATTATTTCAGGGTGGTCTGGCAAGCACTGGGTGTTCTGTTTCTGTGGGAGTGGTGACTGTAAACAGGACTGTATGCAGAGCAGCATCTGGCCAAAGGTGGTGTAGTAGTTTCCAGGAGCAGAAGCCTGTTTACAGGCTGGTTATGTAGGATCCCAGGTTTGTGCCGAGTTTCCTGTGGCAAGTTTCAGCTGGATCCTGTTGGCAAGCACTGGCAGGAGGGAGAAAGCTTGATTGTTGTCACATTGATAAAATACAGACGAAATTTACCAACCAATTAAATTGACTTTAATACTCCAGAATAAATCAATGGGATTTATGCTCCTATGTCACTTAGGGCCAGGTCCTCAGAGACATTTAAGCATCTGAAAACCAGTGTAGATTTCAGTAGCTGAATCGCTGACCTTCCTCGTGGTGTTTACAGCCACTGGCACCAAGAGTGGACAACCCTCCCTCAGTGGTCAGGGACCTTCTCCGTGACAGCTGCCAGCAAGCTTACCTGGCTAACAGTGGTCTCTGGGAGATGCTTCATCCGTGCAAACGCTACCCCCAGTTCTTCAGCGTGCAGCTAGATGGCAATGTCTCCCTCCACTTCTCGGAAGGGCTGGGGAGCTGCCCTGGGATGCCAGCCCTGGGATGCCAGCCCTGGCCGGCCTCACCACCTCCCCCCGGCGGAGCATGACCGTGACACAGAACGCATGTGGCTTGCTGTTTACCAGTTATGTAGCAAACCATCTGCCACAAACCAGGTTAACATAAGCTCATACAAACAAAAAAAAATATTCAAAAGCTTCAAAATAGACCACAGGATTTTAGAGGTTTATAGAGGTACCAGCAGCAGAAACTGAAAAAAATTCCAGTTTAGGCTGTTTAATCTAAAATACCTGTCATTCTAGCCTGTTTTGCACTCGGGAAGCTGAATTTGTGTATTAACGAATTATTTGCTATCTGGTGCATGAAATCAGAAATATGGTCCCTGAGTTCCCAGGCAGCAGGGACATCAGTCACAGGTTCAAGTAAGTTGCTGATTTTTATATGTGCTTTTGTCCTTTGGGCCTCCCTTGGAGTTGTCAATTAGCGATTCACTCAGGGAAGAGTTTTCTCTTCTTCTCACCAAAACGCTGATCACTCCCTCCTGCTTTGCAAATGTAATGTCCTTTGGATGTGTCAAAGTCAGGTGGTTGCCTGCCTAGATAATAGATAAACTGTTATCTAAAAACTCCTAATCTGCAACTGGTGAGTAACAACCTTTTTTTTTTTTTTCAGTACCCAAACTTCAGCTTGCTAAGACACCTGGCAAACAAAAACAAAGTGAGCATTTGTGTTGGATCCTGGACTGTTTGATTAGAGTTAAAGCACTTGTCTTCTGCTGAGGTCCAGATATAAGCAACTCAGGATTTTGAAAGTCTGTGCCATAGGCACTCTGGTTCATTTTATCTCAATCACCATGAGTAACTCCTAATACAGACTGTTACAGGAGTTTAATCTGTTTCCAGGCCAGGGTTCCTGACCCTGAATGGAGCTGTGGCACTTACAGATAGGGTTGCAGTTCAAGTGTTTCTTGGCCAATTTCCCTAGGAACCAAGTTAAGCCAGTTCTATGGTCTTTCTGTGCTTGGGAAAATGACAGAGGATCCTCTCTATGGGAGTGTGTATCCCAGAAAGGGCCTCATGACCTATGGCCGTGAATGGCCATTGTACCTATGGAAAGTAGAGTCTACAGAGACACAACAGAAGATCTTAAGTCGTGCTTGTGGATAGTAGCAGCTTTAAAGGAGTTTGGAAGATGTGGGTTTAGCTGGACTACAATCTGATCTAAGCTTTGCGTAGCTCCACAGCAGAGAAAGAGCATAAAATGCACACAGAGATGTCTTGGGGGAAAGGGTGGCCACAAGGAACTTGGAAATCCTGTCTTATTTGTAACAATAGTGATGATTCCTTAAAAATCACAAATTGGGAGATATGGTTAGAACTTTATTTTAATCTCAGACTGATGTTGTGACTAACAGATAAACAAGCAGAGATAAAGCTCATAGAGATAAAACTGATGTTACAGCAGATCTCCATCTCCTAGTGGCTGTGCTTAGACCTTTCTGAAGGCTGTTTATTCCAATAGGTTTCTCATTCCATTACAGATTCAAGTGAAACTGTTAAAAAAGTTCTTTCTAGAAACTTTAGCATCCAACTGGAATGTAGACATTTGAGCATCAGCAAAAAAGAGAACAACACAAGATATATTAAGCATAAACTGAAATGCGACATGCTGATATCAATGTATTGTAGAAATAACACAGTTCAGTTCTGCCTTGCAGGAGAAATATTGCTGAACTTCATTCTCCTTCCTTTTGTGATCTGTAGGCTGAAAATGGATTAAAAATTAAAGCACTAAGCACCTTACATAGTTTGGATAACTTTTCCAAGAAGCTTTACAGGCATACTTTCTGTAGAGCAAGTACAGCAGTAAACTCTCTTCTGATTGCTGGGAACCAAGCCACAGGCTCTCATGTAGAGATGATTTTACTTGCTAACTTCCCAACATAGTAGCAGGACCAAGCTGTATGTCCTCCTCACATTTTCTAATAAAGACTTCTTCAGTCTTACTGTGGTTGATAAATAATGCAAAGGTAATACAAGTTCGGCTTTGAACTTTCCATGTGCTTCAGTTGCTTAGGCACAACATATATTTTGCATACACATTTGGAAGTTAAATTTGTCTGGGCCATCACAGAAATGCAATCACACATTTTCTAGGCAGGGAAGACCAGAGCAGGATAGAGAGACTTTGCTATTGAGCCTCTGCCTCCCTCTGCCTGATTTAGTAATGCTCAGTTGCTAGAGTCTGATGTTGGATCATCTGTTGGGTTCCTGCCTGTTCCTGTGCTTGCTTTCTGCTGCACTGCACTGGAGCAAATTGGTTATGGGAACAGCTATTTACAAGCTATCAGGCAAAATCAAGTTGGGTGAAGAAAACCCAAACATCAGATAGGGTCCATTCACTTAAAATGAATGTGTTGAAGCCTTACAGTTCACCGCTATGAGGGCAGGATGGGAGGAGTGTTGATTTCTTGCAATAAGTTATTTTTTCCTATTACTCTAGGCAAGCCATTGTTGCAATGGAATAATAGATCATAAGGTGCTTCTTTATGTCTAAATAGCTGACAATGAAACTTCTAAAGCAAAATATTTATATGTTTAATAAATAGATACTTTGGTTTTCCTAATAATTCGGGACAATTATGCATATTCAGTATACATTGATGCATCACTTTAATAAATAAATTCGGTGTACTTTACAGTCTGAGTATCAGTAAAATAAAACTGTTAGCTTTTCTAAATGTCAGTGAATGCTTTTATCAAATGTGCAAAGTTAAAGCTCCCAGATCTTTAATTTGAAAGAACAGGATTCATTTCAGACCACATCAGGAAAGAGCACCTGGTTCTGGTTGCTTTCCAAGCAGAAATTATATGGCAATCCACAATCTGATGACCAAAACAGTCTTTCCAGAATAATAGCTACTTTTTGAACTCATGGAAATTTTGGGAGTGTTCCAGTAAAGGATTACCAGAAAAAGATATTTTTTTTAATTTGATACTGTCTGGACCCTTGTGAAACATTGTATGCCACAGTTGGAATGAAATAATGTATTTAAAACTAAAACGCATATGAAAAAAAGATCTTTAGTATTACTATTTTAGGGAAAACCCCATCTTGTTTCTGATCTTGCTTATTAAACTTATAAGCAGTATGTTAAAATCTAGCTTAACATTGAAAGAATTTTAGAGATCAAGCTTTTTTAGAGGTGAAACTTTTTTAGAGATGAAGCTTTCAAATTTTTTTACTTATGCCTATAACAGCCAGGTGGAAATTATGGCCTTGTCTTACAAATGACATTATGGACTCACAAATTAAAATTAATATAAATGACAAACAAAGTAGCATTGAGAGATAATGTTTCCTAACTTAATAAGTAATCCTGTTTCAGAACACTGTTTAGCTAACAGATTTTTTTCCTAATACTATTTGTGAATTGGTGCATGCTCAGTATATACATTTGCAAAGTCATTAGAAGTTGAAAATTAGCAAACCCTGATGTCCTACAGATTTGTGCCCCATTCCCCATAAGCTCCTCCCCACGGAGGTGATGTGCAGTAGCTGGTTGTCCAGACATTGCCAGACAATGGCATAATGGCTGAATTGTGCCAGCTTTGCCCTCAGTGCAGGTGTTAGTTTGGGTCTCCCTCCTATAACCAGGAGATAATTTTCATAAAACTTAATTAGCTTTTAGACCATTTGTAGTTGAAATGCTTGGCTCTGTCAGAATTACAGGGGGAAAATTGAAAGATAGACATACAGTGCAATCTCATAAGCACTTTTTCTAAAGAAGGTAACTGAATTTGCAAAGTAAAGAACTCAGAAATTAAGAAAAAAATTAAAAATATTACTTTAATTTGACCTTCTTTTGCTTATGCATTATAATGTACTTTTTAATTAAGTGCTCCCATCCTGGTTTTCTCATGGAGTTGCCCTGTTCCCTCACCTGCTGAACAATGGCTCAAAATTTCATTTATTCCTGTTGGCTTTTCAACTGCATCTTATGGGGTCCCTTCCCAAAACCAAAATTGTTCTCTTCTCAAGGGCTCCACAAAATTGTGTGTTCTGTCTTCTCTAGAATTCCATGCTGTGCACGAGTCATCTGAAAAATAATCCCAGCTGCATAAGCATAAAACAGAGCCCTGGGAAAACCTCACTTGGGTCAAAAGCACAGTTCTCCCTGCCTTTTGTTGCAGTTGGGAATACTCCATGTTTACTGAAAATTGGATAAAGTAACTCAAATGTGGAACCCAGGAGAAACTGGGCAACAACTGGAGCAAGCCTGACGTGGCTTGCCAGCATCACACAAGGATGTAGGAACAGCTATCCTTTCTCCTGGGCACCATGCAGCTGCCTTAACCATTCTTTTTTTTTTTTCCCTGTAGTCTTCTGCCTGTTTTGCTTCATGTTTTTCAAATTCTGCATTAAATACAGTGACAGTTTTAGAGAGTTTGAGTCTTTTTTCAGTGCTTTGATTTCTACTGCAACAGGGTGTTTGTAACTCATAATTAGCTGGAAGCTATTTGTTAATCTCTCAAGAGGAGTGTGATTTGAGATACAGTGGTGTTACTGTGGTACACTTGTTGTGATGTAGTCAGTCTGGTTTAAGATCAGAAACATCCCAGTTATCTGTTTCAGAGTGCTGATCCAGGATGAACTCACTATGCTGGGTTGCTGGTGTTGAAAAGGTTTGACTGGTTTACTTTGTGCCAAATAAATACAATTAATTTCGCCTTAATGCAAGTGTAGCATCAGGCACAGAAATGTGACTGCAGGTTTACACCTTGCCCATTATAACTTTTACTTTTGAATGATCTGATGGTACAGGGATCTTATATTAAAGATACAGTTCCTAGCCAAGAGGGACAGCATTTCAGGGAACACTCTGCCCCATAACACCACTGATGAGTATGTATTGGAAATGGGAATGTTCAAGAATTTATTTTTCAGGAACTGTAATGGGAATGTAATCAAACACGAGGGAAACTGAGATTTTTGAGAGTTTGATGAGGGGACAAAAAAAGCCCATCCAGTATTCATCTTTTGCTATAAATCATGAAAGTGTAAGGCTTTGTAACAACAACAACAAAATGTAAGCGTAATTTAGTTAGAGAAAATGAAAGCATTCCCTCCAAAAGCCATTCTGGGAAATGGCTGAATTGTTTTAGCCGAAATGTTCTAAAACAAACAGCATAATGTTCCCTAGCATGGAAATTTGAAGTACAAGTGGTTGCTCTTTGGCAAAATTATAAGCAATTTAAAACCTAAAAATAGAAAGTGACATTCGGTACTAGACAAAGATGGCATCATGAACTCTGCCCAACTTACATAGAAAACCAGCAAACACAACAGGGCTTCAAAGCAAATACAGGCTGTTTTTGCAAACACTCTTAGAGTGATTCTTTCTTTGAGATTAGAGGATGTATGAATCATCTATTTCTTACTAGAGATGGGGCCATCTGCCTCTGTTAAAATGAATTTACATTTCTAATAGCCATCCTAGTTGACTTTGATAGCCAGCAAGTGAAATTTCTGAATTGTTACTGAAGGCAACGATGTGATTTACCAGCATAATTAGGCTTCAGATAATCCACTCATTCTGGTTTCAGTATTCATGTGCCTATTCTTAAGAGCACCTAGAGCTTAAAACATGAAAAACCATGTAGCGGTAATTCTATGTGGGTAGAATTTTTTGTCTGTAAATCAAAAATGTTGTGACCTGAGAACTGCCTCTTTTGTGCTTACATTACAACCGTGCGAAAGGCACGGACCTTTTGCAAGAACACTTCACTGAGGCAGCCGTAATCTGACTACAGACCTGCTCCTCTCTGGGCCTGTCAGTGTGACCCTGGGAGGTGTGCTGCACTGTCACCTTCGCTCCGGTGAATTTACATCTCCAGCACTGTGTAGCTATTATTATCTTTGGTACGGCTGGGGAGATTCACTTGAGAGGTGGTTGTTTCTCTGAGGTCTTGTAGCAAATGAGGATGTATCTCACTCCTAAGTTCTGCCTGCAGCAGCATTATTTCTAAATCCCATTTTTGTTTCTTATTTTCTTTCTTTTTTTTTTCTTTTCCTGGTGTTGGTGTGTGGGTTTTTAAGATTGCAAGTACACCTGCCATGCCCACTGCCGAGAGCTGGTGCACCTGGGCTGCCGGCGGAATGGAAAATTAATGGCCTGCCTCGCTCCGCATGACACCTTAGATTCATCTTACAGCAACGGTCAGGTAATAGATCTCGTGTTCGTGTAATTACTGCTTTCTCTTGTCACCTCTGCAATGAAGTGTGGTCTGCCTGCCTCACCTGCCTGCCTGGAAAGAATGTCTCACTTAGGCACGGCCAGCAAAGCCGGATTTCCCACCCAGTGCTGCGATTTTACAGCACAGTTGGGTCGAGGTACAACTGGCTGCTGCCAGCTGGGTTGCTCCTGCCCCAGTTAGTTTTCAGCTAAAGTGACTGAAAAGTAATCCCATAAAATGGTGTTTTTCCTGTTGGTTTGAGTCACTGTGAGGTCTAACCAGTAGAAACTCCTGAGATGGCACCTGTCATAACATACAGACACTCTTCTTTTTTTTTTACTTTTTGGGGGGAGGTAGGATGAAGAATTGCATCAAGCTTTTTGAGTTCCTTTTTTTCAAGCCTTTTGTTTAAACACCCAAAACCTCTTCATTAGCCAAGGTCTGGTCTAAACTTGGAGTTTTACTGGTTTACGGAAAGGTGTTGCTCAAAATCTAATTGGAAACAAATTGGTATGTGCATATCCACAGTGGTCAATTTAACCTTTATACTGTCTTTAGAACTCATATGGAAGAAATGTCCTTCTTAGGGAAGAGGGAAAAAAACCAAACAATCCCAGACCCAGCTATCATTGGTCATGTTCATGTTATTCATGGTAAGAATTCATGTTGTTCACTGTAAGAATCAAGAGATTTATAGAACAGTCAGACCTACCCTGGTTTTATTATCAGCAGAATTACCAAGCACAGACTGAAGCACACGACAAGCTATCAGCTGTAAAATTTGTGCCCACCCAAAATTCTCCTATCTCCAAGAAGTCTTCTCTTCCCTGCCTTCAGCCCCACCATAAGTTGCATAAAGGTGTAAAACTAATGTTCTGACACACACCAGTTTTACACCCTGTATCACTTTAACTATCCAAAGGATATCATGTTAGCAGATTTGTGGGGTGGGTTGTTAGAGTCTGGTTTTGTTTTGTTGTTGGTTTTGTTTTGTTTTGTTTTTAAATAATACTGTGCACAATAAACATTTCCATTTAAGTTAAGCATATTTTAGCATCTTACAAACATTTATGCTGAGATTATTTTATGTGGCAAAAAACTAGAACTTGTGTGTATTTTTTCTTGCAGTATTGCCCATTATATATAGTGGAGAAATATAACTGCCCTCACAAGCTGCCCAATTATGTACATGAAAGATTGTTCCATGAATATATTAACAAACTACAGCAGATACCCTTTTTAGACAGCTACTTCTGCTTTAAATTTTTCTTTTCTGAAATCAGTCTGGTCTGAGGAACCAAACAGATGCCACTTGTCTTCAAAGTCATTACTGTCTTCCTACTTTAATTTACCAACTTGTCTGATATGCAGTCACAGGTGATTGTAGCCATAGCCTTATTTAAAGGCAGACACTAAACAATACTAAGGAAAGCAAGGGAATTCTCCTTAACGATTGCAAAAATTTATTCTGAGCACCAAAGTCCAGCAACACAATTGTGAACCAAAGATGATGTACTGCCATTTCAGTGAAATATTCTGAGGAAACACACAAAGCAAAACAACCTTAACTTGGTGGAAAAAGCAGCAAGAAATATTAACATTCGATTGAGATAAAACCGGATGCTTACATTCCTCAGTGATGATCACTTACTCACCAGTGAATCAACCAAAAGAAGTATTTTCTCAGAGAATTCCAAATTAAAAAACAGTGCAGCACTTTTCCTTGTCAGATTCCTATTAAGCAAAATTCCTATTGAATATACAGAAGGCCTAAAATCTAGCTGGAAAACATTTGTGATGGACTGAATTGAACTTTATCCTCAGCCCTTACTGTAGACATGTCAGACAGATTCCAGGAAGCATTTTTATGATTTTATTTTTTAGCAGGCAAAAAATGGAACTTGCTACAGACTTATGTCAAAACTAATTTTTATGAAATCCTAATTCTACCAAAAAAAGTAAAACAACCCAGATAAGTAAAAACAATATTAGGCCACACAAAGATGTGTAATGACTTCTAGTGAATAGAGTGATTGTTCAGCATAATCCTGGAACAGCTGTCCAGAGAAGTGGTAGAGTCACCATCCCTGGAAGTGTTTAAAAAAATAGATATGGCACTTCACAATATGGTTCAGTGTGTTTGGTGGTATTTGGTTGAAGACTGGACTTGATGATCTTAGAGAACTTTTCCAACCTTAACAATTCTATGATTCTAAAATTTCTGAGCACACTTGCTGAGCTAGCTGTGTGTCCTTCAGGTCATCACTGACTTTTCTCTGTGAGTGCAACATTTTATCTTGTAGGAGAGCTGCTGCTCCAGCCACCCAAACTGTGACTGAGGACATAGTGTCTCTTGTGAGGTCGTGTCTTGCTGTTGGGAAGAGTGAAGGGGAATAACTCAGATGCTGAAAGCAAGCGTAGCAGGGATGGAGAGGAGGAACACGGCAACACAGGTTTTGGAAATATGGGTGACTGTCAGCAGGAAAGTACCACAGAAGCGGAGAGAGGAGGGCATTAAAAATAATTTTTAAACTGAAAAAGACTTTACAGCTTGCCTGTGAGCGATCTAAGAAAGAGCTGGTGCTGTCCTGGGTATGAATACTGAGCAAGGAAAATCTTTCTAGCTCTTTGAGCCTTACAGTACTTGGGGGAGCCAAATTTCATGTGCCTTTGTTTGTGTGCAACAAGGTCACATCAAAGAAGCACTGTTTTTTTCCTACTGATCTCCTTCCTCTTGGAAGAAGTCACACTTCGGCTGCTTGCAGTGGCTGAGTTGTTGCAAATCTCTTTCCTCGGTAGCTGTTTGGGTCAGCGTGTGCCTGACAACTGGTACATGTAAGATGAGGATTCAAATGCTATTTTGAGCATCCATCATCCATTGGTTTTGAAACAACAATCATTTATGTGCAGAAAACTTGGAATGTTTCCTGTTGGGTCATTTTCTTTGCGCATGGCTGTCCCGCATGCACAGTGCAGACGGAGCTACCCTGGCAAGCTGCAAGGTTTGAATTCATTCCTTCCTCTGCTACTGACCTGCTCGTACCACTTGGTCTTTCTAGGACTTGTCTACTTTTCTTGTAGGTAAAAAAGGAATGAAACTTTTAAAAAGGAATTTTAATATCTCTGAGTGGGAACATGGTTGCAAAAGCTGGTATTAGGTTACCATTTAATCAAACACAACTCCCAGCTCAGCTGCCTTCTCAAAATTACTGTTTCCTTCCATGATAAAATTTTCTGGACTTTATCAGCTTTAAGGTGATTTTTAACATTCTGTTTAAAATTTGAATTTTCATCTCATGTATAAAACTGAACAGGTATTTAGTATAAGATCATGAAAGAGGATGGGAAAAAGGCTGAATCTATTTTCTTTACAAGATTTTTTGTACATTCTTATTCTGTGTATGGTGTCTGGTCTACAGGGTTTTAGATGCAGGACTATGCTTTTGAAGCATATCTTCCAATTGCCTTCATTTACCTTGTTTTGGTTGATATCAGGTAGCAGTCTCAGGAGATATAAAAATAATTCCACTTCAGGTGAAAACTAAGCTGTTCCCTGAAGCCTTTGAGCGGAGGCACTCCAGGAGCCTACCTAACACACTCAGTCCAGAGGATCAAAGCAGAGATTTTCTTAAGTACAACTTATGAAGTGTTTATGTTGAGGACTTTGTATTCTTGGCACCACTTGCTGTCCTTTACAGAGCTGTTTGTCTTGCACTACAGTATTTGCTAATGTAGGCATTAGATTCTTGGCTAGAATTCTTTCCCCAGTGAGAAGCAAACTGATAAGTGTTCATTCCAGTGATGCCTGCTTTTGCTCTATCTACATTGTGACTTTGAAAGTCACATGGCATGCAAAACCAGGTAATTTTGCATGAGCTATGCATAGTTGCAAAGATCACACATGTATTTGGAATGTCTCACCCATACAGTGAGCATCAACTTAAAATGGGAAGGGATTTTGCAGAAATGCTCAAACTTTGTAGTATTTATGGAGAGGAATGACTTGCTAACAAACTGTAGTCCTACTGGGATAACCATTTTGTTTTGAAGTGCATATATTTTTTTTAAACAAAATAATTTTATGTGGGCAAAGCACTAGTTTGAAGTCATTATATTGGCACTCTTGTGCTGTTACAGTTTAGATCTTTTCTTTTAAAGGGTCATGGCACCTCTCTATTTGCATAAGTTCCTTCACATAGGGAGATGAATATTGTGTGTATGGTGGTAGACAGTGCTTTGAACTCTAATGCTCTATGATCTAAGACCACTTTAGGTTTGTCAGGCAATGTGAGCATATCTCCTGCTTGCTTCATGTGATATAAACTGCACTTCATTCTGCTGCAGTGACCTGGTGGTGCCCTGAGTACAGCAGAGCTTGGCACCCAGCTGTAGTTCCTGACCCTGAATGCTCTTTCATGCCCATACACTTTTGCATGTTCCCCCTGCCCTTCCACTCCCAGTGGCACCAGGACTGCTGCTTTTGGACAAAGCTCTTCTAAAATGGGTCAGAAAAATGTTGTACTTCTAATGTTTGCCCTTGCAAAGCCCAGTCAGCTCTTCAATTCACAACACAGCCTGTGAACTGTGCTGTCAGCACTTCAGGGGCTGGCTGTCATGATGTGGCTGGAGCATCTTAAACTCAAAATAACCCTGAACAAATGTTTTGTTGAGCCACAGTTTGAGAATCTGGGCTTAAGATTTCCCTTATGGGAAAGAGGAATTTCTTACAGGCTCTTAACTGCTGATTTTGCAAAGGGACTCAACAGATTTCCAATGGATTTCCCCCTGTGCAATTCCGCCAGCAACTGAAGCACTTGGGTGCACACCTGAGTGGTTAAATAGTCTCAAAATCTGGAATATGGTCATGCTACTTGACTTTGTTAATAAGTCATTGGAGCTCAAAAGGCCTAAACTTTGAGCTCCTTTCTGAGTGTGTGTATATATATACACACACACATACATTTATTATAAAACGGTCAAGGAAATTCCATGATGTAGCTGTTCTAACAGATCACTGAGGCTGTGAGGCTGAATGCTTGAAAATGAAACCCAAAATGTCAAACATACTGCAAGTACTCAATGGCAGAAATACATGGCTCAGGTGAAAATTGTGTGCCCCTAGATGTTTCCCTCCTGAACAGACTTCCTATAGAGATTAAAGAGGAAATGATGGATGTAGGTTCTCTGTTGTCTTGTGACAGAGCACTCAGAAGAAGCTGGGAAAGAGTTGCCAGTTTCTTCCAGGAACAAGCAGAGTGGGATGAATAAAGCTATTTTTCAGCAGTCCTCTCCTGTGGTACCACATTGCCTGTTACAGGCATAACAGACAATGCCAAGGCCTTCTCAAAGTCTAAGAAGTATCAAATCCATTATGTGGATTTTAATGTTTTCCTAGTTTTCTGTCATCCCAGATGGATCAAAATGTTACAATTTTTTATGTGTGAGCCACAGATAGAATTTCTTTTCTTCTTCAAGATGAAAAGCCTTCCCAAAGAGGTCTCACTGCACTCAAATTTTCTCAAAGACAGAGGGCAATCAGTGAGAAACAGTGTACAAGACACAAGGCACTTGGTAGAGTGTATAAAGGGATATAGGCTGTCCTAAATGACTTGGATATCAACACCCCCAGATTGCTTCAAATTGCGTGAATGCCATGGAGAAGAACGAGAGGATCTCACAGTGCTAATACAGAAACTTCTGGACATGGAAGGGCACTGAGGTCGTCACCTAACTGTACCTGGAACTGACAGTGGTTTCAGTTCTTTCCCTTAGAGATGCAGTAGTTGAACATCTCTTCAAAAATAACTTATGGAGAAAAAACTGGTAACACAGAGCAGAATATCATGATGTGGGTGTGTACAGTTCTTGATTAATAATGAAAGGTACGTTGAGCTATTGATTGCTGTCCTCTACTAACAGTGGCAGTGGTGTGTACTCTGTACAATGGGCACGGGTTTTATGGGTCATGTACTTCAAATCTATGTTAAACCTGGTTATGCTTGGTAGTAATTGAAAGGAAAAAGAGGAAAACTGATTTATGTTTGTTTTGGCAGGCAAAATGTGATTTAAATTTTGCCAGTAACTGTGAAAACTTTTAAACCAAACATGAAGTTGATTTCAGTTCTAATTGTGTATATTGCTCAGGTTACTATTAGGGAAATGTATTTGGCAAAAGTAAAAGACTTGATAGATTATATAAACTTGAAATTCATTCCAAGCTTTCAAAAAATAATTTGAAAGTATCCACAACAGTTCCTGGGGCACTACCATTTGCAACCCTCCCTCACAGATACATTATTAGATGGGCTTTGCACAATACTGACATAATCTTTAAATACTGACACGATCTTTAAATCATAAATCAATTGCACCGTTTTATAGAGTCTAATTTACTCTATCAGATATTTGGACTTCTTCAGTATTCTCTGCCATAAGCATCATGGAATAGTCTGTTGAGTTTGCTTGAGCACACTGAACAAACACGTCGATGGTGACTGAGGCAGTAGTTGAATATTGCAAGTAGGATGAATCCAAAAGACACATTTAAACAAGGAGAGGTTTTTAGAACTCAGAGTAGATCTCAAAGCCCAGTAAGTAAAGACTGGATGGGGCACGTGGTGAGGGGACTTGTATCATCATACCACCAAATAGTGTTAATACTAGAAATAACATTTTGAACAGAATGGACTTCAACTTTTTGGCACCTGGTGGAAATTTTCAGCCCACAGAAGCAATTTAAATTATGTTCATACACCATTATGTATTTTAAACTTTTTTTTTTTAATACACATTTTGGTCAGTAAATCTGTCTTTAAACTTTTTTCTTAAGTTGGGGTTGTTTTTTCCATTTTAAATACTCGGATAATATTCAGGCCTGACCTTTCAAACAGAAAGGTAGCAAGCTCACTGCTTAAAGCACACATTGTTGAAACCCAGAGAAGATCAATTATCAGTTGTTTAGCAACCAGATCAACTCTAGTCAAACAGGTCTGATTTTCTAGTTCCGTAGAAGAAGCAGACAAGGCTTCAAATTACAGGAAAATTCTGCTATTAGACAAGGGGAACATCCAAACGGTCTTTTGATTTTTGCACAGTTAGGTGTTTTCATATTCAAGAGATTTGTATTGTCTTCCTAGAAAATATGTTTCCTTAAAAATGTAGCCAGCCTCAGCCTGCCGTTTTGTCAACTGTCATTGTAAGATCAGTGTTCTGTTTCCACTATTTATTTCTAATACAGACTATTCTTACTACACCCATTTTTCCACAATCCTTTCTAGTTCCTGCTGTCAGTGTTGCATCAGGTGTAGGATGTAAAATACCAACTGTATTTTTTTATTGTGCCAGTTTTCTTCCTAATTCAAAGTTATTAATATCTTCCCAGTATCTCAGCAGGCTGAGCAGAGCACAGATGGTGACATTACAAATTTAATACAGGTAATACAGGCTTGCAGGTCCTGTATGTTCCAGGTGGTTCTCCAGCATTCAAACAGCATTGCTTTATCGTGTTGGAGAAAAAGTTCAAGGAGAACTGATCCCTAAAAACTGATCCTGAGGGTTGAGCTTGTGACAGTTTGCAGCAAAGGGATCAGAGAACAGTTTCTGTCTTATCTTCAGGGTAGATTTCCACCATGCAGATCAGGACAGCAGTCACTAGGACAGTTGGTTTTGATGTGGTGTGTGAAGGCAAATGGATGTTGCATCAAAACTTATGTGCTTGAAGATGTGTATTTTGCTCTTTTATGTTGTAGTGTATGATTCTACATGAAAGTTGCACAATTGCTGAGTGATAAACCACTGACCATGATAGTGTCCTGAGTGCCTTACTACTCAGCCCTCAAAACATGCAAAGAAAATGAGCACTGGCAGGGAAATTGTTAAATGGGGTGTAAATGCTGGGCCCTGGAAATCTCTGTCTCAGTGAAGTCCTAACACTGACTTTTCTCAAAAGTCCATATGCCGTAGATGACAGATGGACAACTGAACTTCATCTTTCAGTTAGAGACAGGCTGGCAAACAGAGTGACAGTAGCTTTAATTCTACCCTTCATGGCCTGATTATGTTTTTCATATCCATTAAACACCTCAATCTAAATAGAATTACCAGCAGCCACGTCAGGTCTGTCCTAATGTATTAATCCACAGGGGTGAAGGAATGATTTTCAAGGAGTGGTTTTCAAGTAGAACAAGGATCTGAAGAGATATTTAATATCAGACAATTTCTAGTGCACTTATTTAAGAGGCTGATTTTATTTTGCATTTGAATATTCAGGAAGGTGGCTGGGCTGGTGACGCAGACTACTTAATTCATTCCATGGAGACCTGCCCTGAGCAAATAACAAGATGGCAGTGAGAATTGATTAGAAGAGAAAGCCAGAACTGTTGGGAAACTTCACAACGCATGGTCTCAAATATTCTTCAAGCTTCACATTATCTGTTTGTTTTTTTTTTTTTTTTTTTTTTTTAATATAGTTTCAGCCTTTTTGTTTGACTTATGACATTAGCAGCTGTCGGAAATATACACAGAAGAGATTGCGCCTGCCTTTTGACTCAGTGCAGGAAGGGCATGATGCAAAACCTTCCCTGGTGGGGAAGGAAGGTGGGGAGTGGTTTTTGATTATTTTTAATGATAACATTGCTGGGTGAAGATAGGAAAATATTTGTTCCCAGTCTTTGATCCAAGTAGCATGCCAACCAGCAGCAACAAAGACAGCTGTTAGAAAAACAGGTAGACAACAGAGCCCTGTGTGGTTCTGTTTGTT
The DNA here is from genome assembly GCA_013398175.1 of Climacteris rufus. Classification (NCBI taxonomy): domain Eukaryota; kingdom Metazoa; phylum Chordata; class Aves; order Passeriformes; family Climacteridae; genus Climacteris; species Climacteris rufus. Next base: position 992,783 of record VZRZ01003917.1, on the reverse strand, counting down.
TATCTTACAGGAATGAAAAGTCTTGTTTCCCAGAGAGCAGGAATCAAATGACAGCAGGTAGCATTTTTTCATACTGATTCATGGCTTCCTCTAACTGGTGACACTGCCTAAAAGCTGCCCTCCAGACTCTTCCTCAGTGCAGAAGAGCCCACCTCTTCACAGGAGCTTGGTTTCTCCCCAGCTGTGTGAGTGTGCTGCACTCTGGGTTCCCCTTCTCCCAGGAATCTCATTCTACAGTGAAGCTCCATTCTTGTATGTGTAGTCTAATATCAGTGTGCTATACAGGAATTGGGGATAAGAACTTAAACGTGCCCCATTTACTCTGCAAGTAGTGTGTGTAAGTGTTTAAAAAGTGCAGCAATGTAGTGTTAATGCTTCAATATCCTTACTGGGAAGGAGGAAACTGTCACCAGTTACATGCCGTTGAAATGCAAAGACAACGAAGTCATACTAGTTAAACTTCTGGGGAGTAGTCTTGTTGTTCCTACCCAAAGCAAGAAGAAGTAGCTGGCTTTCCCAAATCAAAACATACTGGGTTCTCTTAGCACTTGTGGGAAATCGTAAGGAATAGCCACTTTGTTGTGTTCCCTCCCCCCTTTTGATTTAAGCAGTTATAAGCCTCCATTCCTGCAGCATATGTCCCAGAGGGGATTCAGCACCTCTGCTTCCCAAAACCTTACGATCCTTTCCTGCCAAGTGAAAGAAGCTGCCTGGATAGAAAAGGCTGTTGTATCGTTTCTTCTGCACAATGAAGCAGAGCTACATAATATATACTCCTACAAGCTTTTTAAATCTGGTTTGTTCTATGAATAATACGGTGATGATCGGTTGTCATTGGTTTTTTGTTGGTTTGTTGTTTTTTTTTTTTTCTGAATGCTTATTTCACAAATGATGTAACAACCCTTCCAAAAAATTAGATAAAACCCCTTAATCACTTCTTTCAAGATATACACTTTACATTATGGTTGTGACATCCCAGACGGTATTTTGATCCAACAGTAGTTTTGCATCTTGATCACCTTTCATCTGTGGCCTTCAGATTGCTTATGAGTTGTGACCTGGTTCCTAACCAAGAGGCCCCTCCTATGGATGAGTTTTGAAACAGCTCCTGGCCCAGACAATCCTGGAGCCATGATGCTTGAAAGCTGGACAGTTTCCTGAGAAGATAAACCCAGCAGGTCTCTGCATGCCTGCACTCTTTGGATAATCCCTAGAGAAAAATGGAAAACTTATCTCCCCTTTACATTTGAGAAGAAAACCTTCATCATGGGATCCCAAGAGATCTTCAGACACATAAATTACAATGTCACTAGTTTTGTGAACCAATGGAGAGCTGCACATGCCCATTTCGGATATTTTGCCTGCTGGTGTGCTGCAGTCACATGGATAACTGGATACAAGCATTTGATTTACCCAGATCATATCCTATGCTTTTCCATCTCTTTCTCTGCTGATGCTTGCAAGTGTGTATTGTAGCCATGGTAAATCCCCTTTTAAGGCTTTGTCCTTTCTGACAGAGTGTTTGTTTACAGCAAGGTAAGTACCATCACTGATTATTTTGCTTTACAATCCTAGATGAGAACAAAGCAGTGATGATGGTTACCATAAGGCAGCAGGATGTGATCAGCACCATGCATCCTGCCTGGGGCTGATCTCACCTACCTGACTTCAGGATAAAATCATGTTGCCTTAATTTCAGTAGGCTTTTCAATCTCAATTTCTTATCAGAAAATTCTGCAACATTATTCTCTGGGGAAGGAAGACTAGTGTATCACAGGGCTGAACACTAATTTTATATTTCCCAATACTCCTGAACTTGTGTTTAGAGGAACATTGCTCAGTCTACACTCCACTCTGTTTTCCATTTGCATTGTTCTCTTCCCTCGACCTTCGTTTTGCCATCCTGAGTAATATTTTCCTTTACAGTAACCTTGAAGAGAGATGTCCTTATCTGCATATATGACTAATCAGTGAGGTCTTATGATTATTATGAAGCAGTTTGTTGGAAGTGGGAATTAGAGCATGAAACTGGGACCAAGGAAGTCAGATTTGCAGTCCTTGCTCTACTAATGTCTGATTAGATATGGACTTCAGCAAGTTAGTTTAGCCTTGGTTTTCAGATGTGCTGTTTTAATTTTTAGTCTTTCACCTCCAGCTTTCTTTTCTTCATTCTTTTGGGGGGAGGGAGGTGCCCATGGCATGCAAACCTGCTATTTCATTTTACCTCAGAATATCTCTCAGTCTGGGGAGTCAGAAGTAGAAGTTGATTTTGGAGATGGTGAAGTTGTGAGTGGTGTGCCTTACCTGTCATCACACTGAGGATGAGCTCTTTCTTGCAAAATGTTATGGGTGAATGAATGCACTATGTGGCACAAAGTTATGTTCTGAGAACTTGATTATGTCTTCTTTATGCTTTACCTGTAACTTCTATGAATTTGTTAAAGAATTCATCATTTGGGGAAGGAAAGCAAGGTCAAATTCTTAAAATTGAGTATTACAGATGGAGATAAATTCAGAGTTAACTCAGTATGAGAAAGTGGAAGGAGTAAAATGTCTGGCACCTGCATTTGTGAATTATGATTTTACTGAGGTCTTTATATTATTTTGCCCACAATTAGCATATATAGCTAGAGACAGGAACAATTCATTGGAGTGAATAAATATAAGAAAAAGGTGCTTTGGAAATACCTAGGATCCCTATTTCCAGTTGTCATTTGGCAGCTGCTGTCTGTGTGAGAAGTGTCCTTAGCGCTGCTCTTTGGGGGTAGGTCAGGAGTCCTCTCCTTTGGCTGCACCGTGTCTCTGAGATCCCAGGCTGCACCTCCCAGCAGGAACCTTCCAATCTCTGCTGGGCTGCACAGCTCCCACAACTTCCCCAACTTCAACCTGCACCCCAGGCTGCTGGGCTTCACCCCTTTGCTGCCAGGTCCTTCCAGGCAGTGATGGAGCAGCCTGTCACATGTGTAACATCCCCCATGGTGGGGCCAGAGAGAGGAGAAACCTCCGCTGCTAGGGAAAGAGGAAGAGAGAGACAGATAAGGGACAAGAGGGGCTGACACAAGCCATCTGGATTTTTTATTCTTGATTTCCTCTGTGTCCCATCAAGCTGTCTGGACCTCCCAGAGCAGCCCCATTCTTGGGGATTCTTAAGAATCATGGCATTAGGTTAGACAGTGTAAAAGGAGATGTAGGGTCTAGCAGAGTCAGCGAGAGCAGAGTTTTGCTGCGACAGATCCAATTTCATTAACTATTTGTAAACATCTAATAACCATTATCTTTTTTTCTTTAAAGTGTCCTCAACTTGCAGTTTTGAGCCTTCCTTGGACTGAAATTGCCTGATTTCAGGAGTCAGCACAACATGTCCCTGAGCCATGGGGCCTCTGATGCAAGGGAAGTATGTGTGCCTCCATCCTACCCACCCTCAGGTTATCTGGATTTTAAGATGAGTTGGCCGTGGTCCACCAGTTGGCAGCATTTCATAGACAAGTCCTCTAGACTGTGCTAAAGCACTGTGCATAAGAGCAGTCTTATTTTACACTCTTCTCCATGCTTTCATTTCTTATAAGTCACCTGTGTGTTTTGGCTGCAATTAAGAAGGAAAAAAATCTGGCAGTTCTGCTGTAGTCAGATTTGGCAGTCTCACTGGTTACTTCCAGTAATTATCTCCGTGTCACAGATATGTTCTTGGTGCCAGTTTTAGGAAAACCTTCCACCTTTTTGATGTCTGGGCAAGGAAACGGATTCTTTAGGAAATTGCTTTTGTCCGAGAACAACCCCTTCTTTGCAAATGCTCTCACTGTGATCTTTCACAAAAGGCTGCATTCAAAATTTGAAATATGCTGATTTGCAAATCATTTCAATAGCTGACCTGCAGAATCTGTTGGCAGGGCTGCTAGAGGCAGTTTGCTCTGATTCCAGCTGCCTGCTTAATTTTGGCAGCTGCACGCTTTCTGGCCCAGATGCCTGCAGCCTCTTGTCCAAGTTAGGAGCTAGACAAACTCTACTCACCGTGCTGTAAGTGCACCTCAGCGTATCATCTACGTGAAGAATTAGCCCTAAAGCTTGGGCTGCCTTTTGCCTCCCGAAGTGATTTTGAGTGGGCCCAGTAAAGCTGGATTACTGCTGTGCAGTGGTGGATGTGGCTGCCGGGGGCTCGCCGAGGAGGGGGCTCGGCCTGCCTTGCCTTGTAAGGGGATCTGCAGAGCCACGGCGACGCTGCCGGTACCCTGAGCCACGGCAGGAGGCCTTTGCAGGCAGCCAGGCACACGGGGCAGGTCCTCCAAAAGAGCAGAGGCCGAAGCAGATGTTAAGGCCACATCAAGGATCAGGGAGTGCAGCGTGGTGGGGTTTTGGCAGGAGATTTCTTCCAGGACACGGATGTGAAATTCTTAGGTTTGGCTTGCAGGGTTGGTGTGCCCCTGTGTTTCAAATCCTCACAGCTCTGCCACAAAAATATTTTCAAAAGTTTTGCAGACCTTTAGTAAGTTAACTTAAAAACAGGTCTTTGAAACAGTTTTTAAAAATACTTTGAGACATAAACAAAATGAAGGTACATACCCTAACGCTTACAGCGAAGAGCATGAGCTTTTTAGCATTGTTCTGCTGCTACCATAAGTGATGTTTCTGTCGTATTTTGAGGTCTGCAAGTAGAGTGCAAGTTCACTGACCACCTTCTGACCTTGAGGTCCAACCCATCTTTGTTATCCTGTGACTCTGCTAATTTGATCACGTCAGAGGAGGGGAGGAGCACTCACAGTGTTAAATTACCTACACATATGGACATACATCTGTACATCTGTTGAGTCACATGAATATAACCTCTCTTTGGCAATGTGTTGCTGTGGTTTCTCTCCGGGTCTGGCACACTGAGTGCAGGCGTAAAGATGTGGTGCTGCCCCACGATTATGTGGGAGTCTGACCCTGCTCCTGTGGGACAAGAGGTAGAGAGTAAATGATGGAGATGGCATATGGCTGATGAGAATAAGCACTGATCAGCAGACTGATCAGTCTGTGAGGAACAATGACCATCCCTTTTAAAACAGAAGTCATGCACTGTTTGTGCTGGATGCAGTTTTTTCCCAGTTGGCATTGGTGGGATTGGCTTTGTAATGGCAGCTACCCAGACAGATCTGGGATCCAGTTGGCAAATGGCATAAAAGAAAGTGCTTGTGGCTCACACAGTCTGGCACTTTGTGCCCCAGAGTACTCTGTGTTCTTCTCCTACATGGAGCTTTCCGAGCTCTAACCAGTGATATCTTACCTTGATATTGCTACAGTAGCCCTCTACTGCCCCAGTGCCCAGCTTGTTTTCCTCTTGGGAAGCTCCATTTCGCCTGGAGGGATGGCTCAGCTGACGAGGCAGCTGCTGTACTGTGGCAGATTTCAGCCTGGTGCTATTAAGGAAAAAAAATTAAAAAATAAAAATTGGTTCCAGTTTATCCTAACCATCTAAGCCCTAAATTGAGGCAGTTCAGCAGCTGCATCATGAACAGCTGAGCTGCCTGTGCAGATGGACCAGGAACTTCTCAGAGAGAGGCAGGTCACACTGGTAGTTAAGGGCAGGAGCAACTACTTGTGTCATACCTCAGTCTCTAGGTGCACAGGTTGCGTGGCACATTTCAACAAAGCAAAGGAAATTGGAGTTGTGGGAGATGTCTCTGTGAGCTTGTAACAGAGCATTTCTATGTCAGTGACAGAAAAGAGAACATGTTGAAACATGTCATTCAAATGTTGTAGGAAAACATCTATATTTAGCTGCTCTAAAAATTGCTAAGCATCAGACATGAAGGAAATGGCTGTGGCAACCTACGCTCCTCCAGTTTCACCTGTTGCAGTGTTTCTTAAGCCTAGAAGTATCTATAAAATAAGTAACAAAGCAGTTAAAACTTTCCCAGAAGAGGTGTAAACAAACTAAACTCACTTGCCGAAACAGCTATTGCTGAACTATGAATTGACCTTGAGCTGTGTCAATTTGCTGTAATGCAAACCATCTGCACACTGGAACAATTAAAGCCTTCACATCTCCTAGGAGTTTCCTTCCTCCGATTATAACTTATGTGCTGTGGTAGAAGCACAGAGGTAAACAGCTAGTTAGTGTGGCCCTCTGTGTCTGTGTGTCTGTGTAATTTTATGGTGCAGCACATACAAAATCATTTTCATTTGAAGTGGCAGTCAGCTTTCAAGTAGAAAATATAGCATATGCTTGGTACCAAATGCTGAAGTCATAGCTTGTAAAATAGCCTGTGTTAGACACATCTGCTTCACTCCTCTGCTTCCCTTCCCCCAGCTTCTTCTTCAGATGTACCAAGTTTTCACGAAGCGCAGGTCATGCTGGAGAGGCAGAGCCTAAATACAGACTGCTCCTGTGTACGGCCCCTCTGCATGTGCCAAACTGAAACCCCTGCCTTCTGTAAGAGCAGTACCTAAGTGCTGCTTCTGTACACTGAGTCTGGGCTGTGGCTGAAGTGAAAGCATTGGATAGCAATTACACATGATTTTATAAAAATTTTACTTAATTTACAACTAGTTCAGTTTCCAGAAGCTCAGACTTTACACCTCTTTAAAGCCATAAAAAATCAATCTACAGCTGTGGCATCAGAGCTTGGACGTTGCTGTGGTGGGAAAATACCAGAGATGTTGCTTCTGTAGGATTGCTGTACAATTTGCTTTGTCCCACAACTGGTGAAATTTCATATTAAAATCTCTGCACTATAAAAACTCTTTTTTACACATTCTTCCACCATGTATGTCCATCCAGATGACAACAACACTAAAACATCAGATCCTCTCTTTTCAGATCACAGGAAAGAGTGCAATGCAAGCTTAGTAAAATAAGAAAATAATTTTATTTTGTAGGAATAGGGTGGGTATTTTTCTGATTTTAGGAAATGAGCTTAGAAAAAAGTCTTAGACACTCCTTTTTAGAAACAAATCAATATTCTAGACAGTGTAAACATAAGCAATGTAAACATAAGACTGTAAAAATAAAATAATTAATTATTTGGCTTTTAAAGTTAAGTCTGGAAAAGAATGAGTAGCACAGCCTCTGAGCCAGCTGTGACTACTTGTCTCTGTGGCCAAAGGCTTCCATCCCAGGGAGGGACCCCGGCCTCTGACCAGGTACCGTAAAGCAACTCGGGTCCCCATTTCTCAGAGCAGGCTGTGTCCTACACACCTGTGTGTGTGGACTCAAGATATGGCATGCATGCTTTAAGAGTTCAAAATGCCTGGAAAACGTGAAGAAATGCTGAGTGGGTGACACTGGCTGGGATCGTGTAAGAAGATGGTGAAGTGCAGAAGAAGACTGGGGGCTCCACACATGTGACGATGAGATTTCTGGCTGACTACCCTTGGAAGAACCTCTGGGGTTTGTTTTGAAGGAAATGTATTGATTTGCTGAAAAAGAGGGGCCACAAATGAACTAAGATGTGAACCAAGATTTTCAGAACACCGGACCCTGGGGCTGAGCTGGGAAGTAGAATTACTTGGCAGTGTTGGTCCAAGTCCTGTAAATTCTAGGTCATATACATGTTATATATAAAAGACTACATATAACAAATAGACAAAAATATATCAATTGCTAGATTTACAGTTTCCTTTGTGACCTGAGTATTGACCCATGTCTGATCTCTGCTGCAGGCCAGAAAAGTAATGAGGGTCTTGGTCATGCCCTGCATGCAGGGCTTGGAGGAATATGTTAAGCTTGAGGCAGTCAGTCATGAAAGAGGCATTTCCAACCTTACAAGTACAGGCCTTTGACACCCAAATATATGCCCTTTGTGTTTATTTTTTGTAACATCACAGGGGGGTTGTTAATGAAACAGATAAAAATAAGTAATGTCAGCTTCCCTGCATCAACCCAGGCCTCAGGCACTGACCTCCTCACCCACTGCAGGACCAGACGTGGCAGCCTGTGCAGGCATAAATGGCTTCTTTCCCTCGGGGTGGGAATGGTGCTCCTACTGCATTTAAGTGCATCTGTTGGGTTTTTACCCTCTGGTCACCTCTTGTTTTCCCCAAAAGTGCTGTCACTACATCTGATTGATAAAATGTAGGCAGAGGAGAGCAAGAGCTGCACTGAACCAGGACGCCTCTGGCAAGGCTACAGCCCTGTGTGATCTGCAGCTCTGCTGGACTTCTCATTGATGTAAAGCGTCCACTTCCTCCCTCTCTTCCCACCATATGTTAAATCTCCTAAACTGAGGATTTGTGATGCTGTGTGCACATCATTCCACAATTTGGAAAGAAAAATAGAAGCACCATATCCTCCTTTTTTTGTTCTCTTTTCTGGTTCTCCAGTATCTTCTCAGCTCTGACACGTTTCCCTTAGCTGCCTTTTCACATAGAGTACTTTTTCCATAATTTCAATATCTAATTTTTCAGTGTGTTTTTTTTCTCTAAATCTTCCTTCAAAGTTAGAAACATACATCTCAGCTTTCCTAAACCTGTGCTCTTTTTCCACCCAGAAATCTCCATGGACATTTGTTTTGGAATTGTATGGAATTCTGGTGATAAAAAGCTGATTTTTATTCCAAAATATTACCTTTCAAATTTGGGGGTTACTTTGCTGATTTGCCTATTTCTCGCTTCTGACTTTTCCCACTTCCTGCACTCCTGTCTTCTTCAAACTGTCTTACCTTTTCCGCCCCCTGCAGCAATGCTCTCTCAGTGAGGGAGGAAGAGCATGACAGCAAAGGTGGGAATTAAAAAGCTCTTGGGCCAGTGAATGGGACACAGACCAAATATGAAAGGAGTTACTGAGATTTAGCTAAAAGAAAGCTTGATTCAGGGCAAAATTTTCAAAAATGGTCACACCCTACTGAAAATGTGAAAAACGTTCATGCTGTGCAGCGCTGCAGGAGTACAGGGGCCAAAGCCCACCTACCCTGCTTCAGCAGCTGCCAGTCCGCAGCTGCCCGCTGGGCTTGCACAGCGGGGAGGGAGCAGGCGGGCAGAGCAGGCCAGTGAGGCTGCCCTGCTGCAGCCCCCAGCACCTCAGTGGGCCAGGCTGGCTCTGCAGGCACAGGGCACTGCACTTCAAGGGGATTTTTTTCCGATTTTTCCAGCTGAGGGTGGACTGGATGGATTAGGCAGGCATTTCAGCAAACAAGTTGTCAGATCTATTGTCCTGTCAAACTGCACTGTCTTTCTGGGATGCTTGTCTTCACAGACTGTTGTTGAGATGATTTACTAGAAAGTCCTGAACTTGTGTGGGCAGCTTCTAGGGAGTTTATACCATCTATTGCAGACAGACTTATTAAAAAGAGCAAAATGTCATCTCATACACAGTATGACAAGACAATTTCTAGTTCTTTGTCTAGGAGATGACAATTGGGATGTGATTCCCAGACCAGAAGGCCCCTTCCCCCACCAATTCACCAGTTTTAGGACAGATGCTGGGAATCAGATTGCAGATACAGTGCATTAGTGCTCACATTTTCGTGGTATCCACAAAGCATGCTGAGCTTCCACAGTTGTGGTTTCTATACTTAAAACAGAAGGTCTTCATTAATTTTACTGCCCCGAGTATTTTTATACACTGTTAGCAATTAGGAACTGAATTAAAAGTAGGAGAATGTCTGTTTTCTGTACACTTTATTATAGAATATTTCCTTAAGATTGTTTTTTCTTGTGTAGTAGTTCTACTGCTTACCCTGGCAAGGCGTGGGTGCTTACAGAGAATTGGATGACAGCATTCCCAGGCCTCTGAGCTTCCCTTATGCCAGCCTTGGCTTATACTTACGTTTGACTATTCACATCAATGGGACTGTGTGAGTAAAGATGTTTATTCACCTGTTTATTGAACTGGGGTTTCTGGGCTACATCTGGGTCCTGAGAGACTTCATCTGACACAGTTGGGGCTGTCTACAGCATAAGCTAAAATTGCTGCAGGGTATGGATTGCCAGATGGAACATGGCTCTCAGTTTTGAATTCTTACTACTACTGATATATCCCTGATCCAGCCGTTGAAATGAGAGTGAAGGGCAGGGCAAGGCTCACTTCAGTACATTTGCACAGCTCTCTGAAGCCCTCTGATTAAACATATGACAGACGTATGAAATATTTGTTCATAATTTGTATTATAAAAGCTTCCTTTTTGGATCTGTGACAAGAAAGTACCTGTTTAGTAATGCAGTCTATAATCAACAGGAGAGGAAGAAAGGAAAATTGCCAACAAATCTGTCTGTATTGGAGAGCATTTCTGCCTAACTGGGATGAAAAAAGTATATAGAAAAATACACATAAATAGAGCAAAAGACTGCTTTATCAAAATCCTTTCAAAGGCAGTCGGAGTCTCTCAGTTGGTCCCAGTGGGTTTTGGGGCAAGGCAGGACATGGGAAGGTGAGTGCTGACACCACATGATGAGGCCAGACTCCATGTCAGTGTCTTCAAACTGCAGAAATACTCCTTTGGTGAAAGTTGTACTTGTAGTCTTATCCTGGCCAACCTCGAGTCATTTTGCTAAGCTGAATTGATGACACGTCTGTTTGAGATAAACAGGTATAGAATATTCTGGAAAACTGTCAGACTCTAATACAAGCATGATGGTAATTCAAAAACTGTCAGAAAGGTACAATTTTATCTTTATAGCTTTAGGTAGCAACCAAGATAAAGTTCCTAGTCCTTCAAACTACATGCATGTTTAACATGGTGAGTATCTGTACTGATTTCAGTCAAACTGTGCATTCAGGTAGGTGGCCACGTGTTTGCAGCATCACAAGAAAGGAAAAAAGCACAGTCTTCTTGTTCCATCCACTTTCTATCCCCCTTCAAAATAATGTAGGTCTGACTGCTCTGAGCACAACACTTGGGGAAGGTGAATTTACTCTGAGTTCTGTTATTTTCTGACTAGTCCAAGAATGGTAGATGAAGAACAGAGATCTGGTGAGTGACAGTGTGCAAACATGTGAGTGAGAAAGTGATTACATGGATTCTTTTTAATTTCCAGCTATCCCTTTCTTTTTGAGGATTTTGGATGAGAAGTTGCACCAAGGGGGCTTAAGAGTTGAGCAGAATCAAGAATTGTAAGAGCCAGAAAAGGATTCCTGACAATGCTGTCTGAGGCTGTGACTGCTATAACAAGTACCAGTCCCCACAGCACTTTTTCACCAAGAGATGGGGAGAGGCTCCTGTTTGTTTTCAGTCTGCACTCATGTGCCTGTGTGGCTGGAATGACCTTGGTTGAATTAACAAGTTGCTAGGGTATGAATCAAAGGATAATTGTCATTGCTGCCAGTGGTACTAAACAGACCTGAGCTATTAATTCAAGACAAATGGGAGAAATGAGTAAACAGAAAGTTTACTGGTGTAAGGAAACTACAGGCCTGAGTGGATGTTGTGTGTTGGTTGTATTTCAGCTTTACTGCTTTGCTTTGATCATTTGAAATTACTACTGTTTTCAGCTGGAATGTAGAAAAAACTAAACCTACACGATTAATTATTTATTCAGATTTTAAAGGGACAGTCTGTTACAAACTGTCTTACCTCCTCTTCAACTTGTTTTTAGATAGTCTTTGTTATACAGACAGAATTTAAATTTAAACTAACAGAATGGAATAATTGTATTTCCCTGTTAAATTTATTCCAAAGAAACCAAATCCAACATGCTATTTGGTAGGAACCCCTTTGGATTTCATTCCTAAGCACATCTTAAGATTTAGTATATCCCATAGGGACTAATCATCACTAAGACTATGTCCATGGTCAGGGACAGGGTTTGCAAAGACACGTGAAGATAGCAAATAAGAGGGGAAGAGAGAGAGACTCATAGTACTTCAGAAATGACCAAAAGGGTTCCTGAAACAGCCACGGGCTGGGAGCATCTTGCAAATTCATAGCAATTAAAATTAAATACTACTAGGGTTTTTAATGAGACTCTTTACGCAAGGCACTGGTGAAACTGGGGGGATATTAATGCAGATTTAGAGGGGGTAAGGAATTTTAGTCCCTGTGATGACCCTTTCTCTCCCACAGTCTGTGTCCTGCTTCCCTTCACTGCTCCCACTCCACGGGAAGCTGCTGCCCACAGCTGCAGGGCCACCACAGGTCCTGCTTGCCAGAGCATGTGAGCACCCTCGCAGGAGTTCACCCAGGGGAGACTGAACTCAGGGAAAGTAGAAAAGGAGGAATCCATAGATTCTTCTCTTGAGATCTTCACATTACTTTTTTTAATTGTAATAGAAATGTAGTCTCAAATGCTACAGGACTCTCCAAGCCCATGCCCTACGCCCTACCTTGCTTTTTCCTTTCCTCCTCCTTTGACCCAATGCCTTTTGATGTAGTCTGGCACAGGTCTGGAGAGATGACCAAGGCTTGTGTGCAGAAGTGAGCATGTTGGTCTCAAGCCTCAAAGCAGGATTACTGGCCAAGTGAATGTTTTGCAGCTTTCCCATTTCAATGAGTCCTCCCAGTTTCTCTGTCAGAGGGCTGAGGGGATGTTTTTGAAACATGTAAACATCATGTAGTTGGTAATGGAGTTAATGTAAACTCTATAGGATGTTTTATCAGTTGTCCCTTTGTTTAGTCTGGGAAACAGAAGAATGGGAGGAACAGAGAGTCCTCAAATATCGAAAAGGTTTCTCTCAAAAAATACCAATGAACTGTTCTCTTTGTATTTTGTTTGCTGAGAAGCAAATGGGCAAGGTTAAGGATTTAAAATGAGATGTTAAGAAACATCTTTCTAACTCAGTAAATAACTTGAACACTGGAAGGGATGGCCTATAGTGGAGGTGCTACAGCACCATAATGTGTTTTAAGAAGGGTTTAGCTAAGAGTCTCTTAGGGATGGTGTAAACTATTTGGTTCATCTTCAGAGCAGGAGATTAATTGACTGAACATTAATAATCTTTGTAATCCTGTTCAACCATACTATCCTGTGGTATTGTGATCACCTCATTAAAGTGATATTTTAATACAAATAAAGCAATGAAGCTGCAGGACCTTATGAAGCAATCCACCTCTATGCAATTTGATATCAGGTTCTAAGGGTTATTTCAGTTATGGTAGTTCAAAGTCTTAGTTCTTGCCCAGTTCATGAAACTATTCACACCTGCTTTGCCATTTAGGAAGTTCAGCTTTCACTTTCACTTTTCTGGAAGCTATGCTTGATACTTCATTTCTCTCAACTGACTCTCCAAAACCACAAAGTGATTTAAAACTGAATTTTATCCTAGAAAGGAGCAGTCATTTGAATTGTTGCTTTTCCTCCTACACAACAAATAACTGTATGTCACACAGGTTATCTTTGCCTGTGATTGCTTTTTATTAATATATTATTCATCAGATTCTTGCTTTGAAACACAGAATGCCCATTACTATTTTAGGTTGTGTTACTTGAGCCACCACTTTAACTGGCTACAGTTTAAGAGTACCATGAAATTCTATCTATGTCCTCAAGCTTTAATTTTAAAAAAGAAGTTCATTCTCCTTTTCTTCACAGGTGCATTTGTAGCACTACTTGCTACTTGAACTTAATTATTCATTTTTAAAAAAAAGCATCTCTTTCTTGCTAACTGCCCGTGTGATCCTACAATAACTGATTGACAGATTAATTTCTTATGGGATTGAATCATTTCTGGGAAGGACTGATTGAGAGCCTCATCATGCTCTGTGTTTCCGATCTCACTCCTGTGCCATATTCCTTGGTTTTCAAGTTAACTTTTTTTACCTAATCATGCTTCCATAATTCTTCTTAAGGACAAGTATGCTTTCAGAAAGCTTATTATTACCTTTATCTTGAGACATGGCTGTCTTTGTTTTCATTATGTTTTTTTTTTTTTTGTTGACTGTTTAAGAGGCCTGACAGAATGAACCTTTCAAGTGTTGTAGTGTAGAGGTTTCAGCGCAGCACCTAACAAAGAGCCTTGGACGAATCTTACCTAGGTAAGATCAAAAAGTCAATTTGAGAACATGGAAAAGGTCCTGTCAGGGGACAGAGACCTTAAAAATATGGTTAGAATGTAGCCGGGGAGCAGTGAAATCCACAGGAGTACCAATTAAACTTCAAGTATCAGCTTTGCAAAATACTAGTATTTGGGTATGTTACTTGCAAGCACCAAACAAATCAAAATTGAAAGACATCACATCTGTTTGTACCTTCATGTGAATTGTTTGATTCAGTGCTGTGTCTGAAAAATCTAATGTAAAAAATTTCTTGTCAAAATTAGTAGGCTTAAAAACTGAGCTATAATGGAGAAGTAAAATATTGGAAGATATATCACAGAAAACTTAGACATGTTTTCTTCATCGTTCTTTGTTGCAGCAGGAGAAAATGATACTGTGAATCTTTTGGTGTTATCTATATAAATGATGCTTCAAAGATGAGGTGAATGCCATGCCTTGCTGCCATGGCTTGCAGCTGTTCTTGCACAGATGGACTCAAGCTCCCTTGCAGCAGCTTGTTGTCCCGATGATCCTCTTTGCCAGCTTAATGTTCCACCCACACACTATCAGGTTTGAGGCTGCAGCCAAGCAAAGAAGCTATACACACAGTGCCTCTCGTTGCTGGGGAGTCCATCGAGTGTGCCAGCAGATAACATTTAATAACATCTTTGTAGTTTGAAAACTCAAATGCCATTTTGTAGCACACCTGAGCCACTTGAAATCCTTCACCTTAATTGTGATCATCGTCAGGGGCATTTTTTCCAAAAGTTTTGTAAACTGGACTTACTGGATCTTGGACAGGTTCAGAGGCATTCCCAGCAGGTCTCTGGTGGGACTTCCTTTTGGCATGGGTCTGGGCTTAAGTGAGCTGGGTAACACAAAGCTCATTTGTCTACAGCAAGCATTTTAGTATGTTTTAGTCTCATTCAAGTAACTTGGCATTCAACTTAAAGCTATCTTGCATACCACAGGGCTTTACAGTGCCAACAAGTAGGCTCAAGATCTGACACATCAGATGCACAAGCTTCTAATCTGCGAGATGCCAAACTCCATACAAGAATCTGGAAGAATCAGAGTTGATGGGAAAGTAAGGATTTAACACCTCCCAAACTGACTGACTGGTTTTAGTTCTCAGTGTGAGTTGTTTTGCTGGTTTTGAGGTGACTTTATCAATGCGTAAGGCATACCGGTCAAGGAAGAGCACCTACTGGCAGAAACAGACCCAGTCCCCACTTGGATCGGGAGATAGGCACATCCACATACAGCGGAGGAGGAGTGTGTGAGGCACGAGCGAAATCGGGATCAGGAAGAGGGAAAGGAGATGTCAGCTAATGGCGTCGCAGATACATCTGTGTCTGAGTACTGAGACCACGAGAACTGATGTGTAAACACGCAACGTCAAATATTTTTAATCTTCATCTGTGCTGTTGCTGAAAGGTGTTGCCTGCTCTCTCCTTCCTGATCCCCGTGTCTCCGGGGGTTTGCTCCGGCAGCAAGGGGCTGATGTGACTCACTTCCACCCCTGGGACCACTGCTGTGGCACAGGAGACAGCAGGAACGCTGGGCTAAGGGCATGCAGGAAAGCCAAGTCAGCTTTTATGGACAGCTGCATAGCTTCAGGAAGCCGTACCTTAAACCCAGTATCCTGTCGGTGACAGTGACCAGCCTTAGATAAATTAAGGGAAGACATGAGAGTCTGAAGCAGGTAATTATGGAGTGACTTGGCCTTCGGGCATTGTCTGTCATTTCCCCCACTAATGATGAGTCTGATGTTTGCCCTGTGTCTTATCTGGACTTTTGTGCTTTAAATATGCTTTCCAGTTGCACCTCTGGATATTCCTGCTATCTGCATACATATCTAATCATTGCTGAGTCTTCACAAGCCTCCCTCCTCGCTACATCCCGGGGCGATGAATTCCATTGACTTAATAGTCCGTGGGCTGGGGATGGTGCGCGGAGCGGCCCCGGCCGGGCACCGCCGCAGCTGCGGAACTCGCGGCTCTGGCTGCTCAGCGCCGTGCGGCTGCCCCCGCTCGCGAAGCCGGAACGCACAGATTGCTGGCAGAACTGCAAGGGAAAGGCTCTCGCCATTATTTTGCCGTCGCTTTTTAATGACTTTATTCTTACAGTGCGTAGAAGAGTGAAATCGGGTAATTATTAGGAAAAAGTTTGGGAACTTCTTTCTTCAGCGAGGCCCCCCTCAGCTGCCTCGTTGCTGGTAACGAGCATGGGGGTGCGGAGTCGCCGGCACGCGGGCGGCAGGGGGTCAAGGACTCCGCGGCCCCGGGCCGGGCCGGAGCCGCCCCCGCCCCTCACCTGCTGCCCGGGCGGGCGGGGGCGGCGCTGCCCGGGAACTCGC
>VZRZ01003917.1:897831-976326 GCA_013398175.1 Climacteris rufus | reverse complement strand
CCGGGGAAGGGGGAGGGGGTCGGCAGCAGAGCGGTGGCAGAGGGGACCGCAGCGAGGAGCGGGGAGGGGGCGCCCCGCCGGGCCGGGCCGGGCCGGGCCGGCTCCCTCCGGCTCGGCCTCCACGTGTCCGCCGCCCCCTCCCCCACGGGGAAGGACCCGCGGAGCCGCCCGGGCGCCGGGACGGAGCGGGGAGGAGGCGGCCGGGAAGGGCTTCCCTCGGCAGGCTTCCAGCGGGGCTCCCGGGGTCACTGGAGGGGCCCTCGCCGGCGTGCCCCGCTCGGCAGCCGGGCTGAGGGACCCCCACTCCCCCACGGGCAGGGGATGTGACCAGAAATCGCTGGCGTGTGCGGTGTGTAACTGCGCTGTCGGCCCCGCTGCCGGGTCTGCGGGGCACGGCAGGATCTGCCGCCTCGCTCCCAGAGCTCATTCCGAGGTGAATGACAGCCTCTTCAGCTGGTTTGTTGGCAGAGAAAGGCCCTCTGAAGTGTTTAAGTGTCTTGGTTTAAGCATTCAGGCTCAGGCAAGTGGGGCTTTGAAGTGAAGAACTGATGAAAAACAAAGCAAAATCCCCGAACCCACCCCTTTGTGTAGGCAGCGTTGAAACTTCAGTGGAGGACCTGTCCGACCCGGAGCGGTCATTAAACCATATAGGGTAAACGTCACACTTCTTTAGCTAAGCAGTCTATCCCCCCTCATTTCTCTCTCTTTCCAAAGCACAGGATCTCTTTGTAGAGAGGGTTGGTGTCTTTGGAAAGTATAAGCTGGAGAGGCTGTTTTGCTTATGCTAGTTCTTCACCTGCTCCCATCAGCATCAGTGCCTTCTTTCTGTTCAATACCGATTTCTTTCTGCAAACTCTTGGGTTTCCCCACCGCATTTCAGTGTCAGTATTACTGCTGCTATGGGGACCTGGTTATAAACTTGCTTTTCAAAACCTGAATACCTCAGCTGCCCTCTGGTCCACCTGTGGCACTTGTCAAAAACCATCGTTCGTTGCCCAGAGCGATTCCTGTGTGCTGTGTTCTGCAGCAGAAAGCCAGTCTTGATTTCTGTTTCTCTGAGGTTCTCCATCTGTTATGCTCTATTTGTGATTTGCTTAAAACTGAAACCCTCTAGCTGCCCCTCGGGAAACTCCTGCTCCCGTTTGAGGAAGTGCAAGAGCTCTCTTGAGTTTTAACTTCCTTTGCAAAGTTTGGCAGGGAGCCTGAGCACACCCTCTCCCTACACCTGAGCTTGGGCATTTGGAGCAATTAGGCCGAGACCAGCTCTTTATCACATCGTGGCTGCTTCTCCAGGGTACTTGTCTCACCACCCCTCCTCAGCGGTTGTTTTTGTCTCATCTGCTTTGAGTTTCAGCCTCCTGCTAACCTCAGGTATTCTCTGGAAGCTGCTGAGTCCTGTGGAGCGTCCTTGAACTTCATCTGCTAACCTGTTTGGCCAGCACTGGCTGCCACCTGGCCCTTACAGAGGAGGATCCTGGTGTGACAGTACTGTGTGAACAGATAACTGCTGTCAGCCTCTGTGTAGCTATTGTACCGTGACATGTCAGAAGGCCCGTGTCTTGATTCAGATCCTAAAAACATACACAGGTCTTTATAATGCTATTATATCAGTTGTGTTACTAAATATTAGCTGTATAAGTAGTAAATTGTGCAAGTGTGTAAATTGCTGTGTGTGGTGTTAACATTTCCAAGCAAGGGAGACTGGGAAAACAAAACCAAAAAAACCCACAACTAAAATGTGCTATTCTGCTCTAGTAATGTTTCCCAGAAGAATACTGCAGTGAGGTGCTGCAGAGTACTGTTTAAGTATGTATTTACTAGGCTGAAACAAATTCATCTGTATTGCTGACTCTGCAGCATCAGAAATACTCAGCTAATATTTCTAGTCATAAAGTTGTTACCAGTTGCTCTCAGCTGCTGATTTATAGAGAAAAGAAGGAAAACCTCCAAACAATGCTGAATGTAGGTTTCAACAGTCATGTGGCCAGTAAGAGTGTTTCCCCTTCCAGCAATAACAGTCATAATAAGCCTCTTTGTAGGGATGGGGATGTTACTTTTAGTTTGTATTTGAGGTTTAGTCAAAAAATGCATGCTATGTCCCCTTGAGGGAAGAGAAAAGAGGGGAGCTGATAGTTATTGTTTCTCTGTCTTTCTCAACTACACAAATACTAAGTTTTGCAGTGTGTGTTTCTTTGCTTGTAGAAGACTTCAGTGCTGGCAGTTATGTTTATCCCTCTGTCTTAGCTCCCTCTGCCCCCTTTCTTGCAGGGAAGAAATGGTTTAGAGCATTTGGCTTGCAGCTGTGCCTGAAGACAAACTCAGTACTGGTGTTTAGCCTTATGGATTTCCAAAGAAAAGAAAGAAAGAAGGAAATTCACTAGCTTAAGTAGTGAATTTTTGTCTTCATTTAATAAGGCAAGGATAGGCTTACATCAAATTCTTCACCTGAGACAGGATTAGTGAATTGGTAGCAGTTCTGGTGTAAAAATTTTGTGAGTACGAGTACCTTTGGTCTTTGCCTAGGATGCCTAATCTCTAGAGTGGTTAAAGATTTAGACAACTCTTCCTCTATCTGTGTTCTTATAAAAAAATTGCACAATAAAACTATTGCAGTGTGGTGTTTTGGGGGTCGAGCAGTAGCCCCCAAAGCAAGAAATACTTCAGTCTGAGGGCAGTGTGGATAAAAATGCAGGTTGCTTTATGCTGTGTTATTGCTTATGGAAGTTTAGCTTTATTTAAGGTTTCTTATCATCTGTGGGTCCTGTAAAATTTAAGTGTCAGAGACTAGATAAAGCTCAGTGTGGCCCTTTTTCACGATTGCAATGAGTCATTTAATAAATGAAAAAGGAAGAACTGTAAATATTTTTGTCTTGCCAGTGTGACTACTCATGTGAGGTAGTTATCCATGTACATAGGCTGTTGGAAGATCAGACCAGTGCTTCTGTATGATCAAGCCTTTGGAAATTGTCCATTCCCTGTAGAGAAAGTACCAAAATAAGATGTTTGGCAAACTTCTGAAAGCTGACCGCTTTCTCTCCTTCTTTCCTCCCGCCCACCCCCATCCTTCAGGGAAAATTGAAAACAGTCATGCCTGCTGCTGCAAGCTCCACCATATGCTGGAGGGACATGCATCTTCCTGTGTATGTTTTCTCCACTTTCTTTCCACACGGCAGTTCCCTGAATTCTCCCACTTTGAGCAGCGTTGATGTAAATGCTCGCAATAATGTTCCTTTCTCAGGGGCCTTGTTGGACAGTGCCTTTTCAGGCATTGTAGGTGGTTAGTTCCCAGCCGGGCTGAGCTCCTGCCTTCCATGAGGATGACTGCAAACACCTGAGGACATCCCTGTACTTAGTTCTGCCTGCTGTACATTTGACGGCCCCTTCCACTGTAACTGTAAGGGTGAGAAACACGAGGAGAGGCTGTGGTCAAGATCTGTCTCTGCCCTAACGCATTGGGGGATCTGCCAGAGAGGACACCACTGTGCTTTGGAAAACCTTGTTTCAGAACCTGGCAGTGCTATGAAGATCAAGGATCCCAGCTTTTGGAAGAGGGCCAGTCCTGCAGGTTGTGTTCAGCATCTGAATTGTGAATAGTTTGCACACAAAATGTGAGAGAGTTCTGGTTGATGCCTCATAAAAAATGGCTTGGATATAGGAAGTTTGACACTTGGATGTAGCTCTGCTCTTTTGAAAAAAAAAACAAAAAACCCACAAACCAAAAACGCTGCTGTGTGTTTTTGCTCTGTGTTTCTACCATTTCATATAGGACTCTGTAAGAGTGTTTGCAAGAAAAATGCAACTGCTTCTGCTGGCAGTTTCCAGAAATGCATGCGTTCCTCCTGCGCCCAAGAATGTGCTCATTGCTTCACTGTCAACACTGATCCTTCCCTGTCTAAGGTCTGATTTCTTCCTCTCTCTTCCGCTTACTGGTCTTGGTCTTCACAGCTTCCAGATCCGCTGTCTAAGTTCCTTCCCCTGCACCCTCACCCAGTGCCCCTGCCACGACATTGGCTTTGTGGCTGCCTTTTCTGCATATCAGTTGGATTTGCAGGTGTGGTAATGGGGGTGGGAAAGGAAATTCATAAAAAAGCTGGAAATGAAAAACAGATAGATAAGAGCAGAGGAGTTGTAAAGGCAAAAGGCAGAGGGAAAAGTCTCATCCCTAACTAGTCCTGACAAAATAATCAGCCATCTCTCATTTCACTGTTGGAAGAGGAGGTTTGAAGGGAAAGGTGTATCAGAATTTATTTTAATGAGTGAGCTGGTTAAAGTGTGAAAACTTAGGACAAACTTTTGGGCACAGAAGCCTTTTTTTAGGTCTCTTCCACGTGAATTTGCACAGTAAGTCAAGGCATGTAATTGAGAGGAAGAAAGACCAAAAAACCTGAGATTTAATTTGGGAAGAAAACAGTTTAAAGGAGTAAAATGCAATTTGTAGCTGCTCAAGCCTAGTTAGGATGTCTTTGTGTTACCAGTCTCCCTTATTAATGCTTCACGTTGTTTGGCCATTACGACTCTTCCTGGGTTTCCTTTCAGTAACATTCCCTAAGGAAAATGTCTCTCCTGATTACCAGAAAAAATGAGGTTTCTAATTATAGACTTGCTTTGGAGCCAAAAAGTTTAGGTTTGTGTTTGACGTGTAGTCGTGAAACTTCTTTTAAAAAAAGCAACTAAAAATATCCAGTAATGTTTTGTTCTTTTTTTTTTTAAATCCATTTGGCAGTCAGTGAATATTATGGGATAAACATTGTCGCAACTGAAATACTTGAAAGTTAAGAGCTGAAGGAATGAGCAGGATAGAGATTGTGTCTATTTTAAGCCCAAATCACTGTGACAGTAAACGAGAGGTCCTCATTTTGTGTTTTTGCCTCGCTCTTCTCTTGGAGCACTTGATGTGCCAAGTCAGTAACTTGGAGGGATGATGGCCATTTTGTGGTGAACTCTTGAGTCCCCTGCTGGCGTTTGACAGCCTCTGGAGGTGAGATGAGATCCTCTGTGCCGAGGATGCTGATTGCTGTATGCTGGTGTATCATCACAGTTGGTTATTGGAATGATTGGTTTAAATTTTGAGGTCTTAACTGTATGAAATAAATACTAGCACACAAAAATTTAAGAAATAAGTTTATGAGAGATGGATTAATGTATTGTCCTAAGTAGAGTTCAAGTCACTAAACCATCTAATGGGTGCTGTTACGTTCAGCAATTTAAGTGTCATGAGCCCAGCATTAGTGGCAGGTAGTATTCAGAATAGATGACCGACTCTTAACCTTTCCACTGTTTTATTTAGACTATTGTAATAATATTGTATTAAGTGCATCTCGGGCAGTTGCTTCTCTATAAACTTTGTGAGCACAAACAATGTATTATTTCCTTTGTTATTGACGTTTATTTGAATATCACCAGATAAACACTGATTACATTTTTTCCCTTTTGTTGGAGAAAAAAAGGCTTTGATTCACCTATCTGAGTCTTGGAGTACAGCAGCTAGGCTTCACATTGGTAAGATCAGGAGTACTTAGTAACTGTGGGTGTTTTGTGATTTAAGTGATGTAGTTGAGTTGGGATAACCATGTGGTCTTAGGTGCAAAGTAGAAGGGCAGAGCTGCTGGTCTTTGATGTTTTGCTGAAGTTAGAAGGTATTGGGCACCTACAGCTCTATTGTCCAAAATGTTTAGACTAAGGTTTCTTTAGACACGTGTGAGTAGACATGCAGACACAAGGAGTTTTATTTTAACTGAAGAGTCTGGTGAATTCAGGAAAGTGCTCTGCAGAGCAACAGAGCTGAAGATCATCTGAATACTCTAAAGAGATTAAAAAGTCCCATAAAAAGTGACTTAAAGAAGGAGAAAATGTGATATCCCCTTTTTATGATCTGTTATTTCATCTGTAGATCAGTGTGTAAGAATAATATCAGAATGACAATTTTGGAAGAGTTTCTTGCTGATCAACATTTACCCATTGTGAGAGGAAAATTATGAAGAAAAACTAAAGTAGAAACTGAGGCTGCAATTTGTATCTTTTGTAAAAAGCCAGTGGCAACACTGTTCTCATGGGTCAGGCACAAAGGGTTGATGTGAATGGGGTATCATCAAGCTGGCAGCCCGTCACTGGCCCAGTTCTGCAGGGCTCCATCCTCGACATTGCTCTTCCACATCTTCATTAATGACTTGGACACAAGACTCGAAGGAATAATTTGCCAAAGACACTAAATTGGGAGGAGCTGTTGACTCCCTTGGGGACAGAGAGGCCCTGCAGAGAGACCCCAACAAATTAAAGGGCTGGACAATCACCAACCATATGAAGGTTTAACAAGGGCAAGAGATGGATTCTGCACCTGGTTGTATGTATAGCCTGGGGAATGAGAGGCTGGAGAGCAGCACTGCAGAAAGGGACCTGGGGGTCCTGGTCGAGGTAAGGCTGAACATGAGTCAGCAGTGCCCTGGCAGCCAGGAGGGCCAGCCCTGTCCTGGGGGGCATCAGGCACAGCATCGCCAGCCGGGCAAGGGAGGGGATTGTCCCACTCTGCTCTGCACTGGGGTGCCCTCACCTCGAGTCTCATGTGCAGTTTTGGGTGCCACAGTATAAGGAAGGTATTAAGGTACTGGAGAGTGTCCAGAGTGGGGCAACGAAGATGGTGAAGGGTGTGGGGGGGAAGCCGTGTGAGGAGTGGCTGAGGTCACTTGGTCTGTTCAGCCTGGAGAAGAGGAGACTGAGGGGAGACCCCATTGCAGTTACACCTTCCTTGTGAGGGGAAGTGGAGGGACAGGTACCAATCTCTTCACTCTCATGACCAGTGACAGAACTTAAGGGAACAGCCTGAAGCCGTGTCAGGAGAGGTTCAGGCTTTATATCTGTAAATTCAGTGCTTCAGTTGAATCCGTTGAAGCAACTGATTCAGTGCTTCTCCTAGAGGGTGGTTGGACACTGGAACAAACTCCCCAGGGAAGTGGTCACAGCACCAGCCTGACAGGGTTCAAGAAGCATTTGGACAATGCTCTCAGGCACATGGTGTGACTCTCGGGGCTGTACTCTGCAGGGTCAGGAGCTGGACTTTGATGATCCCTGTGGGTCCCTTTCAACTCAGAATATTCTATGATTCTAAATAAACTGATTAACAGAGAATTGTAGATGAAGTGCTGCAGCATTTCATGAAGTGTAATGCAGCATTTGTCTGTGACAATATACTAGTTAGTCAAGACAAGCAACATAAGCTTCAGGAAGAGAGACATGAGGGTGACAAGTCTCTGTTGTTCAACTCTCCTCATGGATAGGCAGATAAAGCCCTGTGGACTTCTGCAGGCAGCACACCAGTCTAGGCTATTCAGTATATCCTGCGCTTCATTCTTAGGTAGAAATAGTAGGGCTGTTACAGATGCATGCTCACACTTCAAAAATATAATTATATATTATATCCATATATAGATTATATATATAATTATATTTAACACACATTTGGATTTGTACTTTTTGAGACCAACATTCTGGAGATGTCTTAAAAGCAGCAGTACCACAGATGTCTGAGGCGTGCCCTGATGGGACTGAAGGCAGCCCTGCTTGCTGTCATCCCCCCCAGTTTCAATGCAGCACTTACCTGACTGCAGCGTTGTCAAGCTTTTGTGTAGGTTCAGGTGCCTGTAACAAAGCCTGCACGTTTCTGTAGACAGGTATGAATTGACTTGGGGTGAGTAATTGCCGCTTTCCTTCTGTTTTTTTGGCATGCCTGCTTTTCTGCAAGGTTGATGAAATACTGCAGACGTTTTTGAGAGCACTTCCTATGCAGACGTGTATTTGGCTATGCTAAGTAGCCACATGTGATTTATGTAGCAATTAAGATCACTTTCTAGTTACTCATCTCTGTGTGTGCTGGAGAGGAATTTGTGTTCCTGTACGCAGAGGAATCTATGCTGTGCTGAAAATAATAGTAAAAGCAGCAGTGGTTCATCTGCCTCAGAGGAGGCATCAAACATTGATGTTGAGTATGTAGGAGTACTTGGTGTATTCTGATTGTCAGCTTCTCTGTCTCACTCTTTACCCAGTTAGTAATTGTGTAAAATGCTGTTTGCAAGTGTGTTTCTTTTAGAAATGATATAAAATAGATATTAGGGGCAAATTACAAAGGCAGTTGTCTCTAATCTTTTATAGATATCCCTGTTCATAATTAGGACTGCTTTTATTGTGTTCTCTCTCCTCAATATCCAAGGTGTGGTCAAGTGCATGGATGCACAGTCTAGCCATGCTATACTCTTCCTCGTAGTGCACAGTCCTTGTATCTTGTGTTTGCAATACACAATCCAGACAGTCCCTCTAAAGCCTGATTGAATAAAAACTGAATATCAAGTTCTGTTCTGACTGAAAATGATAGTTTACCAAATATTTAAGTGCTGAATTTTATTTGTGCTGAAGCAGGAATCCTGAGATTTGACTTGTTCCCCTTGAAGTAAAGTTTGTAATAGAACAAATCTGTTAATACTTCATAAGTAGCTTAACACCTTTATTGGTGGCTAATAACCTCTATTGTAGAGGACTTCCTCTCAGTGACTTCTTATATACAGTAGTGCCTAAATCACACCAGCCTGTAAACTTGAAAGAGTTCAGATCAGATGTTTCATTTAGAGTGTTGTTTTTCTCTTAGTGGGTTCCCCTCTTCTGAAGAATTGTGCTCGTCACAGAACAAAGCCTGCTTGTCTTGCTGTTCAGTCCACCAGAAGCTTGATTTAGTGTGTTCACTTAGATACATAAGCTGAGATTATGGAAGTCTTTTTGTTCAGAGCTGCTCATTTAATGGTAAAATATTTTCATGGTTTGTCTGAGAAGCATCTGGTAAAGCCATTTAAACTCCAACAACTGCACTAGGGATTTCAGCACGACCCATTTTGATTATGTGTACAGAAACTGGCATATTCTTTGGCACTGACTGAAAGATCAAGAATTTGGTGGTTGTGTATTGTGTAATGGGAGAATTGGCCTGCATTGTTTATGCTCATATTTGAAATTAATAAGTTCAAGTTTCAATATTACTGAGAGAACAGCGTAAGAGTCAGTGCAAATTTTCACAATAGATGTAATTTGAACTGCTATATTAGAATTTTTTATTATGTTACTGATGCGTGCAAAGGTTATGTAGTATAGACAGGCATCTCGTGTTACCTTTTATGATAAAAAGTGTAAAAAAACCCCAGCCCTGGTCTTCTGCATCTTTGATTAGCTTGCAAGTAGTAGAAAAGGTGACATGTGGCAAGTGACCTAGGCTGTGTCTGAAGTGCACAACAGGTACGTGCCATAGTGAGCTGCAGGAGGTGATCCCCCAGCTGGCCAGACTGGTGACTTAAAGAATGGTCAGTCCCTTTTTTGTTACCACACGTGTGTCTAACTTTGAAAAGCAGTGGAGAGAGAGAAGCATTTCTGGATCCGTCAGGCTAGACTGTTGAACCTAAGTGTTGAAGACCAAGGAACAGAAATATGAGCAGGAGAAAAGTTCTTTTTGATCCTGTCAAACTTGCAGGCTCCCCATTTTCATTATCAGGCGTACCTGCGATCCAAAAATTGACACATATGATGGCTGTGATATAGTAAGGAGTAAATGGGGGTGCTCCTGAAAACTGCTAAAATAAATCCCTAACTCTCCATGTGGCATGGACCTGGCAACTGAAAGCTAGAAGTAGGTACAGCTTTTATATTGGATAGTTCAGGAGTGAAGGAGGAGCAGAAGGAAGGACTCTCTGTGTAGAAGACTTGCTCCATCCATTGCAGGATGATGATATGTGCACTTACCGACGGCTGAGAGCAAACTGGAGTAACTTATCCTGGTTGCATGTGTGACATGGTAAAAGTCATTTGAGATGGGGAGCTGATTTGTGACTCTTGTCTTTCAGGAGCTCTGACAGAAAAAAGGAAGAGAAAGTATTATACCTGTTCTGCTGTAAGTGTAGGCTGAAAAATTGCTTGTTCATATTTCTGCACAAGGGAACAATGCTTTATGTCCTGTGGAAAAATCTACAGTTTAATCAAAAGTTCATACTTAGGCAGTCGCTGCTTTAAGTATCCACACGGAAGTGCTGGCGGTGTAAGAACACCAAACAGAGTCAGGGGAACTCAGTTGTGCAGGCAGCCCCATGCAAGCAGTAACCAGACTCCCATGTAATCTGCACAAGAGAAATCTGCTTTATTTAGGAGAACTTGATCTTTCATTAAAGACATCTTTCTCTGGTCTTGCTACTCGGAGCTTTCATGGAGCCTAATTTAGCACAGTGTTACTTTTCCAATGCGGTGTCTACATAAACTTGTAACTCCAAAATCTTGTTTTCTGCATTTAGAAGTGTATCCAGATCTTTGAGCTAATTTGGATGTCAAATCTAATATTAAGGAGAATTTGCAGTTTTTTCGTGAGTTAGCAGGTCATCTTAAGATGAACTGGGAATATTTAACTTGATATTCAGGGGTGATTTAGTTGTTGAATTAAGGGAATACCTTTTTCCCTTTCCAAGAATGGGATACAGGGTGATGACCAATGACGGGAGTCTTAATCAACTCTTTCTGTAATGAAAATCATTTGGCTGCTTTTAGAGAGCCCAGTAAGTGGATCTCGGGCTCTAAGTAAATGGATTCACAGTAGCTAGTTAAGATAGTGTTATGGAGTGGGGAGGTTGTAGAGTTCAATGACTGGAATATCTCTTTTGTATTTGGTAATATAATTTAGTTGTTTCCTTGGGGAAGTGACTCTTAAAATAGTGAATTCCTTTAGTTACCTTTTAATTCACTGTAGTAGTAAGAGACTATTGCATGTGCATATGAATGTCAGAGGAGAAGCAAAGTTTCTGGACATCAGTCAGATATACCTCTGAATCACATCATCACATTATTTTAAATTTCATTTTTCTATCCTCATTGAATATAAAGTTGAATTAATTTATATAAAGAGTTGCCTTTCTTAAGTTACGTTCTTTGGGCTCTATGACTATGTAAAACATTATTCCAGAACAATTTTTGCCCCACACTCCTTGTTTTTTCTCCAGGGTCCTAGCCAAGCAAGAACTTGTTTTATTCTTTGGGTACAAATTATTTTCCCTTTTTTAAATCTGAGACTCACACTGTAGTGGCTTATAACAATTTTAACAAGAATTGCTGATGAATCTAAATACCTTCTCTAGTCATTTTCTGTATCAACTGCACAGTATTGCTTTGGGGTCTGATTTGGGCTTCATGGGAACAAGTTTGTTTTCATAGAAATTGAAAAATGGTATTAGTGTTCAGCTGACCATGTGATCCACTACTCTGAACTTTTGTTGGTCCTTTGCTGGCCTAGGAGGTATTTTTATTGCTTTAAAAGAAGTATAGTGTTGGCAAAATAAAATTCAGCTTACCTAAAACTGTCATGTTTTGATTAACATATAAATGTTAATTAAACATAAAAATATAAACATAAAAATATAAAGACATTATCTTCTCTAAGACTTTTAATTCTGTGCTGTAAATTACAACCTTTTTCTTGAGTGAATATTCAGACTGTGTTGTCAAAGAGTATATTAATTGGGAGAAGGTTCTTACTTCTAACCCAAACCTGTGAGCAGCAGGACTTCATGATGTAGATTTGACTGGGGGTTTCTGGCTTTTTGTCACCCTGGTCAGAATTCTGGATCTGTAAAACAAAGACAGTTCCTGTGCTTAGTATGGTGAAATTTTTACATTCTGGGTTAGGGTGGGTGCCACTTAGCCTGCTACTGTCTGCACTTCATATTGTAGACAGTTCCTACATCTTAGACCTGATCATAGCATATGTAACATTGTCCCAAATAAATGCCAAGTGTTTAGGCAAGGTGGAGAACCAGTGATGCCTTGTAAATCAGAGTGGCTCTGCTGCTAGCAGGGCATATTCCATCAGGGTTTCTCTTTTGGTTTGTTAAACCAAAGGACACTTGTGATTGCCTTGATACTATGATGGAAGGCTTGTTATAAAATACAGAAGTAATTCCTGATATACACCTTTCTCAAGTTCTGAATAAGAGTGGAACTGTCTTTAGAGCAGTATCCCTAAAGAAGTGTCCAGCTATCAGAAAATCAAATAAGTTGGCTTAGAGCATGGCAGGTTTATGACAATCAAATCGTAGTGAGGTTCCTGGGAGTTTAATTCTGTGTTTTGTCACCAGAAACCCACTTTGTGCTCACCTGTGCCTTAGGTGAACTTGTGAAGTGTTTTCAGGAGGCAAAGTTATTGCAGCACCCCCTTGTTTTGGCTCACTCCTGTTGGGCATTCTTGCTTCTCCAGTCGCTGTTACCCTGTCCCCCAATGGCAGCAGTGGGCATGGCAGCTTTTGGGAGGAGTCTCACATCTACTGAACTGAATCCTGTGGAAGAAGTCATTTTCTTCTCTTACTGTGCTCCCCTGGAAGGTGTCATCCCACTTGCAAGGAGGGCTTTAGGTACTCTTATAGCAGAGACCTTTGCTTTGATGGTCATAGCAGTTGGAGATTCCATTGTTTCTCCTGTGACTGAGGGGTGATAAGATGTGCCTTAATACCAATGTTGAAGGATTTAAATAAATTACAGATTATTCCAATAGAACAGAAGTTACATATTTAGAAGTATCCTTCTAAAGATCTGCATTTGCTCAGTCATGGGCAGGAGTGGTTAATAGAATTATATCACAGGTTTTGTTTTATGGCTGGAGTTGGTGGGTTTGTCTACACTGACAGCTGCTTTTGAATTGGTTATGTGTTCACATGGTGGGAAGCTTATCTCAGGATGGGGGAACTGTTTATATTCTGCTAAAAAGCTGATATGTGAAGTGAAACATCAAAGCAGTTTCTAATGCTCTGAACTTTAAACTCACAGTTCATTTCATTAAAAAATAATTAAAAGGCACATCTTTCCTCACTCCTGAATGCAGACCCCAAATATTCTTCAAAGCATATTTGATTTTAATGATTTGCTGATTTCCTCCCTGAGGCTTTTTTTAAGTTGACAGCGGCCTATAAAGATGTAGCTTTGAGTTGCAATGATGGCAGGCCATTAGTGCAGTGGGTATTTGCCTCCTAAGACAGTAAAATGACATGTTCTGTGGAAATGGCTTGGTATTAAAAAAAAGTAAATTCATAAACCCAGTGATTGCTCCTCTAACAGCCAAAGTTCATGATACACTTCTTTTTTAGTGATTTATAGCTTAAACTAGCTCCTGATGCGCTTGGTGAAGTGCATGGTATGGAATGCTAGCGTGCCACCCTTGCTTTTTCCCTTTTTTCTTTCTTCTCCTCTCTTTTACTTTCGAACTTTGGTGAAGGGTCCTGTTTTAAAATGAGTTTGGTTTTAAATCAGCCTTTATGGCCAACGCTGGCAAAATAATATATTATGTAATACAAGTTTTACTGCACTAAATAGTTGAGAAAATGTTAGAGGGAGGAGTTAGGATGGGAAATTCATGCTACTTGTCTG
Organism: Climacteris rufus; assembly: GCA_013398175.1. Lineage (NCBI taxonomy): Eukaryota > Metazoa > Chordata > Aves > Passeriformes > Climacteridae > Climacteris > Climacteris rufus. The sequence continues at coordinate 962,901 of VZRZ01003917.1, read as the reverse complement.
GATTTAACAAGTAGTAACCTCTATGTTTTCATCTTCAGAGATATAACTGGAATATACAGTGGAAAAAAAACCTTTCAGAAGGCATTTCACATTTGGTGGTGTTTGTGTCAGAAACAAAAGGCAGCAGAGAGGAGTATTTTTTATTATAAGGTTTATAGAAGCTGCATGATTAATACTAGCATTGGTATTTCTTTATGTTGTAGGTATGAGCATTATAGTGTGCTGAGTTCAGTCATTAGACACATGGTGCCATTCCCTGGATGTGGGAAGGAACTGGGTTTTTAAGTACTTGCAGAGATCCTTTCTCATTCTGGACACACTCCTGAGTAATGTTCTCTGGGGGACCTTGCTTGAGAGGGGAAGTTGGATGAGAGAACCTCAAGTGGTCCCTTCCAGTCTTACCCATTCTGTGATTCTTCCCTGTCCCCTTGCTGTTTGCTTCCAAATGAACCTCAATACTGCCCTTACAGAGAAATCCAAACTTTGTTCTGACTGTTCCCAACAGACAAGTGAAAAAGTCTGAAATATGGTGGGGATGTCGTAATTAAACTGAATTGGAATTGGATCCCATTCTCTTTCAGATGTGTAACACTAGAATGTAACTTTCTTGGGCAGCACTTGCTCTGTTCCTTCTTTGTTGTTCTCGTGGTTTCTGTGCAGGCTCGTGGCTGTGTGCCCACAAGGAGATGTTCTAACCCACAATAGTTACTGGATTGCTAATCCACACAGATTATCTGTAAATAGGTAGGTAGTATTTTCTTTTGGGTTCATAACTTCACCATGCTTCACTTTTGGTGGAGCAGATGTTTGCAAAACATTTTGGTTTGGAAAACATGATAAACTAAATGTTAAATGTAAATTGTTTAAGATGTAAAAGGTCAAAACACAGGCCAGGTGCAACTCCCAGCACTCATTTGGCTGTTTTGTAGAAGGGTGCCAAGTACAGCCAGGTTTCCAGTCTCCAAGGTTTGTCCCATGACCCAAGGGGAACAGGCGATGTCTCACAAGGTAGAACACAAAGAGATCATCAGGGAGCACTTCATCCTCCTTCTGTTGGTGGTGCCCTGTCATATCTCAGCCACACGCCTACAAGGTGCATGTTGCAGGTTGAACGCTGTTTCTGTGTGGCTGCCATCGCTTGAGTACAGGGTGTGGTTCCACTGAAGCTTCGGTTTAAACTAATTAAGGTAGAGTTTTTTTTTTTCAGATGCCTTCCTTGAACCAGATCCCTCTGTGGTTGCAGGAGGAACAGTTGTGGTGCTAGAGCAGATGGAGGAACGTGCAGGTGGGGAGACTGACAGAAAGGGTGGGACCTCAAGAGGCTGGGCTTAGCTTGTGGAGCTGCGACTGGGAGGGAAACCCTCAGCTGGTGGTGCAGTGAAGTCGTGTCTTGAAAAGATTTCTTAATTGGATAGACATGCTACAGGTAGGCAGAAGGTGGAGAAGTCTGGGCTTTTTGGTTTTGCGTGGTTTTGGTTTGGCGTTTTGTTGTTTGTTTTTATTCTTTTAATGAATAATGGTTCTGAAAGGAAGAAAGCAGTAGAACTTGCTGAATGGAAAATATGGTTTATGCTTTGGTATCTGACAGAAAGTAGTGCAGCAAATAGGATTGCAATGTAAACCTTGGATTTACTTGCAGGTTCTTGATTTTCAAAATACATGCATTTGTGTATCTCTAGCTCTTGGTGTTTTCTGTAGCTTTAGAATCCTCCCTTAATTGTTCCCTGTAACAGGTTTAACAGGCCAGCTCATCCATTTAGAGAATAAAGATGAGGACACTATTTGGATCATATTGAAATGTATTTTAATGTTATGCCATAACGAAAGGTAACTCTTTCCTGTGCCTTCACCAACTTCAGTTTCCTTTCCAGCTGTGACCAGATTTTTCCACTGCAAGTGGGAGCCTGATAATGGAAATCCAGTATTAGTCTTTTGCTCATTGCCTTGCTTGTCAGTTTTGAGAGAAGGCTGGAAGGGATTTATTAGTCTGTTTGACAAATATATCTTCAGTATCTATTTTCATGCCACTTCATAAAAAAATTTCACAGCTGAAATGTTCTGCCAGTGCTAATGGTTGCTGTAATCAACTTTGTGCCATGATTTCATTTTTTTGTTTTGGGCTTTATTGGTTATGGCATGAACAGTTACTGCAGTTTTCACAAGTGTAAACACAGGTAGCTTTTTGGATATAACTGCTTGAGGGGAAGAAAGTTTATTTTACTGATTGGAAGACAGAGAAATTCAGGTGAAGAAGAAGCTACAGCAAGGTGGGAGGCAGCTGCTCTCAGCAGGAGGTCTTGCTCTTCCTGTGGACCACTGGAAGAAGAAAAGGCAAATCTGTACACTCCTTCTGCCTTTCGTTAATCACAGAATGGGGACATTTGAGCATCTTGACTTCAGACTGTTTAATAATTTAATTTGTTTGTTTCAAAAAGGGCAAACATCACCTGATTAGCTTCTGGACAAACTAGAAGGTCACATCACTATTCTTTTTTTCTTCTCCCCCACAAGACTGATGATAACAAATAGGACAGGACTCAGATGAGTAAGGCACTAGTATTGTCAGGATCATGGTAAATAGCACAGCTGTGTAGGCTCTTAATGTAAGAAAAGTATGGAGTTTAAAAAAATACATGAAATGATACCTCATTACATGGCAGATTAAATCTAGTTTTTACCTTGGTTGTTTTTATTGTATGAGACACAAGATGTTCCCTCCCTTCCTTGTTCTCTTAGATCTTTCTCCTACAAATGTGTGAACCTGCTTCAGGTACTGTGTTAAAACAAACAAGGGACGAGTATGGACGGCTACCAGCAGGCTGGGGAGCACCAGCAGGAACAGAAGGACCAAAACCTGACTGACACTGCCAAGACCTGAAAGCATTTGGTGGTTTTGAGGGAATCTCATTTTGTAAGTCTCTGAACTCGGCCCTTAGATGAGTGCAGTGCAGTGCTGAGAAATCTGTGTAAATATTTAGATTTGTGCATAATGAGTTTTAGTTCTGCCAATTAGTAATATTTTTTAGGAAGTAGTTGCAAAGCCTGTTGTATTTTACCGAGAGCTGAAAAAGGGAGCCATTGGGTGGAAGAGCATGTGTGTGTCTAGCCCTCAGGAGAAATGGAGTGTCCTAGTCAGAGTGAGGAGACCAGGTGACACTGCATGGCCTCTGTCTCTTCCTTCTTCCGTGGCTCAGGGGTTCTCTCTGTGTGTAGCACCTACGTGAAGAATTACAACATCTTCCCTGGGCAAAGAGCTGATGTGAGCAGGTATAAGAACCCCCTTGGGTGCTCCAGCTCACAGGAGTGGCTGAATCTGTGCTCCCAGTGGGCTTATCCCTCATGCCAGTGCAGTGCTGGCTTTGACAGGGGACAGCTTGGGACAGGGGCTTCCTGCCATGGCCTTGGCGAAAAGGCCACTCTGCTCTCCAGAAAGCTCTGTCTGTTGTGACCTGGCTATGGAATGAGGCCTCTGAGTGACCAGGCTGCCTGGAAAGAATGGGCGAGCCCTGGGTCAGCTTCTGTGCAGGTGAGGGATGGTGGGGTTGGGAGGAAGCTGTGAGCTCTGTAGTTTGAGTGTTCAATGCATTCCAGTTAGCAGTGCAAGAAGCTGGAGAGCCAGCATGCTGGGCCCCTTCTAAGCAAGAGCAGTCCAGAGAGCTGAACAGCGAGGAGGATGTCTTGAGGAGCTCCTGCTGGGAACTGGAGCAGAGGTTTGCACACACACTGGGTGCTGTGGGTGACCTCAGCGGGGCTGGTGGCCAGATGGACGTGGTGGTGTTTGCTGCAGCAGTGCAGGTGTTGGGTTGGTGGAAGCTCTGACAACGAAGGCGACCTGATCTGGAAGAAGTGATGAATCCAGTCTGTGCTATACAAACAGTGATGTTTATGAGAGCACCTTATGTATGAGAAAAGGTGTGCACAGGTTTTTTTGTCATCTTTTGTTCCAGTGGCTGTTCTGTTGTGTGTCAGGACTGGCTGGACTGGCTTTATGCTGATACCATCAACTTAGCTTTTGTGTGTTCTTTTAAACCTCTTCCTTGGTGGCTGTGATGCCTGAAAAAGTCACGAAACAATACCTGGACGCATGCAAATGCTTTTCAGATGATTTTTATCAATACCACTTACCAGACATCTGTTAAGCAAGCCTATTTGTAAGCGTTGGTATGTTGGGCAATTATTAACTGTAAATCTCTCATGTCTGCTGCTTGGAGATTTGAGGATAGTTGCTGAGAATGGACAGGTGGTTAAAATATTTGTGCATGCAGAAGTCCAGCAAGCATAGCCTAATACTAGTCCATTGGCTTCCTTTGCAGTGTTATGTGGATATACTTTAAAGTTTAGATGTAGTTTAAAAGTGAATTACAAAGTCCTTTTGTCGGAGTGTGACTGTGCTGGAAATGGAACTGACTTTCTCCATCAGGTTTCAGGATGCTTTGGCTGTTCTTTAGAGAGCTTGTTTGAAAGTAAATGCGGAAAACATATTTTTTTTTTTCCCTGAGTTAACACAACAGATAAATGAAGTACATAGTAAGTATAACAATATTTTAAATACATGTGTTGGCAGACAGTGATATTGTGTGAAAGTGGGTGAAACACTGAAATTTGTAAAGCTGCTGTCCACTAATTGCACTTTTGTGTTGCATGTTTGCCAGTAAAAAGAAAAAAGTACACTATTTAATTTTTGGCTAGACAGGCAAATGCAGACCAGTTGCGTGTAAGTGTTTGCTCTGGCACCCTTCATTGCTTATGAGAGTCTTCGCTTATGACCTGAATTCTGGGATGGTATCCAAGCCCTATGCAGGCTGAAGTGCTTATCTCTTGAGTGTTTTCTTTTTTTTTTCTTTTTTTTTTTTTTTTAATTCTTTTGCACAACAGAATACACAGACCTGCTTAGCAATGCAGACCTACTTAGCAAATGCCCATGCAATTACAGCTTTGTGTCCCATTTCAAATTCTCCTACCCTGCCAAGGCTATGCATTTAAAGGTCTTGTTATTCAGTTTGTTGTTTTCCCTTGAACCTTGATAGTGTCTCTTTTTTTCCTCTTAGTTTGAAAATGTTCTTTGTTAATTTATGGCTTATTTTCAAGGTGACCTGTCATCTTCCGTTCATCTCTGGAGGAAAAATGAATTTTGTGAGCAAAACAAGTTGTCTTCTGTTTTTATTTGAATAGTTCCACAGTTTACATAACTGTATGAAAAATATTTGCTTTTTGCTTTTGTGTCCATGTTACTGATGTAGCAGTAGCCTCTTGTAAGAAGCTGCTATGAGAGTGGTGTTTCTGAAACTCTTGAACTCCCTTTTCATTGCTGTCAGAGAGTCTTATTGGCATTAAAGATCTGTAGTGTTTGTGCAGAGCCCCTGGCTGGTGCCTGGAGAGGCTGAAAGCTCTTTGTGCATGGCACAAGTGAAGCATGGGTGGCAGAAATATGAGTGGGTTTGTGCTGTCTCTCAGTGTAGTATGTAGCTGTTTCTAAATCAGTTGTTGCTGTGGAGGAGGTATAACTTAACACAAAACCTTTCCTGACTTGCTGCTTGTGGTGGGATCTCAAAACTGTCCTGGCTACCCATTTTTAGCCCTATTTCCTGCAGAAGTGACACTTCATTCCCTCTCCTAAGCTTGGATAACATGTTGACTAGATCTCACAAAGGAAACACGCAAGTATTGAGGCTTCCACAGCTCTTTAGTTAAGCTGTCAGAAGGATTTGCAGAGGAACAAACCCTGCTGGTGCTCCAGCCAGAAGATAGTCAGCAAATAGCATTTGAGATATCAGGGCAGGGGCTCAAACAAGAAGCTGTACATTTCATACAAGGGAGAAGAACTTCAATTACCGTTTGTCTCTGTGGAGACCTCCAGGTGAAAGTGTCATGTAGTTTAGTTTACAAGTAGGTTGTGTGCGAGATCATGGCAAATGGGGCTTTATTAGTTTCTTTGCATGCAAACCACTTGGGGCTTTCTTGTTGCCCTTTCAGAGGCTACTGGAAGAATTTTCAGTATTGAGTGGAACTGATGCTGTCCCTGACCTTGAGTCATTTGAGTCAGAAAATGTTTTTAGAACAGCCTTGCTTTTTTAGAACAAAGGAGGACTGGGAGGTTTTGAAAGGTTGAGGAAAACAGTATTTGTATGGCCTGCAGCAGCCTGGACCCTTTATGGCAGGGATTATCGCAGGAGCATTGTTCTACATTTCTGTCCTGGCTTTCACTCTGGCATTGGTGGCACCCCGTGAGTGCTCACTGTAGGGAAGGGAAATGGGTTGTGTCCACTGCTGCTGACTGTGGCTGGGTTGTCAGTTCTGTGTGTTTATCTAGAGAAGACTCAGCATCTTAGGCATGCTTGTTCTCTTACCCAGTGTTTGGTATAGTTCGCTTGTGCCCTAGATGGTCCAGAAGCTGCCTAGTTAGAGAAGGCAATCTGCTTTTGTCTCAAAACAGTGGAGAGCTGTGAAGGCTCCTGGTAAAGGAGACTTGGCATTACCTTTTCCTTGGACTTTTGTGTATTTATTGCAGTACAGAGCTTACCCCATTATCCCCTTTCCCTTTGAAGTGGCAGATATTTGAGCTTCCCTCCCATCCCCCAGTTCTGCCTCTCAGTGCTTGCTCTTCTGGAATAAAAGACTTCCTTCAAAGGGCTTTTGTAGCTGGGAAGCTCCTGAGGTAGCTGTCCTCAGCAGCAGGCCTGTTCTGGATTCTGGCAGGATTATGAATGCCTGCTTTCCCCTAACCATTCCTATCACAAGACACAGATAAATGCATCTTTAATGCATTTATAAACCTCAAGGGATTTGGCTTTTTGGTAAAGCAGGCATCTGGCTTTACTTTCCATACTTTGTCTTCCCTTGGTTACTTGAAAATCACTGTGTGGTCCATCCTGACTCTCACCTTTTGAAGGGTTTTTACTGGAGATGATTTCGAATGATGAGTGGGATTTAGGAGTGTTTTTTAGCAGTGATGTGGTTTATTTCTGCATAACTAATTTTCTGGAACAGCTTAATCTGTCATTGGTATGCTAAACAACCCAAGATACCTTTAGTGAAAAATCTGCTTGTAGACCATTCTGCATTGTATGGCAGAGACCAAAGGGCTCTTCAACAGTCTAGTTCCCTCCAGGTGAAGCAAACACTGGAAAATCTTTTATTAGGAAGAAGAGATCAAATATGTCTTCATCCTAATCATATCTGTTTTTTAGAATAAAAACGACATGTTTTGGTCTTTGCAATTCTCTGACCTGAATAAAGTTTGTAGTGTTTTGGGTTTGGTTTTCTTTTCCTTAACTGGCAGTTGATATAAGAGGGACAAGGTTGAGAACTTTGTGGTTTATAAGCAAACTATCTTTCCATTGGATGCAATCTTTTGTATTTTGAAAAGGGGAAAAAAAAGTTTTCATTTTGCAGTTTATGTATAACATGGGATTTAGTCCTGTGCTGTATTTTCTTAATCTCTTTGCTGCTTTTGCCACTTCCATCTTTGGAAAACTGGGTTCCTTTGGAGTTCGTTATTGTAAGCATGATTGCATGTCTTAGCTGAATCATGCAAATGACTCTGTCATTAGCAGCAAGTTGATAGGAATCATGTTAAATTCTTACCTTACTCTTAATTGTACTCTGGGATGTCAGTAACCTGATAGGCTGCTGAGGGAGGCTGGAGTATTTGTAGTTTCAGTAAAAATACTTCAAAGCAGAAAAGTAGTTTTGAATAAAATAACAAAATATTCAAGTTTGTCGTTTGACTAAATTTCAGTATCCTTTGCGTGTCTGCCTTTTATAGGAGATGCTTCCTTTCCCACTGAGCATGTCCTGCTTCATTGCCCCATCTCAGTAATGACTTTGATGCTTTGAAGAAAGATGGTTCATTCTGCAGGGTGGATGAGCAAGTGATTTAGGAGCAAATCATGAAGCACAATAGGAAACTTTTTAAACATTAAGTCTGATTAGAAATATTAATAAAGGAAACACTTCTTCTGAATGCAGAAGGACAGTGTGACATTTGCAGTTCTGTAATTTTGAAACAGTTTCTGGATAAACTTTTCCCATTACTTGTTTTCAGTAGCCGCTGTTTTTATTGTTAGTAGTCAACTACTGGACATGAGATTTGCATTTAAAGTAATTAAATGCATATCTTTCTAAGTGAGTGTGTGAAAGTTTTGGAATGCATGAAACTTACCTCAGTGACCCTCTAATATCCTAAAGGGCACGTGGTGATTTGCGTCATTTCAAGTAGCGTTTTCCCATACTAGTTCTCTTCACTGCAGGCCCTAAGTCAAAATTTGAATGGTGCTTTATCTAACAAACCTCACAGCTGTCCCTTGCTTTAGAGCTGACAGTTCATTTAGTGTGCAGAGGAAATGTATCATCTGACTGAAGAAGTATTACAGTCTAGAGTGGGCAAAACCACACAGGCTTGACTCAGCTCTGGCACAGAGGCAACTCGTGAGGTTGTCCATTGGCTCCCAGTGAAAAAAGTTCAGCTGGGGGTGAGGGGCTTGCCAAGTTTGAAGGTGTGTGGTGACTTTCTAAGGCTGGCTCTCAGTTGTTTGCTTAGGTGTGCTTAGTGGCTCTGGCATCAATATTGCAAGTTCTTCTGCAGTTTTGTGCTTGCAGTTCTGGACAAGGATTGTCCATGTACAGGGACTGTTGCAGTGGATGTAGTCTTCCATTTTTATTTGTGCTCTTGGACTGTTTCCTGCTGATGTCTTGGTGTCTGTTGTTCTTTCCTACTAGATCTGCTCGTTAAGGCCTTCAATCTCTCCGTAATGAAGAATAGATAAAAAATAGGAAAGAAAAAATTTACAAGTGTAGTTAATTTGATGCACTTTTTTCAAATAGCTTCACTGGCAGTGAACAAATCTTCTTTCAAAACCCACGTTAATACACCTGAAGTCTGGATTTCTTTCTAGATCTGATGGGTGCAGAACCTTAGCGTAGCACTTGTACATACTAAGTTTTTGCCTATACTGTTTGCTCAGAGAGCATTTTGAGCACTTCTCCGGTGGGGGAGGGAAGACTCTTCGAAGAGTAGAGGAATGTAAAGGATTCCAGCAAAGACTAGGGCATGTTATCTCCGGGTTTGCATAGAAAAGCCTTGAATTTCTTGCATTTCAGAAGCAGCCAACCCAGCCCTAGAAAACTTGTTAATAGAGCATTTGGCATGCACAGTGTGAGTGGATCAGGAAACTATTGACTCAGTGGAGCAGCTTGAAGCTGCTGGGGAAAAAAATCTTAAGATACTCTGTGTGTGTATTGCCTCCTGTACTATGTGCACCTTGTTTTCCTAGCTTGGTTTTCTTCTAGAGTCAATTTCCTGACACATCAGAGCTGAGTTTCACTCACCAAGGGTTTGATTAAATGCTGACAGCCAGGGAGGAAGTGAGAGCCCACAGATCTAGGGAAGGGGAGTGAAATACCCCATTTGTTCTTGAGAGCAGAGAGTTGCTGGGTTGTATCACACCTAGAAAAACCTAACACTATGTTTGACCAAGTCTGGATGATAACGCTGTGGTGCTTGCTCCCTAGAGCAAACAAAAGCTCTTAGGAATATTGTGTGACGTGAATTGGTGGCCGTGTTGCTCAGTGTGACATTGGTTCCGTCTGTCCCTCACTTAAGCTGGTACAGCCTTTGGTGGGGCTGTGATATGTGAGATCAGGGAACTCCAGTCTGATGACTCATCTAGGAAAAGAGAAGGAGTGGGGCTGTTTGGGAACATGTGCCAGCAGAAAAGAATATATCTCTGGAGCTTTAACCTTGCCAGTCAAGATGCCTGGGATGTGAGAAGGCTGATTGGGGTGTGGAGAGTTTTGCAATGCGTGGACTAGGTCCTGCACTGTAGCTCTTTGCAGTGACGTGTGTTGCAGGAGTGCCTTGATGTTTGAGGAGGAGCTGGCTGAGGTTCAGGAGAGCTGATGGACGGTAGCTCGGTGCCGGCCGTGTCAGAACCCAGAGGCAGCTTTCGTCGGGGTTTTTGCATCATACTGTTCACTGCTTGTGCTTGCCTCTCTTCTCATTATCCTCCCAGCTCCCCACAGTGGATGATTGACTAGACAATGTTGTTTGGTTGTGTTTTTTAATAAATGCCTTCCTTTAATGGTGGTTTAAAGTGACACACTACACCATACAGTGCCACCTACTGCTCATAAGTCTTGAGCATTAAGAAAATACATGGTTGCTACAATTTCAAATTACTTTCTGTAGGGAAATCTAAAATTGGAACACAGGCTTCAAGTCTGAAGATGCTGTCTGTCTTTTGGAGAGATCTAATGAAGAGTGCCTCTTTCCCAGAAGTACCTTTCACTGTTAGTCTGAATTGATACTAAAATGCATAACTAAGAAGTTCTTTGAAGCATTTTGTCATCTCATAAACAATTCTTGTAAATGCTCTCCATCTTTTTCTTGCTTAGTGGAATCTTCCTTCAGCTTTGTTAAATTGTCAGTGGATGGTGTGTTAAAAACAGCAGAAAAATATACTGCCATTTTTTGTTTTAAAGCAAAAAAATTGAGGCAAAACTACCATGTAATTTTTTCCCTGTATTCATATTTCACTTTTGCTGCTGCAAATGGAAACTAATTAGAAAGAAACAGTATTTTTGTTGAAGTCTAATGATTTATTGCTTAGTACTTAGAAAATACTTATCAGGCAGGTATTCTGCTCTGTTCAGAAGCAATTTGCAGACATGCTGTTTGCCAAAGTTAACTTAAATGCTTTTTGAGAAAGACCAAATATGCAGTGATACCAAGCTTGCAGCAGGTGATGTTTTCTGTGTTATTGCAGGCATACCATGGTATTAAATGTAATAACAAGACAAAGCATTAATTTTTAAATTCATAGTTCTTTTGGACTTTACTGTGCATCGTGAAACTTATTCTCATCAACAACTAAATAGAATTACAGAAACTTAAAATTAAGTTTTGTTGTTGCTGGTTTGATTTCTGTGGAAAGGATTAAAGGATTTTTTCTTTAATGTGACTGACAGCTCTTTGTCCTACACCTTCAGAAAAGTTGATGACAACTGCAAGCACTTGACACCTGAAAATCAGACTTCAAACTCTTGAAGTTTGGAAAAGCCTTTCAATCTTCTGACCTGTTGACTGTGATATTGAAATGAAAGGTAATGCAGAAAAAGACTTGAGGTCTGTAAGCCTCAAATTTAGCACTACATTTAGCTTACTCTTTTTTAAACACTTCCTAAATTGGCTTAGCTGTTGTGACAGGTATTTTTACAAAAAAAACCCACAAACTTCTTAGAAGCTTGCTTTACATGTAGCAATAGAAGCAACTTTGCCTTTTGCCTTATGCTTTAATTTGAAGTTAGTCACTGACACACAGGAGATTCCTCTGAGACACACAGTGGGTGCAGTGATGGCTGCCTGAGGACACTCGGTGAATTAAAGTGCACCTCTGTAGGAAAAGAATAGTTTTCCTCTTTCCTTTTTAACATGCTTTTTTAATGCCTTTAGCTTTTTTAGCTGTTGGAAAGTAAAGTCCTGCCTCCTTTTTCCTTGGCTTTCACAGTGAGTAGAGACAGGCTGATCTCCATTATTAGTTAGCAGGAACCAACATTGCTCCTCTTTTGGTAACTTTAGATCACCAAACTGTACCACCTCCATTGCTTTTTTTTTTAGTTACTCTATTGTACGACAAAGGAATTTATACTACTTAACTTAGCAGTCTGCTGACTGGTTGTAGTTGGCTCTTTATCTCCATTTACTTTTTTGCTTGCTATGCAGTGTAAATAATATCTTTAGGGAAAGGAGAAGTTGAAGTGATGTTTGTGCAGGCCAGGCTGCTGTAGCTTACCTTCATGTGTGCCCTCTGAGAGTGGCCCAAGAAAGGCAGGAAGACAGCAGCCACTGCAGGCAGATCAAATCACAGTTGTTCTGCTAAATCAGATGCAGGATAAGCTGTAAACCAAGGCTGAGCCTTCCTGGGCATGATACTGGCTTCTGGAGAGCTGGAAGTCAGAAGTGTAGCAGTCTGTTTCCTGGCCTTCCAAAGCAGATCCTTAACCTGAATTGAGAAGAACTATCTATATGTCCTGGACTATTGAACATTTATACTGGGATACAGTATAAATGGCTTCCCAACAGCTTCTGTAATGTGTTTCCTCCCTGGGCATGGAGGCTGTGGTGGTGTGACTTTACTAGAAGACAATTTTGTTTGTCATGGTGAACCATTGCCGTGTCCAAAGAGCGCCCTGGTTCTGAGGCATTTGCGGTGCAGGGAAGCGCTCGTGATGTAGGAACAGTGACTGTGTTTGCCTTGTGCTTGCACCAGTGGCGTGTGTCTATTCTTGATTCCTCTTCCCCAACCCTACCTTAGCTGTTTTGGTTTTTTCTCCCTGTGAAGACTTCTGATTGCACATCTCTTGGGTGCAGCAGAACTCCCTTTTCCACTACCGTTTGAATACACCCTGGTATTCTCCAAGCTGTTGTACTGACTCAGCCTGGGTTGGGTGGGTGTCTGCAGATAGAGCCTTTAATCTCCTCCCTGCTCTACTACTTACTTTTCTTTGATCTCTGGTACCTCCTAGAGCCTAGATACCACAGCTACTTACCTGCTCTCCATGAAGGTACTTGTAGCTTTCAGTATTTACTCTCTGTAGCTGTTTCCTTCCCCAAACGACAATGTTTTAATCCCTTTGGGGTAGGTCAGATGATTAGCTCTGCTTTCTTCCTAAACCGCTCTAGTTTGGGACAACTAGCTAATTTACATTCATGAAGTCTGTGCCTTTCAGAAGCTCTGTGTAGGAGGCCACTGTGATTTTTCAACCAGATGGTTTTGCAGGAGCCTGCACCCCCTGTGTCAGTGCAGCCACATCACAGGTTGAGACATCCGCACTTGGGCTTTCCCAGATGTGCTCCGAGCAGGTGGGCACAGAGCCAGTTGCTCTGTGGGTGGCTGTGAGCTGTCCTTCAGAGGGCTGCTGGTAAAAACAAGATGGGGCATGAGAAACCTTTCATGCAGGGAGGCTGTCAAAGGCACTTCCACTCCCTTCCTACTGTGGGAGTGGAAGGGTGTTCCAAATTCCTCATCCGTTTCTTTCTCTAGCTGCCCTCACTGGGGTGGTTTTTGAGTTTACTCTGTCCCCAAGTAGTAAATTTGCCCTTCTGATCTGCTGGCAGCTGCTTGCAGCCACCCTATCCCGATGTGTAGCCTGCTCTTTTACTTCACGAAAAGTTAATGTTCCATTATCTCTCCACACATGCCTCAGCCCAAGGGTTTGCTGACGGAAGGTTGTAACATCAGGGCAGTAGCAGAATTTACAGTGTTGAGAGAAACTCACTGACTTGAGATAAAATGGAAGATACTTGTCTTTACCTTCAATTCCCTGGGCTGTAACTGTGCTTGGTGCTACTCAGGGCAGAATTCTCTGAGTCGTACAGGAGAGGCCCGTGTGAGGAGCAGCATTGCCTCAGGGGATGTATGGTTTAAAATACACCTCTGCTATAAATGGCAACAGATGGTGGTGGGATTCTTTGAGGTGGATTTTTATTCAAACAATGCTTTCAAACAGCTCTCTCCTTCCTGGTTCCTTATCAGTCCAAGTTTCTGGAAAAGGTGTGAAAATGAAAAAGGGAAGGTTGACTTTGGTTTTTGTTTTGCAACTGCCAGGGAAACAATGTAGGACCTTTAGTTTCCTTTTTCTGTGGTGCCAGACGTAGTTCTTTTGCTTCTACCAGTGCCACTCTACATATTACTCAGATTAGGGAAATGTAAACAAGTGTGAAAGTGGGGTTTTACAGTGTCTTTATGTATTTTTAATACATACCATTTATGTTGAATTGGCTGAGGGTTGCCTGACACACTGGGTTTGGTCCCACCAGTGCCCAGGAACACAGAAGCTGTCCTGTTTACAGCTGATAATTTTTCATTTGCTTAGCAAGGGCATCCTGTTACGTTGGCTTCCACACAGTATCTGATTACCCCATGAAACGTGAATGTAGTCTTGAACCCTTGACTACATACCCTGTCTGCTCCTACTTTTCTTTATTATCATTATAAGTGTTGTTGTTGGGTATTTATTTACTCTTATTTTTATTTAATATCCTTTGCAGCAAGATGGATGGTAGTTCAACTAATTTTTCTCTAAGTTACTCTTTACTTGGTATCCCTACTTAGCTTAGCTCAGATATATATATTATGGGCTTTGCTTCCCATATTTCTCCTTATTTCTTTGTCTGCTTATATTCAGGCAGAAACGGTGCCTTTTATTTTTATTTTTTTTTAAATTTTGTCCGTTTTAGCAGGCTATTAATGCATGCTGCAATTGAAAGGCAGATATTACAAAATATGAGTCTTGGTCCTTGTAAACAGAGGGGATAATTCTTGCTTTTTGTTTTGCCCTGGCCAGATAGATTGGTTTTCCCGTGTCTCAAGTGTGTAGGATTTGCAGATCTCTCTTGACCTGTCGAAATGAAAGCCAGCTGTAACAATTTGATACCTGTCTTGTGGGTTGAAACAAGAGCTGGATTCTCTAAAGCTTGTCCTGCTATTTGGAATGCCAGGCTTTCTTTGAGAGAGTTTCTTTGGCAGATTTTTTCCCCCCTCAATAGAGACCCTGAAACAGCTACTCTTTGTAATGTCTTCTGTATGTGTGGTGGGTTGACCACACTTGCTCCAGACAGGGCGGCAGAAAACTTGTACTACTGCTTTCTCTGTGGGCTTCAGATAGAGCTCTGAAATAAGCTGAAGGTGTTCCTAATACTAAAACACTGACTTCAGGTTTGAGACTTGTGCTTGAAAGCTGCGAATAGGAACAAGAGAGAGAAGAGTATTGTGGTCTTGCTAAAATGGAGGTAGCCCCCATCTTGTCAGGTGGCTGGACAATGCACTAACATGGTGTTGAGATAGAACAGAGGAGAGCATTAGTAACAAGAAGAAAGCAATTACTCTGAGTGTTTCGTTGGAAGCAGCAGTGTAAGTGATAACTAAAACATCTAAAGCAAGAAAATGTTTCCAAGACCATTTGTACAAAAAGCTAAATAAATTCTTCCCCCAGGAGAGGAGCTCTTGAAAACAATCTTTTTAAAGAGTTACCTATGCTACAGTCTATTTTAATAAGACAGTAAGCAAGAAAACATGATTACTTTTTGCAGTGTTTCATCTGTTCATGAGGTTGCTTTTTCATTCAGATTCACTTCTACATCTTTTAGTTTATCATAAATCTTGTAAAAATAAATAGTTGTTTTGCAGAATTCTTGTTGAGGTATGTGTGTATATATATATATATGCCAAGGCTTAGTAATGTAAAGTGTAACTTTCATCTGAAAACATCTCACTGTCCTTAAGTGTAAAGTCTTGTCATAGTCTTTGTAGATACTTAATGAATCTTAGCTCTGTGGCACTCCCATTCTGGTTTGTGCTTTCTAGGTAATAAAATAATTCTTTTATAAGTCACCACATGAAAGTATTTGTGTGTTTATTTTTAAAAACAGTTGATAGCTAAGTTTGGAAAAGCCAGAATTATTATTCCTCCTTGTCTCTCTGGGTTAAGTTACAACTTTTAATTACATTATTGCTTGCCAGCATCCCTCCCACAGACTCTTTGCCTCATCCAGCGCATGGAATATATGCTGCTAATCTTCATGAGTCTTCTCCTTGTACAGTATGTGGCATAAGGCCATAAATTCCCTGCATGGTACTCAAAGCTTGCTTTAAAAGAAGAATTAATCATTTCAGCAGGGATTTTTTTTTTTCTGTGATATTTCACAAATGTTTGTGAACATGCCTTCCAATAATAACAAGATATTAACAACAGCTTCTTCCTTCTGCAAGTACACCACTACTCATGTTTCTGGCTTTAAGTTAAAGTGTGTTTGTGTTGTGGTTGAATTGGGTGATCCGTAGCAGTTTCACCTCGGGCTCTATGCATGCCTCATCTGAGGGTCACCTTGGTTAGCCAAGACTCACTTTGGAACCTGCTGTTTCTCTCTTGCACAATGGTGATATTCCCATTTCGTATCAATGCTGAAACAGAAGAAATGTGTGGATACCCATATGAAGTGAAAAGCGAGATCTGTGAGGAGCAGTGTCCCATCTGGCAAATGCTGATGGTACGTGCCAGGAAGAGTAAGAGAAATGGAGCAAGTACACAGTGGTGTCCTGACAGAACACTCTTCTAGCCTCTTTGATTTTGCAGGTTTGGTTGTTTTCTCCTGGGAGTTATCTGGTTGCTTTTGCACCCCTGTAAACTTGTAACATCCCTGGAGTCCTGTCATGTGGAACCACAGATTCCACTGCAAAAAAAAGTCCTTCTATGTTTTTGGAGTCTGCCCCTTGTTGGTGTCGTTGGAGTAGGATTCAGCTCTGGACTGAGACACCCATATGCAGGTGGTGCATCTGATGGTGATGTCAGCACAGCTGAGAGCAGTTCAGCTCACCACCAAGTCAGCATGTGGGTTAAGACTCAGTTACTTAAACCAGAGATATCTAATGTCATCTTGGGTACTCTTGGATGTGTATCCTGCCCAGTCTGCTGTTGCTGCTTGGTAGGTTGCAGGCATCCTGCTAAACCTCTGACATATCTGCCAGCCCTGTGCGGGCGTCTTGGATTTCTCACATACGGCACTGGTGTTTAGCTGGTGGAATTGGCTCCTCTGTCTTGCTGCGTCACCTGGCATGGGAATTAAACATGTTCAGGTGTTTTGATCAGGTCACTGTCTTGTATCCTGTCCTGTCCCTCGCTTTGCTCCCTCCTTTCTGTAGTAAGAATTGTCTTCTGCTTCTGATCTGGCTACATGTACAGCTCTGACAGGCTTCTGCACATACCTTGCATTGCAGAGAGCTTGTCCTGCATGTGCTTGCTTTGCTTGCAGATGTGAATGTTCATGACTCAGCAAATCCTAATAACTATCAGCTCCTCTGGAAGGAGAGAATCTGCCATTAGCGATCATCTCTGGATATTTTTGTATTTTAAACTCCTTTTCAGGGCAGGGGTAGAACCTGTTCCTGCCAAGCTAAATTCACTTGGGAGGTTCCTCCTGCAGTTCCCTCCTCCTTTGCTGGGCTCCTTCCAGTTTCTGCAGCAAGGAGTCTTACAGACTCAGCCTCACAGTTACGGTTGCTTGATGAAAATATTGCCACAGAACATCTAAAAATGCTTGTGTTTGCAAGTGTGTGAGGAAAACAGTGTTATGTGTAGTGTAGAGAATAGTGTACTGATGGTAATCCATAAATGAATTAGTTTTTTCTATAATTCTATTTAGTTGTTGATGAGAATAAGTTTCACGATGCTTTTCAAAAAGATGGATGCATTTATTTAAAGAGTAGGTGGTCCTTGAATTGAGCAACAATTCTGAAACAGTACTGAATGCATCTCTTTCAGCACATGGTTCTGACTTGCTGTGCCTGTGCTAGCTTTCCTCACTGGTTCCTTGTCATCCTGCTGGACTCCACAGCCTTCCGTTTGCAGTCGCAGCTGCTCCAGGGACTCTCAGATGAATTTCTGCCATGGACAAACCCAGCATTTCCCTGCAGCTTCTCTCTCTGCTGCAATGGAACCATTTGGCTGGAGTTTTGAGAGGGGAGAAAATGTCTACTTGATACGTAATATTGTGAACCTTGGCTCAACCTTTTTAACATTAGTTGCAGTTGTGATCAGCTGTGCAATTTCAGTCAATACATGCTTGTGTGCCACAGAGGTCATGGTTTGTATTCTTTTTAAATAATCTGTTTGCAAATTATCGTTGCAAATTTGACACTTGGATGCGTGCTGTATTTACCTTCTGAAAGCATTTTTAGTATCTTTCCCTAGCTTTATTTTCAGTGAAATGTACTTAAATCCATTACTTACTGGTTGTGTTCAAGTTTATAGTAAAGCTTATAGCCTACACTTGCTCAGTACTTGACTTCCAAAGGGCACACAGTTAATTAAAAACTCTTTACATTAAACCTCATCTTAAAACTACGTGTGTGTATTCATGGCAAAATCTGAACTGGCTCTTCATTCCTGGTTTGAGTGCTGGAGTGAAAAATACTGACTTTCCCCATTATCCAGCTGCAGAGACAGTAAATTGGAGGCCTCTGAAGGGGCCAGGTGTCCCTTGGCAGCATTTTGATGACTCTCTTTTCTAATAAGCAAGCTGGATATTAGGAGTTTCTAAGTCAGGCTGGGTGTGGGGAGAGTTGCGTTCTGTTATTTATAAATCTAAATAAGCATTGCTGTGCTCCTTTGGCTCCTCTTTCTTATGTTAATCCTTAGTTTTTAATCTTGTTCAACTGGATTTGTTCAGTGTTTTTTTGCTTCAAAACTATGCAGTCACTTAAACAGCTTGGGTCAAGACAGCAAATATGAGGGAGGGTTTGGACGGAGACAGATCACGTTCTGCAGACAGCTGTTGTGGTGGATGGTGGTGGTAGCCCTTTCAGTGGGAGTGCTCTGTGAACTGCAGCAGTCAGATCTGGAGGATCTTGTAATGTTAGAAAAGTTAATGTGAGAATCAGTATTCTAGTGCCAGCATTCCTGGTAACTTGGTATTTCAAAATGTCCTGTTAAATAGATGTCTGGGACTCAGTGCAAACTGAAGCACAGGAGTGCTGAGGTTATGGGTGCAGGGATATTTCCTTGTTCTGTGTAATGTTTAGAAAAGATTTGCTAAGCCTACTGTTTACAGCTGATTTGCAAAATATTCCCAGGAATGTACAGTTGTGTTGGCAAATTATTCTCTTAACCAGTAGTAGTTTGCAAAGAGATCCCAGAGGGAGTAGGAGTGTAGGTTATGACCAGTCCAAATATACAGGAGCATGTCTGTGCTCCCAGTTCATGGACTGCAAAGGGCTGGCATTCCAGTGCCTGCCAGCGGGGAGCCTCTGTCTGCCCACCAGCTCCGAGTCTGTCACCAGCTAGAGCAGTCAGTTGGTCATCTCCCTATTATCTATCGGTAATTTATAAAAGAATCTGCTTCTGTGGTGAAAATTATTCTGTTACCCGTTTTACTGACAACACCTGAACTAGCTCAAACAAGAGCATGACCCCCTGGTGGTACTACATCTGCCTGTTTGTGCATGCAAATTCCCTTCCAGTTGTTTTGAGATCAGGTTGGGCACAGGTGTTCTGGTGGGCAGGAACAGCAGATAGTGGTGGCAGGTGGTGTCCTGAGATGTGCCAAACAGGAAGGGAGGGCAGCTCAGGGTTAATTCTGTTGGAAAAAGTAGGTTATTTCTTGCCCAGCCTCATCCTTTATGTCTTGGAGCATGGAGTTGGGACTCTGGTGGCAAGAGGAGAACACAGTGCAGGGTCTGCACAGTGTCTGCCCCTCTGTCAAATGCAGAGGGTATTCTGGAAAGCCTCATCCCAGAGCAGACTTCTTGGCAGTCCTGGGTATGGGCTGTGTGACCTGAACCACCACGTGTCTGTGTGGGAGGGTGGCTGGAAACAGGTGTGCTTCACTTCTAGTAAAATTATGTGGCCATGTAAAACTGCTTAGGAGTACAAAAATGGGAGAGCACTCTCTCCCTATGTTACTAGTAACATCAAGATCTTACTGGTTTTGATCACTGCCTTTCCTCAGGATAGAATTAGACTTCTTCTGACTTACTGGAAATGTGGTGTTTCCTACTCTGGTTGAGCCTATAAGATGTTGCTAAGTCTTGTTAATTTTTCAATAATGTAAATTAGTTAGATGTACTAGATTGAGAAATTGGAAACAAAATGCAGGTTACTGAAGCAAAACTGGAAGAGGTGGTGGCACCTCAAATTGTATGCCCCACAGCATTGTCTTTTCTTAGGATCCACTTGCATCCTTTGTAGTTTGCTTGTTTAGATTGCCTGTGCTCTTTTTCTGAAATGCTGGAAAGCTATGGCTTGCTTCTTCCCACTTTGCTTCATAAAAACTATTTGATTAAAAGCATGTAGCAAGCTTCTTTTGTTCTGTGTTCCCTGTGTTTCTACACTTTGATGTTATGTTACTTTATTTGAAAGCCTATCTTTCCTGCCTGTATGCAGATGTGGGCATCAGTCAGCCTGTGTAAATAATGACACTGATTTTTTGTTAATGTTTACCAATTAATAAATGAAGAATTATGCTGATTTCATTAGGATTTACTGTTGAATGGTTCTAATAATCAAGGACAAGGCTCTGCCATATTGAGAGAACTTTCCTAGATTCGGGTGCCTTGTAATTTATGTGCAAAAGTGACACTTATTACTATGCTACTGTAACTTTCAACATTCATAATGTGGGGCAGAAGTGATTGTTTGGATGCTAAATTAATGCTTTTTAAAAACTGAGTGCCTGCTCTTCATTGCTCTGTTGTCTGCAGTTTCCAGGTCTGCTCCTTGTGTTATAATATGGTAATGCCTAGGCAGGATGCTGCATAGGAAACGCCAATGTGCTCCTCTCCCCCTTCCCTACCCCGTCCAACCAGGCATTGCAGAATAACTTTTTATGTGAACCTGTAATGTTTGTTGATCTGAAAAGTTTTAGCTATCACATTATGCAAAGGAGATACAGGTAGAAGCTTGTCTGAATTTCAGTGTTCTGGCTAGATGGCCTGTACAGGATTGGAACAGAAGAAATACCAAAAATTTAATTAATTGCATGTTTGGTTGAGGTGTAAAAGCTGAGGCCCTTCACATGTGGCAAGTCTGCAATTAGAGAGGTCTTGTTAGTGGACCTGTATTATATATGCTCAGTGGAAGAGTGGATGTGAACTGACTGGCCTGATTACAGGACTAATGCTTTTGTGTGTGTCAGAGGTTCCAGACATGTTCTTAATCTTTACAGCTCTCAAAAAGACTCCCCTTTACTGCATAGTTTTAAGTGTGCACATGTATATTTGTAAGCTAAGAATAGCTCTTGTGATCTATAAACTTCTAATAAGGTAAAATAGTGGAATAATGTAGTAACTTAACAAGTGTAAATTTAAAGATGTAGACAAATGCTGTGGTTACAGTTGGGTGATGGTTTGTTGGTTTTTTACTTGTTTTGTTTTTTTTTAACTTTTATTTTGATCTCCTTTCAAAATGGTGTTGATATCTGGTTGCATGTTTTATCCAGTAAAACCATGAATTCTCAGTATATAGTATATAGGAAATACTAATAAAATATTTCAAGTACTTTTGTTAAAAGGCAGTTGTGATTCTGCTTTGCAGAATTTGTGGTTTATTTGAGGAAATTTTGATTGCACTCTCTTCAGCTTATCTGATGCTTGTCCATAAGGTGACCCATCCTTTTCAATGTGTTCTGTCTTCTGAGTGTTTTCTCAGAGGGTGTGGAGGTACTCATTATCCTTATTCCCTCTAACATTAACAAGGATTTCTTTTTAATGAAAATTTCTCCTAGAGTCTTCTGCTTCCACCTGAAATGCCTATCAGCTCTAACAGATCTCATACCTTCATGAACTTCATGATTACATTTCCTGAAGCAGAAGTCAGGCTTAAGGAAAGGTGGAGTAGCTGCAGTGTTTCCTTGTGCCTGTAACATCCTGCCCATAAAAGCAGGGAAATAGCTGTTTGGAAAGAAAAAAGAACAACTTTTTGAACTTTCTGTTGTAAAGTCAACACATTCTCCCATTTGCTGCTTAAGAACAAAGCATGTAATCATTTTCTGCCTTCTCTGGTTTCCTGGTGGCCATTCTCCAGCATGGCAAAATAACTTGTGTTTGGAGTTGGGCCATAGCATCAGGTTGTAAGCAAGCAAGCAAGCCCTGTTCTCCAGTGCAGCCTAATTGCTGTTATCCTGACCTTTCCTCAGAGGGAGAGTTTATTTATCCAGCTTTTCCAGTGGGATATTCATTAACCATGTTCTGAAGTCTTCTGTTCACACCTCCCTTGAACACCTACCGGTTGTGGCCTCCTACTCAGTTCTGTCTCCACTGTGTCCTGCCAGTATTGATCTAAATAGCACTGGTATCACCCTCTTTTGTTGATGTTATTAAAAAAAATAAATGTCTGAGTATAACAACTGTAATTCTGAAGCTATTCGCTACTACAGAATTGCCTGCCCAGATACGGAAATAGTGAGTTGATAAAAAGGGAGCAGCATGCTCACATTAGCACTGGAGATGCCTCCTGATACATGGCACCAGGCTGCCACAGTGTTTGGGTATGTTGGGTATGTTGGGACCTGGGCCATGAAGTGTTTATTGCCCTGTAGTTCTTATTTGCTGCAGATTTGGTTAATGCTTGTTTATATTATCTGTGGTCTTTTTTTTTTAACCTGTACAAAAATAAAACAAAACCCAGGCTTTCCTTTGTTAGTTCTTATGTTTTCAGTTTGTTTATTCTGTTCTTTTTCACTTGTAAAAAGAAAAAAAATTACCTTGTTCATCCTACTTAAGAAAGGAGCCTCCTGGATTTGTGGAAGTCATCTGCAGCCCGGTAGTGAGTCTGTTAGTGGATGAGGACTGTGGCAGCTGACACTGGTTTCTCAGACAGTGGTAGCATCTAGCAGTGAAGGAGGTGTATGGCTTAAAGCAGTCATCTTTTAAATTGTCTTAGCATTGGAGGCACCTCAATTCATTTGTAGGAAATTAATGTGTGTGTGTGTGTGTTCTGTAGAACAAATTCATACTGAAACTGGGCTGCAAGTGTATTTTTGCAAAAAGGGTTGAGACACGAGATAGTTGTAGTTTTCAATTTGTGTAATGGTAATAGTATGTTTTGTCTTTCTTTTTAGAGAGTGTAGTTTTGAAGAAACTTGTCCTTTTGTCAGTCCCACTGTGCTTGCAGCTGAAGTGCTTGGTAGCCTTAAATGTGTGTGAGTAATAAAAAAACAGGTGGTAGAAAAACGAGATTGAAACCCCTCAGAAGCAGGTTATTATTACCATGCTGATGAGTTTATTCAAGGCATAATCTTGCTGAATCAATTCGTTGGTTTCCTCACAATGCAGAGATGTGAGGACTGAGTGCCATCTTACCAGTGTGATCTTGAGGTCACTAGGACATGTGCTTCAGTGTGTGGTGGCTGCATGGCCAAACTCCAGCAGCCAACTGCCCTTGCCAGTTTGTTCTCATCTAAGATGTGAATGCTCTACTGCATCCATCCTCTGCAAGATGAGAGGAATAACTTAAACTGGGGGGTTGCTGCAAAGTTTAGTTCAAGACTGGTTCAAACTTTTTATTTTCCTTCTTATTGGAACAGCAGTCAAATCTGAGCTCTGAAGTTTTGAGAAGTTCAGACTGGAACTCCAGCCAAATTGAATGAAGGTGGAGAAAGAACTGAAAAATTCCTGTTTCCTGCAGCCTTGAGATAATTGCCTAAGGGGTTGTAGTTTTTATTTTTCAGCATTTGACTTGTTAAGGCTGGGGATACAAAAGAGAGGTGAAATCCTTTCATTAAGGTAAGTTTACAGTAGTACATGGTCATCTAGTTTGCCCCCGTCCACTTTCCTTTCTTGAACTTTTGCCAGGTCAGTTCAGGCAGCAGTAGGTAAAGCTGATAATTATCATATGCTGCTTTAGAAACGTCTTTTGGATACTATCTGATTTTTATTAAAATGTGGTAATATAAAGGCTGTACAGAAGGGTGCAGTCATTACAGTTTTAACTATAAATGAAATGTGCCAGGTGATACAAATTTTCTGGAGCGTGAAAGAAGGAGGAAATTTTTCATGCCGGCTAGGCTGCAGGGGTGTGTCCTTTTGTCTGCACTGTGAAATATCTAATTTGGATGTCTCTTTGAAGAGACTGGTTTTTAATTTCTGTGAAAGCTGTGTAGAGACTTAACTGCACAGATTGCAGTGAGAGAAGTAGTGTTGGTGTAAAAATATTTACTATGGACTTACTTCATGAAAACCTGACTTGTGTTGAAGTAGATCTACAATCACTGTAAACTTTCTTGGGATTTAGGTGGAGTTGGTTTTTAGCTCTTACTGTTTGTTTTGTGTGTATATAAAGCAGCAGTTAGATAAGTTGACTGTAAATGCTTGTGATGGTTTTATTGTGATCGTATTTAACATACTAAGAAGATACTTCTGCTCTTTTGGCTTAGAGGTTGTGTATTTTACTGAAGATAGCAGTGATTGCTTACAACTCTGAGCATTCCCCCAGCCTCCCCAAGGTTATTGTTATGAGCTTTTGAGGCTTTTCAAATGCAGACTTCATTTGAAAAAGAGATAGCTGTATTTCCTTAATTTTGTGGGGCTTTGAGACACATGTATGATAGAGGCAGGCATTTTCCCTTCAGAAAAGTTTCAAATATGAGATCAGCACCAGGTTGACAGAGAGAGTAACAGTAACTTTTTGAATTTGAAGAGCTGTATGTTCTTCAAACAAGTAGTACATCCTCCCCATGAGGGCATTTCCTTGAGAAGACCATTCATCTTTCTGTCCTTTTTTCACTGCAGTGTCCACAGTAAGGGAAAACTGTCAGGGTTGCTCTGTATCTGAAGAGCCAATGCACTACCTGATGTTTCCTAGATGAGAATTGTTATTTTGCATTTTTGATGTTTGTGTTTTTTCTTTCAAGTGGTACAAATCCAAACAAAAATGACTTGGTTGGTGAGGCTGTGACCATGTGCAGGCTCACCTTTTCTGTCTTACAGCAGCCCTAAGGCTCGGCCAGGTTCTGAAGTTCTTGTCTTTTCTCGATACAAGCAGGTTTTGTCAGAAGGTTTTAAAAGTAATTTGGTGACATAATCTTTGAAGTACCCAACCAAACCCAGGAAGGGAATGTTGCTCTGAAGATAAAATGGTGTTTGACATACTTGGCAAAAGCTGGCACATCACCCAGCTTCTACTGAGCCAAGGCCCACGACTGAGCTCGCCTCAGACTGGAAAGTGCCGGCAGTAAGCGCGGGGAGAAGTCTGTGTGCCTGGGCCTGGCATGGGGCTCGCTTCCCTGGGAACAGCTGCTTGGGTTCCAGTGCCCATTTGAATGTGAAATGTAGATAGCTGCATTTGGAGACCCGGGAGGTTGTCATCATAAACCACCTCTTCCTACCTTCTGTTGGGTGGAAGGTGTATTCTTGTATGGCAGGGTCACATGCAAATAGCGTGGTGTAAGAACCTAATATTACATAGTTGTTTGATCTCTACTTGTACCCTGGGCTTCAGACCATACTTAACTTTCAAGAGATAGTAATTAGCTTTCAATACAATATCTTGTATAAGCTCGTTTCCTAATGGTCTTTTAAAAGCTTGATTTTGTTGTACAGGTCACAGAGGCTGGTAATCCATTTTAGTTCATTAAACCCTCTATGTGCTTCAATAGCCAGCAGTTAAAATTCACACCTTCTGAAGAGGAGACCTGAAGGAGATTGTTTATTGTCTGTGATATTTCTTACATCTAGTTTTACTGAAATTTGCAAAACTGAAACATCTGTTAAATGTTATTTAAACCGTGTAATATATTTCTTTAAAAACATGTCATAGTGTAGAAAGGGGAAAATGTTCAAATCTGTGTAAAATCTGTTGTGTCTTTGGGGACAAAATCTAATGCTAAGCCTGTGTTGCTATTATTTGTACAGTTGGTTTTCACTTTAAACAGATGACTGGTTTTTTGAAACTGGGTTGCGTGCCAGTAGTTAAAGTACAACCATGTAGGGTATGACAGGGTTTGTAACTAGGGGTTTTCAGAGGTGAGGTCATGATAAACTTAAATGAAACTTAAGCAGCAATGTTAATGTCACCAAAAAATACATTCCATTTTCTAGCCTTCCTTTCACAATGCCTGAATATGAACTGTGTTTGTATTGCCTCTGTTTGAAGGAAAGTAATTTGTTAAAAGGAATAAAGGGAAGTTTCAACTTTTGTTTCTCTGCTGCTTAAAAGTATTCACCATATAAACATGTAAGTGTTTACATCAGAAGGGGCAGACAGGAGCCATAATGTTTTACTTTGTCATTCAGTGCTTTTGTTAACATGCCAAACCACATGGTGGTACTTGGGAAAAACTGAAAATAGTTGGAAAGTAACAAGTATTTATTAACTGTAATGCCTGTACCTTGTAAAATTATGATAAAATTATAAACTGTGGTAGTTGCATGGGGATTTCTTGAACCACTATGGAAGGGAGACCACATTGCAGCATGAATAAAGGTAAAGATTTTTCACAGACCTGTAGCATACAGATTTATAAACAAAGAGCATCTAAGCTTTGATACACCTATGTCACAAGTTCTGATGCAGCTCTGGTCCCCACATCCCATTTTTGTGGTTGGTCATCCTTTTGTAAAATGATTAAGAGGAGTTCACCTTGGAGAAGAAAAAAAGGAGGTATGTGTGATTGTGGTTTACAAAATCACAAAGCTGATCTATAAGCTGAATGGGTTCACCAGGTGCTGCCATATTAGGATTAAAGGATACTCGGTGTTTTTAACAGAAATTATCTTCTATCTTAACAGAAAATCAGCTTAAAGCAGATAGCAGTACTTCTTCACGCTGCAGTTGTGAATTTCTGGAACTTGCTGCCACGGGAAGTGTGGGGACAGGCAGTGTTGGAGGTTCAGAAAGGGCTCATGTGCATGCATAGGCACCAGGCCCATAAATGGACACTAAACAGACTCGGAAGGGAGGTGCCCTCTGAATTCCTGCTTCCACACTTGTGGATGCCAGCACAGAGGCTGCAGGAAAGGCTCATGTGCTGGCTCGAAATAGCCTTTGTTTTTGCTGCTGCTGAAGGCAGATTGTCAGGCTGGATCCCTGTGCACCTGACCTGGGAGGGTGCCCCTTCTCTTGCTCCATCAGGAGGATGTGGAGCAGGCCACTCCTGAACTCTCTCTGACTGTCAGGATAATTGTTCAAGA
This sequence comes from Climacteris rufus, assembly GCA_013398175.1. Taxonomy (NCBI): domain Eukaryota; kingdom Metazoa; phylum Chordata; class Aves; order Passeriformes; family Climacteridae; genus Climacteris; species Climacteris rufus. Next base: position 936,223 of record VZRZ01003917.1, on the reverse strand, counting down.
CTCAGTTCAGCCACACCTGCTTAGGAAAATATTTTCTTAAATAAGAGACTGCTTCCTTGCCCTGTGTGCTATTGTAAGAACTGGATCTCCCTGATTGCAGAAACCAGAAGGTATTACAAGAAGATACAGAAATTATTCTGCCCACATCCATCCTGTCAGAAAAATTTCCCTTTCCCTGACCCAAAGAGCAACCTCACCCCGTTCAGGAAGATGCAACCATTTCAAGGTTCAACTATGTGATAAGGTTCAATGCTTGGAGATAACTTGGATGTTATGGTTTCTTCCTGGCCACCCTGCCCCGTTTGATCTTCTCCACACCTTTTTGGCTACTGCTGTGGTGCCTTGCTGTGACCAGTGTCTCCCCTTGGTGAGTCTCAGGGTTTCAGATGAAGGAAGAGCACATATCCTCAGTTCAGCTTTGCTTCAGGGTGGAAGGAGAGATTGCTGTCACTGGAAAAGCTGCTCTGCTCTCAGGAGAGTTAGGATGAGGGAGAACTGAGATGCTTGTTTCAAAATAGTTTAATTGAAGGTTTCGGTTTCTTTCTTTCCTGTGGGAGTGCTGGCAGGCTGTAGGAAAGAGCATTCTTGCTTGTAGAAGGAGTAACAACTGAGATCAGAATTCCCTTTCTCTATTTTCTTTCCTGTATTCTCCATTGGGCTTTTTTTGTTGTATGGTAGCACCATTAGTTAAATTATTTTTTTAATGCAAATGTGATGTAAATAGGATGCACTAGCTGACATTTTTATGACTAAACAAGACTTTTTTTTTTTTATGTAGATTAGGCTGGATTTCTCATTTTCAAATCTTCAGTGCTTTATTTCAAAAATTATTCCTGGCCACAGTTTACAGCAAGATCAGGACATCTTCATTCATCTGACTGAATCATGGTCACTGTATGCATGGGATTAATGTGAAATGTGAGAGCTGGAGATCGGGGCTGACATGTCTTAAAAGATTGCTTGAGTTCCCACAGGTCTTTGGTTCTTCAGATTTCGTATAAAAGTGCTTTATATATGTTCCTGGGATAGATTTAACCTTTTGTCCATTATATTTTCCTTTGTCTTTCAAGATGAAATATTAAGAGGAGTTTGGTTCCCCATTCTTCAAGAGATGCTAATTTCTTGAACTATTGTGAAAATAGCAGGTTGGATGGAAGAGAGGGACCTCCCTAAAGAGAAGGCTGTGGTAGCAGTTTGGGGAAGCCAGGCATCTGACTCAAGGCAAGGATCCTGAGGAAACAGGCTTCATGGTTTTGGAGTTTTCTTTGTTCAGTTGTTTCTTTGCTTTTTCTCAGCTTGTAGCTGTTGAGTTTATTAGTGCTTTCTTACTGCGTGCAGGACTAGGGTTTGGCACTAACCGTGAGACTTAGACTTTCGTAAAGCCCCTGATGTGATGTGATTCTCTTTTTTTGGGACCACAACTTGATTTGCAGTTCACTTTAATTGTACTTTGTGCAGTTTTAGTTGTGTTTCTTGAGGATTCACGCTGAGCTAGTCTCAGCTCGAGCTTTGCACTCAGCATAAATGTTACAAAGAGAGTGCTGCTTCTCTAAACATCTGTGCTACAATAAATGAGATGAACATGGGGGGTGGAGACGATAAAGAAAAACATTTTCTGCCCTTTTTGTTGGGAGGAAGCTCAACTGTGAAGAGGCATTGCATCATGAGCTCTAATGAAAGACCAGCTATTCCCCTTGGGAAAAGGAAAGCACTTGCCTCATTTCCCTCTCATGGGCAGCTGTTGCTTAGGAATTTCATTTGAGAATGAAATGCTGCTTTGATTGACCTGAGAAATGGCTTTTATACAAATGGCTGCCAATGGTGTGTACTGTAAGTGTCGTGAAGAATAGAATGATTTTCATAAAAATTAATAACTCAGACTAGAAAATTAGTGTTTTAGACCCACATACATCATCTGCATGGATTCTGATATATTCAACCATGTTCTTGAGATTAGTTTTTGTATCTCACATCTGTGCTGGTCTGATAAAGTAGCAGATCACATTAGCATCAGGGAATGGAAGGAGACCAGGAGCTCTGATGAGGAAAACACTTAATTGACCTGGGAGGAGAAAGGGGTGGTGACATGGCAGACATTACTGAGAATATCATTTGGCTAAGTCATGGAAGAGTCACTGACTCAGTGATGGAAGAGAACTTAGCTCAGGTTCAATTCTATAATTTTTATTTTATTTTTACAAAAATAACATGGAAATGTTTGTGCATTGTCTTATAGAGAAAGTTTATTTTTTGAACTAGCACCCAGAAGTGACATTGTTAAGCCATCAACATCTAGGTCTTGGCTGATGAAACAAGACAGTGTGAACTGCTCTGCTGGTAGTGCTCATACTTCACTCTGCTGCTGTGGCATATGCAAGGATCTGTGGTTGGGACACTCCTCACCAGGCCTAACTTTTGAAGAAAGGCAGTTTCACAATTCCCAGCATACAAACTTTGTGAGGTGTGTGCTGGGCATTTTGGAGGGAGTCGGAGATGAATGAGGCTGGAGATGAATTGTGCTCTCCTTGTGCCTCAGCAGTACGCTGGCTTGGAGGAGCTGTGGCCAATCTCACTTCCAAAATACCCTCAGTCCTTTGTTTAAAATAGCTGACTTTGGAGCCATTACTTTCCCAGTAGTCCACCCTGAGCAGGTGTGGCTTCAACCATTTGGTGGCCATTTCAGGAGCAAGATGGCAGAAGCACTTTGTAAAGCATGGTAGAGATGGATTAAGTGCTGCTCTTACTCTGCTGTTGTATTGGATGATTCAAGGTCTTCACAGGTAATAAGTTTACCTGCTGAGATAACAAAATGGAATTTGATCTCCTAGACAGAATCCGAGTGAGCAGGGGATGGCTTTTCTTTTAGTGGATCCTGTTATGAAGGATCTGTAATTTCCCGTGAGAAATGAGTTTGCCAAGTCTTCCTCCATCCACCTGAGTATGCTGGTCAAAGAAGACTTACTTGTTTTAACTTCTAACATGGCTAACAAAGTTGTATGGCAAAATTTAAGTGCCAACATATACTGAGTGCAATTCAGCTCCAGGAAATTTGGGGAATAAGAACCCTATAGAACATCTGTCTGCTTCTGTTTGCATGTTGTTTAAGTATAATTAGGAAAATTAAAAGACACAGTTGCCTCAGATCTTTGTGTTCTGCTTAATGATACTCATTGAGAGCAGCGGACCCAGTGAATCATGGTGGGCTGAGGCTTTTTTGTTCATAATAAACCCAGTGAGTTGTTCCTTTGTTGCCTTTCTGTTGACAGCAGTCATGTGGGATTTACTGTCTCTGCAGTCTGTGTGACAGCAGTGTGATTTTCTGTAAGTCCTTGTGTGTAGCTAGTGAGGAAGTTTTGTTTGGTTGAAGTTATGTGCCCTGATGTGTGAGTAGTTGGAGGGTTTTGAGCTTTTGTTTGGGTGCAGGAGGGTATCACCAGATTAATTCATGAAGAACTCAGGCTAAGGTTTCCGGTGGCATTGAGTTATTTTCTCTTCTGGGACATGTCTTCACTTTTCACTGCAGTCTTGATGGTCAAAGATGGTAGGGTAAGGTGAAAATGATGACTGAAGTAAACAGCATTTTTGCCAATTATGTATAGTATTTTTATTGAATGATTTTGAATCTACTTGTTAGTTTTAATCCCAGCAGTCCTCTTTGCATTCAGTTCATAGGTTTGCTGTGATCTACAAGCTGTTAAAATTGATTGAGGCACAGGCTTTGGTTGTTTAGAAAATGAGTTATAGGTACGTTTGTTGGCAGTACACTGCAGAAAGAAAGAAGTAAACTCAGCTTTTGCATAAATACGCAGATGTGTTTTTTGTGGCCTTAATTGAGCTTTCCCAAAATTGTCTGGCCTCTAGTGCCAGTGCAAGGAGGCAGAAATTCCTGTGGTGTGTACAAGTATGGAATCGTGTCTGACTCCTTGGAGGGAGTGACAGCTGCCCCAGCGATGCCTCGTGGCGCACGGCTCTGTAGTGGAGCCGCACCTGAGGAGGCCAACTGCGAGGCATCCTGGGGTAAGTCTGGGGGAAATCAGCTGCCTTGGATGCTGGGCTTGGGTTTGGCTTGTCAGGCATGGTTCCCTGGCAATCCCCAGGATCAGAGTGTTCTCGTGGGGTGGTGTCTTTTCTAACCAGATCGACTTTCTGTCATTTTGGGAGACCAGAAACAGATACGAGAACTTTCCTATATGGAAATAGGAGAAAGTTTCTTGCTATCTGTTCATAATTACTAATTCACCAAGGGTTTTTTTGTCCTTTTTTTTTCTTAATAATGCACACAGGTAATTTCCTAGCTTGTGAACTTACCCTGTGCCATTGCTATTAAAGGCAATAGGTTCTTTCTGTCACCTACAGTTATTGAAAGTCCTTTCTGTGAAATTAAATGTTGAGGTGCACAGAAGTTAATGTGGAGTGATTGTTTGGGTTTTTTTTTTTTTTTTCTTCTCAAAGGTTGGTTTCAACATAGGAAAGGTGAGATTTTCCCCTCTTTCCTGATTTGTGTTTTCGCTTGATGATAATGAATGTTGTGGATGACTTCAGTAATCATGGTGGCAGTCAGCTCCAACAGGGTAGGTGCCTGCTTAGACAATCAGAAATGAATTAATAATAAGCTTTAAAGCTGAGATGTCCAGTATTGGAAGTCAAGTATCAATATTGTTAGCAGATTGGAGAGGTATGAACTCCGCAATGTGCTTGTCTCTGAAGTGAGTCTTGGCTGATATCCATGTGAAGGGGTTTGTCTGCACTTACAGTGACTAAGAACATTGCAGGTTAAAGCTTGGGTTCTTGAAATGTGTCATATAGATGTCAAATGCCAGAGGCCTGCAGGCTGTTTCCTGTCCCTTTGTGTGTGCTTTGTTTGCCCCCTACAGAACACTGCAAAGCTGCAAGAGCCCTTGGGGAGATGAAGTGGGCAGTTTAGATGAAGCTGTCTCTGTCCATATTATGACAGTTTGGGGGAGAAAGAAGATGAAATATAGAAGGGCAGGAAGGCTTCATTTCTCTAGGGAGAATAGACGCTTGAATTCTGAAAAAGTTCAGTAATTTGGTATTTAATACATGGGGTGAGGGGGCCTGGCAAGTGTGCAGAATGCTACACAATCTCAGAGTTGTGCTTAAGGAACTAATGGCAGAGTTGTATTTCACTGGTGTTCGTTTTTTTGCCTCAGTTTCCTGATCTTGAAATAAAGGTATGCAGGAAATCAGTATCTGAGCCCAGATCAGAATTCAAGGTTTCTGACTTCAAGTTCTCCCTTCAGACCACACCTTTCTTTTTATAGCTATGGGAAAAAAGGCCTGCTCCAGCATGTCATTTAGTGAAATGCCATATAGGAAAAGCAAAACCAAGACTAAAAGAGCTAAAAATAGCTGATTTTAGATTAGGAGACAGAGAAAGTTCAGCAGATTCTTTCTGGCAAATGGAAGCTTACAATGCCATGGCAGATGTGCTTGTCTTTGGGGTTGTGTCTGGCCAATGGAAGTGCTTGCAAAGGTGTGTGCTGAGTGGTGTCCAATAGACTGGGATACAGGACTGGCCACTGAAGTCAGGGAAGTCCTTTCTCAGGATAAGCTCCACTGGAATGTTTGTGAGGACAGATGGAACACTGTGACTTCGTTTGTCAATAGAGTGAATGTGTTCAGGTGTTCTCTGAAAGCATCAAGGTTCTTCAAAGCTTCTCCCTTTTCTAATTGAAGCCTTAAATCATCAAAGCTGAGAGCTGAAACTCTTTCATACTATATATGGCATTTGTACTAGTGGTAGAAACTGGAGTGTATTTATAACACTGGTTTGTTGCGGGAATACAGATTGGGAACAAATGCTTGTTTGGAAAACATCCAATTCCAGGGACTTCTTTTACTGTTGCACGTGAAATCCATTGCAACCTCATGAAAGCAGCAGTTGAAAAATACTAATAGGGCCTTCCCCATGGAAAAAACCATGAAATTGGTGTAACATCATGTATGTGGAGAGTTTCTTGTGATGGCTCATGTAGGTGGTGAGCGTGTACGCAACATCCCGTCTGGACGCGGCAGCACATGCTGGGACTGCTGGTGTTACTTGTTAGTTACTTGTTAGCTGCTCTTTTCAGATGTACTCCTTGTTGGTTCAGAAATACCTATTTGTGCCCCAAGTAATAGTTCATGAAAGTTGTGAGTGTTCTTAGCAGGATGGCATGGCACTGACACGAGGAACTCAAGGCATAAAATGAGCTGAGCTGTTTTGCATACTGCTGCAAAATATTTGAATGAAAACAGTTGGCAAAAAAAGGGCACAGGTGTCTTTGGCTGTGTTGATTAAACCGTCTCCCTTCAGTCCCAGTGGTCTGTTTGATTTGCTTAATGTGTTAATCCTTTCTCTTGCTGCACAATGAATTACTGTTGAACCTCTGTGTAATAGTTACCATTTGGACTAAGAATGTTCATATCCAAAATTATAAAATAATTGTTTTTATTTTGTGTTTTAAAACTGCTGTCTTGTTTTCGAAGGATGTTCAGAAGGAGAGAGAACCTCATGTTTATCTTAGTAAAGAAGAAGTTAAAGAGAAGATACAAAGCTATAATTCAACTGTCACTGATAAATTAAAGATGACCTTGGTAAGTTTTGCATAGAATTCCTGTAATTTTTAATGCGAGCAATTGAACTGCAACTTTGTAGTGCATTGTGAATCATTTCATTCTCAGCATCTTGCATGTGAAACTGTCTCTGTGGTAATGCTTTTGTAAGAGACATTTCTTTAGATCTGGAAATTAAATCTCACGTCTGAAACACTTTTTATACATGTAATTCTTTTATTTGAATCAAAACAAACTGTCATAAAAACAAACTGATGTAATTTGAAATGTGTTTAAGATAAACTGTCAGCTGACACTAAGGTGTAAATTTATCAGATGAAAATGCTCAGATGGTAAAAATGATTGTATATTTATCTTGTTTCTGGAGATAAATTTTTGTCAGGAATCTCTTGGGTAAAGATGCTCAACCACTGATAAAAGTGAAAACATGCAAAATTTATTATAGGAGACTTAATTTTCAGAGTAGTCATATAGATTTTCAGCATGAAGAGACTTCCTTCCCCCTGCCTCCAAAACATAGACAATAAAAACTGGAATATGTAAGACTTCTCATTTTCAAGGATTGTGAACCAAGTTTAATATCCAGTCCAGTCTACTGAAGACCATACTAACAAAATTCACATCTATCTGCTTAGCAAGCTGTTATTCAGTTATGCTGTCCAAATTTTCTAATACATGCCATATTCCTGTGGGTGTGTATGGAAATTTTGAAATTCCACTATATCCTAAGCCCTGACTGTGTACTAAAAAGATCTTTGTTGTGTGTTTGCATGTGGATCAGGACTTGTTAGGCCTAAAACCAGATTGTCAGAAGTTTTCTAGCTCAGTAAGGTTGGATTGGTTTTGCTATTTTGTCTTTTAGAAGCAACCGGAATAAAGTAATTCAGATGTTGATTAGATTGGCGTTTATTCTGAGTGGGTTTTTTGTGGGATGTGGTTGGGAAAATCATAAAATATGGGAAATCATTGCTGTATTTTTGCACAAAATCTGTTGTAAAAGGTGGTGTTAGTGGTCTTTTTTCACTTCATAGTTCTTTCCTAAAGTGAAAAATTATCACTGATATGTTGTACCTTTTTCTTGATCAGATCCTAATATACTTTGAATTCAACAGGTATTAGTAAGAAAATATTAATACTCAGTAGTTATTAATAAGCAAAATTAATATTCAGCAGATATACCAGAAAGAATAACTGTCTGAATTACTGAACCAAAACCTTTCCTGTGAGATGTCATGTATTGCAGTGGCATTGGAATTGTGTTCACTGTGAGCATTTTCACCTGCCTGCTGCGTCACAGCTGATGGTGACAGTCCCGTGCCTTCCTCCCGTTGCAGAACGCGAATGGGATTTACACTGGCTTCATCAAGGTGCAGATGGAACTATGCAGACCCATCACTGTGCAGTCCTGCCAGGGCCAGGGGGGGAGTGCTCCCAGCAAGAAGGAAACTGCTTTCTACTTGCCGGACGGCTGCGTGAACACCCTTCACATCAGCAGCACCAACACCGTCCGCGAAGTCATCGAGGCCTTGCTCAAAAAGTTCTTTGTGGCTGACAACCCTGCCAAGTTTGCACTTTATAAACGCTGTCACAAGGAGGATCAAGGTATTGTGGCATTTTGGTAGTGGAAAGGTTTGGGGAGGGAATTGTGCCTATAGGAATATTTGAAATAAGACAGGCGGAAGAACTCAAATAAATGGGGGTGACAGTCTTCCTACCTTGTCTTTTATTCCTTTTGCAAAGTAGCACGGTAAGACAGTAAAAGATTGGGGGATATTTCAGGATAATTCATCCAAGACAAAGTCAACTGCTGAAACATTTACACAGATCTCCTGTGCTTTGCAGTCCATTTTATTTTATTTTATGCCCCCTTATCAGGCCCTAGGTTTCAGCTGGCCTGATACACTGCGGAGTTGTGAGATTAAGTTCCAGGACAGATTTTTGAAAAGATAAACACTGGTGTCTGTGATGCCTGAGGTACTGGCACTGGCAGACTGCTCTTGGGGCGACAACCATCGGCACGTGTCGTGCTTGTGTGTTAGTGCACATGGCTGTCTCAGGGCACTGGCTGCTATTAGGAGCTTGTTCTGTGTTGTGAGTGAAATACCAGAAGATGGAAAAGGTGTTTTTTAAGGAAAGGTGCATTTTGCCAATGTTGTGTTCTTGCACTTAGAATCCGCCTTCTTCCGTGGAGATCGAGAGCACTTTTCAGGAGTTCAGATGTTTCTGGCTGTCAGGCAGGCAGAGTTGTCTTTTAGACTTTGTGTGTGAAATTTTAAGTGGAAAAGAGTGGAAAAGGTATCAGAACAGTGACACCACAGCTCTGATGTCTTAAATGCTTAGATATAGCAGCAGATCTGTGTGTTGTATTTTTTCTTGTGTTTTTTTTTCCCTCTGCCCTGCATGTATTCAGATGGTGTACTGTGTTGCCTTGGAGGCCATTTCATTCCTCTGTGGATGCAGTGTTGCACTGTCACCATCAGTCACCTGCTCAGCTTCTCTCTACAACTCATTGCTCAAAGCCAGTATGTAGACCGATACATACGGTGTGTAAATTTTGGCTACACATGCATCTCTCTGAAATTTTCTGACATTGGCTGGTGTTAGTCATTCGTGGTGTTTGAGACGTTGGTAATGATAATTACTGTGGTTTCCTTCTCCTGCAGTTTATACATGCAAGCTGTCAGACAGAGAACATCCCCTCTACCTGCGCTTGGTGGCAGGCCCCAAAACAGAAATGCTCAGTTTTGTTCTCCGTGAGCATGAAACTGGAGAAGTCATGGTAAGTCACAGCCCTGCTGGGTCACTGTGTCTGTGTGGCTTCATGGATGAGTGGGCTTCTGTTTGATCTGTGCTGATCAGACAGCTCATGTTTTTCCCCTGTTAATTTCCTTTGTGCCTTTTGTAAACATTGCGTTTGTGGTTAGACTGACCTGTTGTTACTTGCAGAACAAAAAACAGTTTAAAAGAGTAGAATGTGTTCAGATGCCCTAGGAAGGTGCCTGACGGTGTTACAGTGTGAATTGTCTAGGGTGTCTGAGGCTTTGTTTAAAAATACCGTATTTATAGAAGAGATATGTATTCTCTGTTCATCTTGTTCATTTTCTCTCTCTGTCTTTCCAGTGGGAAGCTTTCAGTATTCCTGAACTGCAGAACTTCTTGCGCATCCTGGACAAGGAGGAGAGCGCGCAGCTGCAGCTGCTGAGGCAGCGCTACGCCGCCTACAGGGGCAGGCTGGAGGAGGCGCTGCGGGGGCTGCTGACGCCCGGCTAAGGGCCAGGGACACTCAGGGAGCGCGCCCGACCTGTGTCAGCACAGCCTGCCAAGCCCAGCGTACAGAGAGCAGCAGAGAGCGGTTCTCTTTATTCAGAAGACTGTTTTGTGATGCCAGGGTAGACTTAGTTCCGTAAGCCAGGTCACTTAGCATCTTGCACCCACAAGTAAGGGATTCTGCATGTTTGTACATCAGTTTGCAACCCTCTGTGTGCCTAGAGAGTTTTCCAAGTTATCTTGGTGCAAGCTGTGAAACTGTAAGCAATTTCCTAGGATGCTATAAAATAAGATTTTATTTTTTTTTCTTCTCTGCTTAATGGTTTCTTTACAAGTAAGGATGTGCAAATTGATGGGTTAAAAAAATTATTAAAGCCATTTGGACAAGAATTAGTTGGAGCACTATCTTAGAGATGAAATTGATTTGCACTACCTTTCTGTTTTCAAATAGTTACTGTATAACTTGTGAGAGAACTTTTATAGATGGAGGGCATATGAGATCCTGTGATTTGTACTGTGAAATTTGTGGAAAGCTTTAAAGTGGTTTTCTAAAGAAGGTAAAGAGAAAGTTGAAACGAAGGTAAGAGTTGGGGGAGAAGAACTCTTAACAGCTGACAGAGAAGGTTTTAAATGAAAATAGTATTTTCACAGAGGAAAGTTAAAAGACTAATTCTACAAGGTTAAAGTTTCAGTATGTTAGAGTATTGTGAATAAGTTTTACGATTTTTAACTGCATAAATCCACACTGGAAAAGAAATAAAGATAATAGAAATAGTGGGAAGGAACGAGAAGCAAAAGCTAAGTAAGAATGGCAATGGAGCTGCACATACAGGTCATTTTTGGAGAAGCTGGTTCCATAAATGCATAGTGGGGGTTTGAAAAGTGTGGCAAACCTAAAAAGCTGCTTACTTGAATTCTGAAAAGTGGTCCATGTCTCAGATAACTCTGTGAAAAATACCTGTCTAGTGAGGGTTCAGACATAAGCTACAACTACAGATGCATTTGGTCTTTATTGTCAGTCAGATCTTCCCTCTGGCTCAGTGATCTATTTTTAGGCTGGATAATTTTGAATTATCATATCTGAAAGACAAAAATAGCTTCCTCTGCTTCTTTGTTAAAGGCTCAGTCAGGCAAAGAAAGTAGAACTTTATTCACATTTCCAGCCCAGCAGAAAGTTAACATTGTCTGTGTTGGTGACTGAGCTTAGTAACTCTTGCTTTAGTAATTCAAAAGGTTTTTTCCTTATGTTTTTTAAACTCTTAATTGAAAAACTGATTACCAAATTCTGCTGACTGCTGATTTACTTGATTTAAGTGGAAAAAATGTAGCAAGAAAACTTTTTACTTTAGTGTAAATATAATTGTTGTTCTTTCAGAGTTATTTATCTAAAAAAGCATGTTCAAAAGAAACCAAAGAAGTGGGTGTGCAATAGAAGCATAGAAGCGTGAAGCAGATTTGAGTGACTGATCCTTTGGTCATTATCATGCCAGAGAGGAAATGAGTTATGTTCTGCAGGGTGGGGGAGTGGAGGAGTGCTAAGGATTGAAGAGCAGCAGAAGTTGGTGGGTTTTTTTCCCCCCTCTGTTCTTAAAGTGTTCGTTTTAAATTCCCAAGGAATTGTTAAAACTTTGGTGACATCTAATGGATACTGTGTGAAACTCCAAGATGCTTCTGTTCTTCCCCTTAATTTTATGTAATTGTGCCTTTGTTTCCTTTCCTTAGTAAGATTCTTTTTAAAACTCTTCACAAATTTTTTAGGTAAAAAGAATTTGCAAGCTTATGAGACAATCATAATGTTTTAAAGTGTTAAGAAATTAAGAGTAGGACTAACTATGAAGTATATATAAGGCATATCTTGTTTGTTTTTTAATTTCACATGTAACATTGTAGTGCATGTGTGAGTTAGTAACATTATCCTCAAGTGAGACACTTTATAATGGTTCAGGGAATGCTTTTGTGTTTTGTTACAACTTGTTTTTCTAGGAACGCAGCAGCATGTCGGTGGGTATTCTGTTAACATCTTAATTTATGTATCTGCCCATAGCTATGTAATTGCATAATGGCTGTCAATATTGAACCATTTGTTGCTCAGATTTAAACACTGTTTGAGTTTTAAAGTTGAGTATAAAAATATGTGAATTTTGGTTTTACTTGAACTAAACTCTCGGTCTAAGTAGGCACATCTGCATTTATTTTAGCCAAAAACCTCAATCAGTGTTGTATGCACTATGAGTCTTGATTTGGGGTGAAGGGCATGGGGGTGGGGGACCAAAATAAACTTATATTTTAATTTTGTCTTAGTCCACGGTTAATTTTTGTAAGATGTCATGTGTGGAGTTAATTTTCTTCTTTTTTGTTCTACACACTGGCAATTACAGCAGCTTTAATTTAAAAGAAATGATTGTGCCTGGTCGGTTTAATCTTTTTTAATTTTAGTATCAAATTGAACTGTCAGAGCTTTTGTTGCAAAACTGTTTTCTTGTCATTATACGATGGTACCGGAATGATTAAATGATGGGGGAGGGGGAACGCAGGGAAACATGAAAATATATGTCTTTAAATACAAACATTTAAACTATTTATAATTTTAACAAGCTTAGTTTTATTTTTGTAGGGAATTTTTTATTCCCCTTAAAGCTATTACTGAAATGGCAAAAAAGTGATGGTTCCATTATTAAAGTTGAAGTTGGCAATACTTGGTTATGTGACGTGTTTGGTTTTTCCTTTACCTGACGCTGGTGGCGCGATCGCTTGGAGGCCAAATGGATTTCCTTGGAAAGCAGCAACGAGTCCTGTGGGCAGACCCAGCTGCCTTGAGAGTAAATGAAGGTTTGCCTGGAAGAGAGGGAGGGAGCCGAGGGTGGTGGGGCTGCCAAGCTTCACCTCACAAAGGCCGGGCTTTGCAAGCCCCTCACGGAGCCGACCCCTCCACAGAGGGAGCTGAGCCACGGGCACAGCGGTGCTGGGTGCTTTCCCTCGGTTACAGAACACCTTGCAGAAAGGAGGCCAACACAGCAGGGCTGGAAGTGGCACCCAGGAAACGCCTTTCACTCCTTTTTATCTAGAATGACCTTCTAGTGGTAATCTTTGGTAACATCTACGCTGAATTTTCCAGTTACTTATTTTGAGTTTCTTAAAAGTGGTTCAATCCTCCCTGGCTGAATTGGTAGAAGGGAGCTGCTCTGCTGCTCGCTCTGGTCTCTGTGGCGCTGCCCTGGGCACTGCGGCCCCGCAGCACAGGAGATGGCAGTGGCTCTGGCAGGGCCCTGAGGGCTGGCTCAGGGAGCCCTCGCAGGTTGGTGTGTGCACCAAGCACGGTACCACCGCCTGTGCGCTTGGAAACGCTGCCAACAGCAAAGGCTGCAGCACTCAGCCGGGGGAGATGGATGCAAGCCCTTAAAGATACTGGAGTCAGCAAAGCTGCCGACCACACAGCTAACTGGGCTCATGTGCCTGCACGTGGCAGTTATGTACTCCTAGAAGTGCACGGTGGCAAAAGAAACCTCATCTGTTTTGGCTGGTTCGGGGGCAGAATCGGCCATCCGGAGACCGGAGTTCAGTGTGGAGGCGGAGCAGGACAGCAGCACTGCCTGTGGAGCAGTCGGGCCCCTCCTGTGCGTGGCAGGGATCCACAGGTTGTCACAGTCTGCTTTGGATTCTTTCAGGCTTAACTTCTAGCACTGACATTTTTTAACATTTGCAAAAAACTCCCACCAGACTGCATTTGCTTCCTGCCCTCCTGTATGTGCATGAGTATATAACTCTTTTCTTTTCCTCCCAGGTTCCCAGCATGGGGATTTCCAGCTGCAGTCCTTGCAAGTTCTGCTAGCATTCACTTTTTACCAGCTCCTGTTGATCCAGAACAATTCAGGTCTGTTCTCCTCCTTCATTTTAATGTTCAATAGCATACTTGTGTTTGTTGAGAAATAATTGTGCTTTCAAAACTTTGCCTACACTTTTCATCTTGAAGGAGCATATAAATTATGCTAAGGTCATATGCAGGAGAAATTCTGTTTCTCCTATAAAACTGGAAAATAGAAACACTTTTTTTAACAAGTGAATTTCAGGCAAAACAATGCTGACCCAGCAGTATTCGTACATTCATGAAGGGGATAGTTAGTATACCTCAGACTAATGATAAGCAATAAAATGTTTAGGATTATGGCAATTTTGTGTTTGTATTAGTTTCAGAAAATGTTAAAACTCCTGAAAGCCTGGATACTTTTAGCTCAGATCTGAAAGCTCCATCCTTAATTTAATTTGAAGTAACAATTTTAACAAATTCTTTAACAAACAAACCCCTGTAAACTAAACCAAACAACCCCCAAATATCAACCTTGTTACCAGTATCTCTGGAATAAACTCCTATTACTTTCCCTTCAAATAACTTTCTAGTCTAATGTTGTTTTGTTTCTTACATCGACTTTATAATTCATTTTGGAAAGTTAGCTGAGTTGGATCAAATGAACAAAAAGCTGCCGAGTGGACAAAGAGTCCTCGCAGGACAATGGAAAGGTTCCGAGTGTCTCAGAGCTGATGCTGAAGGCAAGTAGGGAACTTCCAAATGGCTGAAGTTATAAATCTGCTACCTCTGCTTGCTCAGGAATCGGGCTCTGTGGTGAAAATCCAAACCAGACAGAGACAGGCTCTGATCTGCTCTTTAGACCACAGATTTAGCACTGTGAAGTGAGAACTTACCTGTTCTGGAGGAATTCTTTTCCTCTGGATGTGTGAGTGGATAAAAGAGAGACACCCAGCCTTACTGCTGACACTCGTTTGGTGGTGTTTTTCAAGGAAATACTGCGTAGGCCAGGACATGTTTGTCTGAAAGGCAACTTGTGTTGTGTGCTAGCAAGGTCAGAGATAATTCTGGAGCATTGTTTGCCCTTGTGCAAGCTGAAATGAGGAGTGTTTTCAGTTGTAGCAGCGTAGGCCTGAAAGGACCCAGCCCAACACCTCGCACTGAGGCACCCAGTGCTAGCAAATGGCTTCTCAAAGCTGTTCCTCCCTGCTTTCCTCAAAGGTGGTTTCCAAAAATTGCCTTTTTATTGCACTTTCTGTTCTCTACCTCTTCCTCTACAACTTTTGGAAAGGGCAGTGTTCACAACAGGAGTTTTGAGGAGTGTATTTTAAATCCAAGGATTAATCCTGCAAATGCTCTGTGTTGCCAAGTCTAATATCTTTCAGGATGCTGTATAAAATACTGTCCTGGTTCTTTCTTGAGTGTATTTTCCATATGAGTAAGACAGGATATTACAGATAAAGTAGTTCTGTTTTGCCTTCATTTTACCACAAATACCCATGAGAGAAGTAGAGAGAAAAACCCCCTTGCACTAACTCTATAAACCTAAATATAGCATCGTGGCCTTGCACACAGCATGAAAGAAAATAGCATTACCAGTCTAAGATTTCTCTCTTTAAATACAGAATCTGGTATGTGATCAGAAGTTTCAGCTGTTTCCAACGTGTCTCAGGAGGAATTAGAATGCCAGTATATTTCATGACAGCAAAGTTCAGCCTCTTGGTTATTTTCCCAGGCAAAGCTGTTGTATTAGAACACGGGCTCTGAAGTTCTCCCTTCAGATAAACAGGTGTTTTCTGTAGGCCAGTAATCCTAGACAGTTCTTTTAATCTAGACTTGTCAGCTGATACTTGCAGAATCTGCCCTCTTTGCTCCTAACATTTTTCCATAGATGTGATTGAGCAGATGTTTGACCCTTCTATATTTTCATCTGCTCTGGTATAAGCGCTCATCGGACAAAGTCAGAACCTTTGGGTTTTTAGTAATACTGGCACAGAAAGTCAGCATAACTTGTACAGAGTATTTTTAACACCCGTTGCCAAGTGACAGCACTCATTTTTAAATGTAAACAAGGCTGAGTGAAAATGCAGGTCACACATTAAAAAAACAGTATCTACTTCAGTTCAATCTATGTAAATAAAAGACGTATCAGAGGAACGTTTCCAGACGCTTAAAGTGTCTTTTGCTGACCAGTAAGTCTAGGATTGGTCATGAGCATTGTGCTGTTTCAGAGCCTGGAGCAGCCCCCAGGGAGGAGGACACTTTTTTAAAGGTGGGGCTTAATTGCTGCTGGTGTTTTTTCTTTAATACTCTACAGAGAAGCTTTTGAAGTTACAATACAATTTCATAAGACTTGAAATACTTCTGTGAGGCTTTTGCCTCATTAATTTGAACGCTTTAAAAGCAGAGGAGAAAAACACCAAGCAGGTATCCAGTAAAAAACATTATTTGTCCTATAGTGTGCAACTTACACATTTTTGGTATTATTTTTGTGGTTCAAAACCAAAGCAAAACCTCACAGCTCAAACAAACCCACAATGCACTTTTTTCTGTTTAGGATTTTTATGTTGTAGAAGAGTTACTTTCTTGGTTTGGATCAGTTGTTGTAATGTTTTCCTTTTACCTACTGCCTGTTTGTTAGCTGATAACATCACATGAGCTCTGCTAATGCTTGCACTGATTTTCATCAACAGTATGAGAATATTCCTGTGAATCTTTAGCCCCATCCTTGATGCCATTGCTGCCAACCCATAGGAGTCTACAATGTCATTCTTGCCAAGCAAGAGTCATGGACCTGGCTTTTCCTTAGAACTTGCACGGGAAAAATGAAGTGGGTGATTCAGTGGTGTTCCATCAAGTCCTTCTTACTCATGTTTTTAGAAAATGGGTGGATTGTGGCAGCTGGAGTAAGTTCCACACCTTGAGCAAGCAGGCACTGACTACTTGGAGATCTGTAAGCAACTACTGGACCACAGCTCTCGTGGGCATTATCATAATACTGACAGCTGCATCTGACTACAGCAGCATCTGGAAAGCCCTGTATTAGCACTGCCCTTTCTTTCTAACCCTGGAATGCCCCTGCCCCAGCCCCTGAATGAAGTATTAATGATGTGTATTTATTTTTCTAAAACAGGTGACTCCTTTAGCCTTGTAACAGCAATTTTCTTCACAAACATGGCTTGTTCTTAGAAATTAACAACAAGGAGACATGGTGGCAAGCTTCCATCACCCTGGCAGCAGTGTCACTTGGGCTGTCAGTGAGGGGAATGTCTGTCTAATACAGAGCTGCCTTTTCCTGTGGTGCTACAGTAAACTTTGTAGTTTTCATTAGCTGGAACACGAAAAGAAAGATAGCAATGTTTCAGGCAGCCATTAAATATTTGTCTACTTAATGGAACACTGCTACTTCCTTGCTGAAGGAGAAGCAAAAGTGACAGCACGTGGTTAAGCAGGAATGCAAATAAAATGCAGAAATACATGTTGGAGTAGCTTGTGAAAGCCTCAAACTTAAATAGGTTAAAGGTGTACCAAGTCACCTTCTTCTCTAGCTTAGGAAAGTTATGTAGTATTTTTAAACAGAATCATCCAAGAAATTCAGCTGTGTAATAGGGATTGAGGTGAGTAAGTAGCACATCTTACTGTTGCTCACAGGTCCCATTTTGGAAAAAGCCTGATGTGGGATTTTATTCTTCCTCTTTCCCCAGGGCAGAACATTATGAATAGCAGTTTCTCCACTGTGCTTTTTCTATTCAACTACACCAGTTTCCAAGGAAATGTGAGCAAATACAGGTTGTATTTCAAATTGTCCTCTCACCTCAGGGTTTCTTTCTGGTGCAAAGTAGTCAGGTGTCCTGTGATAAGGTTCCCTGTGGCCACATGAAGTAGTCCTTGTTAAGCAGCAGGGCAGTAAAGCAGAGGCTTTTAAAGGCTTATAAAATAGGAATTCAGTCATTAGACATGTGACACAGCTTATTTCTGTAGGAAGGTTTAACTCAAGCTCAGTACAAGAGATAGGAAGTTTGATAGGCAGTTTATTTTTTCTTTCTTCAAAAGTGCAGCAGTGAACAGGGTCCTCTGGAAGGGCACTTTCTAAACAGACGTTCAAAACAGCAGAAGGATGCTCACAACCTGCTACAGCAAAGTATGCTCACGTACAGAGAGAGAGTCATACAAACAAAATTCATTTTCATTGAATCACAATAAATGACAGCTGTTTCATTATGTTGAAATACTGTATTCAGCTTGTTGAATCAGTCTCGAATTTAACTTGATTGAAAAGGTATTAATACCATGCCCATGTCCCTGCTACAGCTTTATTCCCCAAAATGAAGAAGCCCAGGTTACCGGGCCCATGCTGGGTAAGCAGGTACCAGCTGGATTCACTTATGCTGAAGTGATGATAATGAATGTTTTGGTTTAGGGTAACATAATGAAGTTATTAATTGTATTTCCCCCAGTCTAGTATCTACTTTACCAGATCAGATCATTAAAAATTCACAGCTCTGCTTTTGATAATAAAGATTTTTTTTTAAGTAAAAAATACCACATTTTATTTAAACTCAACTTTGTACCAATAAGGCCCTGTTTTTAAAACTCTGTACATTTAACATGAATGCCTTCAGTAACAAGGTACAGATACAGCCCTGGTCAAATAGCACATGAAATGGAATATCCAGAAAGATCATTTAGTTTTAAAATAACTTAGTTGGGATTAGATGTGGATAAGAGTCAAAGTTCCTTCATTGTGTTTTTTTAAGTATCAAGGATAAGAACTAACACTGATCATTTGAGGCTGTAAAAATACTCAGAATGAACTGCTTTATGGCAACAGACACAAGTGGTAAACTGCTCTAAAAGCAATGGCAAGCAGGCAGCTCTTGGTTCCTGTTCTTCCTTCAACTGCATGCTTAACAGCTCTTAAGTCTTTATGGAAAGTGGGAGTGAAGCAAATCTTTTCCTGAACCACTAAGGAAGGACTGATTAATTTAATTAATTTAATTCTCAATTTCAATTTCATACAACACTTATTACCTAGACCAGAGTTCAAGTATAGTGTGGTTCTCTGACAGTGAGTAAGTTATTGAGCCTTGTTACAAAATGCTTTACAGGTATGTGCAGATAGCAAGAGCATTATTTGGGTAAAACATCTGGTCACTCATACTGAATAATCTGCATTAATTCTGTCAACTTTCATGTTATTTATTAGGCAAAAATTAAATAATTCAAAAGAAAGTGTCCTTTTTAGGGCTTATGATCACTTTAAGAAAAGATTGTATCAGAGTTACATTTCTGTACCCATAACCAAGTTTCTTCTCTTAGGAAGCAACAGAATGCACATTATTTGCACTGAAACTTAAGCAGAAACTTGATGTATGACCCAGCTTTGATAGGACTGTTGAGGGTTTAACGTGCAGCAGTCAACGTATTTTACACAAGCCTCCACACAGCTACCAAAATGAAGTTTAAACAAATAACAAGTCTAAGTTGCTAGAATTCTCTGAGCAAAACATCACCTACACGAGTTTTAGGTTGAGCTCAGTGTGCAAGAAAACACTGGAGAGCATGAAGACAACTTTGGTTTTGTTTCTAGAGTCAAAGCAGTGTGTGAAGGATACTGATGGGCAATACTAAAGCTTGAGAAACAAAAAACAGGATAAAGCTACATTGTAGTTGAGGAAAAAAAAAAAGTCCTGAGTATTTGAAAGCATGAAAGTAGTTTGAATATCCAGAACCCTCTGCATTTATACAGATGCTTCAGCTGAAAAGTCACCTTTCAAGCAATTTTTTCCCCCAAATATTTGGTCACTTTTGAGAGATTTGAAACAAAAGCCCTATAAAAATCTAACCTGTAGACCACCACAGAAGTTTGCAACTCTAAGCTACATGAAGGACAACTTCTGTGCCTCAGACTTAAAAGCCAAGAAAGTTCAATTTATTTTATTGTAGCATTGCTTGTATCCAGTTGGTGGATCTGCACCTTCACAGCTTGGAGCCATGCTTTGTTGCCTACTTACTGATTCCTTGCTAGAAGGTTTTATGTGACAGAAGCTGAAATAATCATGCTCTCCACTGGGTAAGAGATGTGAAATAACTGAACACTAAAATGTTTTGCCCAAGTTTGTTTGACAAGGAAAATTATTATGGTGCCTGATAACACAGCTGATTTACCCACAAGCAACACAAACTTGTCTTGCAGAAGATCCATAATTCAGTGTTTCCAGACAGTGTTTTGCCAATGAATCTATACAGAAGTTATATGGTAATGCAAGTTTGTGTGTTTTTCAAGATTTAGAAAGATACTCAAGTTTGGGTGCACGTGATGGTTGCGTTTCAGATAAGCCTGATCAGAAGGTTGAAGAGACGTGACCCTTTCAGAGGGAAACCAAGTGACTTCTGACGTGCAGACCTTTGGTGTGAAGGCCACTTTTTCCAGGTTCCAAGTAGTTATGTCTTGACCAAAAAGCAACACTCTATGAAGCACTTAAACTGCCTAAAATAGCTCTCTTAGCCTAATGTCTAGTGAGCAATGATTCTATGGTTTATTTTTAGCTAATTTTCTTTCAAAATAATTTACCATCAAGAATCTAATCAACATACAATGTTAGACAATTGAAGACTTAGGAGGTTAGAGACAGATCACCTCTACTGTGGTGCCCTGCTTGTTGGATTTTGTTTATTTTAGTATTACTTCTGTTTGTGTATTAAAAAGATTTAAGAGTTAGCTCAAAGCACAGGCACACTTACTTGAATACTTGTTAGTCTCAACAGTCTCTTGTTGAACTCCCTAGGAAGTCAGTCTATCTTAAACCCTAAGAGGTTTTTCAGTAGTACAGAGTAACCCAGCCCAGCATTTCAAACCAGGAGGAGGCTGACATTACATTCTTTTTTGCAAGCTACCCAGGCTGTCCTACAAAATTCATTGGTCTCATCCGAAGTGTTCTCATTGGAAGAGACTATTTAGCAGATGGATTTTAATTCTGCACAAGACACTTGCTAGTCAGATCCTACACTTTTGACTAATGCCTTCCTACTCTATTTTGGGCTAGTTTGCTATTGTCATTAACAGCTTTGAGCTCAATACAGGAAACCTATAATTAAGCATAGCTTTTAAGAAAGTCTGTGACACTGAATATGGGTGAGCATTACTGTGCAATAGCACCTGCCTATCTAACCTGACTCAAATACACATTTATCGATTTTTTAGAACAAAATAAACTGTTCAGATTCATAGGCATAGGTTCACCTTTGTGCCTGTGATATGAAAAGGTACTTGAAAGACAAAGGTGGTAATCAACGATCTGAGCAAGACAGATTAGCTGTGTCTAACAATTTACAGTTAGAGTTCAGCCGTAAAATATATATATTGCACAAGGCAACCAGCTAAAGACAAGGGTTTTCCTTCCAAACAGGGTTTGAAAAGCCCATTAAAAGTCTTCCAGCTGCAATCAGCAAAAGTTAACAGAGACAGACCTGCTGCAGTCACTGGAGAAACTGGTCAGTAGGAGCCAATTGCAAGAGGCTCTTAAGGGTCTTATAAGGACTGTGCAGAAAACCTCCGAGCCCGCAGGCCGTGATTGCTGAACATGAGCCGTGGGTCAAACCTGTACCTGGAGAAAGGAGCAGAGGCAGGGTGAGCTGCCTGGCCTGCACTGACAGCACCTCTAGACAGCTTTGTGCTACAAGAGCTCTGCTACAAGGCTACATGAGAAGCTGCTTTCTCAGCAGTACACAGCAGCAACCATTTGTCTATTACAGCAGATAAACTATAAAAACACACAACCCGAAAGGTGATAATCTCCAAGAAATAAATCCTAGCTACAGCGTACCAGCAGCACACCAATATGTATAACATCAAGCATTCAGGAGCTACATTCTAACAAAGCTTTGCTGCCCCAAATTACAAACTTACTTAGCACTGTAAGGACACTTTGAATAGTGCTTAAAAATCTTTGGCATAAGTGATTAGTGACTGAGTTTTGAGGCCCAAAGTGCTATTTACTTATAACAACTAATACATACAATTTAGGTCCTGCAGGAAATATTCTTGCTAACAGCATCTCCAGGAACAATCAGAGCTAGTATTTGGCAAATGCCCACCACTACAGAAACCAGCAGAACTTTTCCTGGTTTGCAGGCAAACCTGAGGTCAGTCTCTTGACTACTCAGCACAGCTGTACACTTCAGCTGTTCTAAGTTAAAAATGGCTGACAACATTAAAGTAGTATTCATACCATCACAGTTCTATTTGGTGAATTAAAATAGAGATTAAGCATTAAAAAATAGAAGCATCAAGAAAACATTTCTATTAAACCATAGTGCTTATGATAATAATACATTCCATCACAAATAGCCTCTCTGAAAGCTTAATTTAAGAGATACATATTTCTATTTAGAAGTACTCTACTAAAGAAGTGTGTCAGTGCTTACCCAGGGTCGAAGACTCCTGGTGTGCGGCACGTTGCCCCCGAGCAGGACTGCAGCATCATCAGCCGATAGTTCATCTTCTCTAGAATCTCTTGATCAATTGTTTTAGCAATGTTATTGATCTGGTGTGGATCTGCAGTCAAGTTATACACTTCCACAAACACCTGCAGAATGAAGTTCCTGCACTGTATTAAGTCCTGAATGCTAATTAACATTTAGTCATACTGTTTGAGAACAATGCTTTATGGCAGCACACAGTCTTTTGAATTCCACTGCAGCAGCCCCACACGAGCTGTGTTCAGCCATGCAGTTAAGTGGTCAAAGACAGGACAGTGTGCAAGCAAAGTAAAAGTCTTGCAGTAGCACAGTATTGTTGAAAAACTTCGTACTTTCACCTAAAGTACTCACCTGCTCCACTGCAATTTCTTTTCCAACACATAAATGGAACTTGTCTTACAACTAAGACCACAATAAAAGGCCATGGCAGTCTTTTCACTAATGGATCTCAAAATACAGTTTCATGACCATCCCATCACCATTCCATGCTCATCAGATACTTAGAGCTGTCAGACCCAGACAGGTGTCTTGTATTCAGCATATTTTGTACATGAAGTCAAGTATGCTGTAGCCCTAAACCAAAGAAGCTTATTCTGTGTGTATGGTTTGATGTTTGTCTGGAGGATTCTAGGGCAGATGTGTTTTTTGGTACATTATATCTCTAGACCCTTCTGTGGGACAAATACTGGTCAAAGTATCTCAAGAATTCAGCTATGGTTTTGTCCGTGCTAGAGTAGGAGGCCTGACTGCAGATGATACTGATAAAAACTGGCTGAGTTGTGTCTAACTTTGATAAAGACATATCTGGACAGACTGTGGCTTTTTTCTTACAAGGTTCACTGCAAGGTTATAAAAGTCACATTGTTGGACCTTTCCAATACTGTTGGTTTTATTTTAGCTAGCCCAGATTAGCTGGAGACACAAAAATGCCACAGCATACCTTCTTAGTAGAAAAATCAGAAAGCGACAAAGTGTATTATTGAGTCAACTTTGTAAAAGTAGACTGCAAAGAAATCCACAAGACTTGCTTAACTTGATCATAATTTGTCAGAAAGAGGGGAAAAAAGTCAAAGGGCAGGGTCTGCTAATTGACATTTTGGTCTCCTGTACAACTATCTTACTGCAAAAACATCTTGTGGTATTTACTCCCCTGGCTTAAGTTGCTCATGGCAGACAACCAAAAAACTTGTGCGGTGCATGGCACCGGGGATACCTGCTGTTCGTGCTGTTATCGCACAGCTGCTGACAACACATTGACCCAGTCGTCTCAAACCCAACATCATCATTGGAGCAGCTGTGGGCAAACAAGCACAACTAAAGATCAGCCCTGTACCACACATACAGCTTGTGATCCCCTGGTGAGATCTGAAGAGCCTCTGAAGTGGGGGGATGTTCTGTCCCTTATACCCAAACAACTTACCCTAAGGTCAGAGACCTTTCTCACAGTTGTAACTTAAATGCTATTTCTGCCAGACAAATAAGTGAGTAATAGATGAGAAATTATTAGCCTGGAATTTCAGTTCTTCTCAAGTAAAAGAGTTGCAGATGAACATAAACACAGCAGAGGTACAGCATACCAGAAAATATTTGTTGTACAAAAGAGATTGCCACATGAAATTAGGGTAAGAGAGAGTCCTGAAACCAGTCCAGCACAGCTCCCTGTGAGGCTGTTAGGTGATACCAGAAGGTGATAATCATAGTTTAGGCTTCACTCCCCTCCCACACTCTTCTTCCCAGAACCCCACTACAGTTTTGGTCAAACATTCTCAATAGGAGATAAGTACGTCATTGTTCATCTTGCAAGCAATGCCAGTCTGCTTTTCAGAGTTCTTCATGGAAACCTTGAGAGCTGATAAGAGTGCAGACAGACACACATCTGCTAGTCAGACAGAGACTCACCTCCCGGTCATCAAATTCACAGTACTGCAGATCCCAGGAAGCTGACAGTGTCCTCACACAGGCGTACGTGTTGTTGTAGGCATCTTCACAGACACAGTCTGGGAAGCAATGCTGTGAAGGAAGCAGCGAACAGAAACTTCAGGGCAAGAGAAGATGAACTTTTCCTTGAATTTATACCAGCTCATGCTAACTGCAATTAACTGATTAACACCCAGATCTAAATTTAACAGATGTCTCCACTGGGAACTCTAAGCAAAAACTCAGCTCTTCTAAATTTGAGAAAGTGTTGTTATTAAACTCACCGTGATTAAGTGCATTTTGTCCAGGAAGCTGATGTACCTATTCAGAAGAGAACAGCACCGCAACTAAGGACAGCACCCATGGGATGCTTTACTTTAGCAAAGCAAACCTGCTTTGATTTAGAATACCTAGTGATTTAAGTAATAGTCACAGACAAGAATTGTGCAATGAGGTTACTGAAAGTTCAGAAAGTACATGATGTCACTGCCACACACCTGGCTTAAAGCCCTCACCTTCCTGCATCAGTGTCCAGCCCTGAGGCCCTATAGATTCCCACTGAAAGGGTTATGGGGTCTCTGTGGTCATATGGACACGTCAGTTCCTCATGGCTGGACATCTCCTTCCAATTGTCAAATACTACATAGGACCTACAGAGCTGGCTCCTACTTACCAACACACTGGGAGCTTACATACAGAACCAGGTTAGTCCACACAGCAAACAGGTAACAGGTTTAATTCAGCAGCTATTTCCCAATATTAACACATGTTGTCTTACTTACTGTGACTCCAGGTCCTAGGCCAGGACAGGTAGGATCACTGCCATTGTATCCTTCTCCTTGGTACTCCACCAAGAAGTCTGATCTCCATGTGACATTTTTGTCTCCTCTCTACAAGAGGTTAACACAACTTAATATCTACTGCACTGTGAAACTGTGAAACAGAAGAAATTCTCCCTGCTTGGAATAACACTGCCACTGCTTACTAGGCAGTATCAGTCTCAAATAATTAGCTTTAGCTTAGAAGGTCTTGTGTAACTGGAAGACAAGGATTAAACTCCAAAAATATTAGTGCACCCTCCTGTGAGAGTTTTAAAGTACTGTCTTCAACTTATAAAGGATCATGCAGTAATACCAAGTGGGAACCACATGTCCAGATGCTACTATCCTACAGACAAAATCCCTGTAACAAGGCTGTTTCCCTTTGACTTTTATCACATTACCACAAGAGATGGAAAAAGATATCCTTGGCAAAACAAACAAACAAAAAAGAAACAGCTTTAAGAAACAAAGTTTTAAGCTGGTCTACTTGTAGCTGCATTTTAAAAGAAAGAGGGAGATGGAAATTTATAGTTAATAGACATCACAAGCATATGCAGCAAAACAATGAGCATCAGATTTGATTCCACCAGAGTTGAAGCCAGGTGCCTTTTACCTGCTTCTGTCTAAAGAATAGCTTAAGTTTTAGATACAAAGCTTTAACAGCAAAGAACCATTTTAATTCTGGATGATCTTTCCAAGCTTACTTTCCAAGTAAGCTGCCTTCAATTTATAGACTAAATTTAATTAAAACTAAACAGATAACTGCAAGCAGCTTTATTTAAATAGGCTTCTGCTCACCTATTGGAAAGGTCAAGCTTGCTTTATAAAATCCCATGCACTTTTCTAGAGTTTGGCAGAAACAATAGTTCTACTAAAATTGGAGACAAACTAAAGATTTATAAAAACAGTCTGCTTTTGCCCTTTTCCTATCCTGAGAAATGCTAAGGAAAAGGAAAAGGAGACTGCAAGATGGAAACAAGATACAGCTTTCAATACAGGAATTATTACAAATGAGAGAATTAGCCAAAGGATGACACAACTTTCTATTATAAAATAACCACAAGGTTGTAGTGCTTATGAAAACACATCCACATTTAAACAACACACCTACTTTTTTCACTCAGCTGTGAGTATCCCATGTGAAAATGACATCAAAGGAAGAATCTGGGTTATGAGTCAGCCTAATCTATCAAAGGAAGTAGGATTCACTTTGAAGAATTACCCCTGCAAGAATTATCAGTTACTATCCCTGCCCCTCTACTTACCAACAGCGGCAACAGCGACATCCCATCCATCTGGGTCTTATTCAAGTCATATCCAGCAATATCCAGAATTGTGGGACCCAAATCAATATTTGCAACAAGCATCTGCAGGGTGATAAGAACTTAACTTCAGAAGTTCAGAACCCGTTTTAAATACTTGTAATTTTAGGTGCATCTAAACACTACTTAATTTCATCTTTATAAGCTAACAGACCCTATAACAGTGAAAAGCAATGGCAGGGAATTAGGAAAGTGAGTTCAAAATTCATTTGCTTTTGTGGCCTGCAATTAGTTCATTTTGTTGATTCAAGCAAGAACAGACAGCTTTTTATAATGAAGTGTCTTTGCACTACCACTCTGTATATTTCATTTCATTGATACATATATATGCAGGAGGATAAATTAGTGGCTAAAGTCGGTAACTGTGAAACAATATTAAAAATAAATCTGTACTGGGAATTCACTTCTTTCTTACCTTGTTTGTCTGATTTGGCTTTATCCCTGGTCCTCGAACTAGCAATGGAACTTTGATATCAAACTCATAGAGCTGCCGTTTGTCTATTGGCAAAGAAAACTGGCCTACACAATAGAAGAGGGAAAAAGTTAAATGACTTTTTTTACATTATAAGCTTTGTGTTACCATAGAATGGTTTGAGTTGGGAGGGACCTTATAAAGATCATCTAGTTCCACACCCTCTGCTATGGGTACCTAATGGCCACCAGCCAATTTTTAAAGAAGAGATGTTCTTAACCTGAACTATATTAACAAATTGGAGGACAGTAAAGAGAACTCTGAAGTAAGCACCATAGCTTAAAAAGTTTAACAGCTTAGGTACTGCATTTTTAGTTGTACACCATGATACAGACAGGTGTTTGACAGATGTTTACTGGTTAACCCTCTTATACAAACTCTTCCTACAGAACACAGAGACCCTTCATTTCTGTCCTAATTTTATGTAAACCAGGATACATTGGTAGAAATTAATGCTGAAAACCACAACCAAACAAAAACCAACTAAACACTAAAATCCCCAAACACCCCACACTGCAACTCAAATCAGTACTTCTCATGTCTGTGGTTTTCCACAGCTGCTGTTCCCATTTTCTGGAGTGGTCATGAGGGTGAAAGGTTACACAATTCCTGGATCTTCTACAAATGGTCAGGAAGCAGTGGAAACGTTACCGGTGTGGAAGCCATTGTCTGATGTGTAAAAGATGTACGTGTTGTCCAATTCTCCATTCACTTCCAATTTCTTGATTAATTTCTCTATCAGGTCATCTACTGACAGCAGAGTTTGCCATCTATACAGAAACAAAGTACTTCCCATTAGAGTGTGAAAAGTTTGGAATAACCCTGACTACAAGTAGGGCATTTATATCCTGCTTCCAGTCAACAGTGTATGCACTGTAAATGAGTTATTTTGCTTACAAATTCTGAAAACAAACTTCACAGACTATTACACTATTTTTTGAGGCTGCAATTAAAGATACAAATAGGCTGTGTGTCTTCAGTTCTTGTTGATTTTATTCTGTAGTGTCTGTAAAAGACATCAAAATGCTGATTACTTCTTATCTGGACACAATGGAGACCAACTTTGAAGCAACACAATGACATAGTTATAATTACCTCCTGCAAGGTCACTTCTTATTAGTTCTTTATATGTAGTTTAATATTAAAATGCAAGACAACCATGATTTAGCTGTCTTATTGGGATCCTTTCTGCTTGAAAGCTGTATCACCTATTTTGTATTACTCATGTAATGTCAGGGTCCATTATTTCAGTGTATCTAAAGCCTTTGACAACTACAAGTTCTTTGTCATGGTGTTTGCTGTTGAGAAAAGTGACTGCTTCCACTAGCCTCCACAGAGTAGTATCATGCTGAATTAACTACAGCTATTCAATTCTTGGATTCTCTTGTCTCTTGGCTTAATTTAAGATTTTGTTGCATAATTTTACCTTCATATTTTAGGAAGCAAGAGCCTGAAAAATCCTGGGTTTCCATCGCCAAAGTGACAAGCTAATGCCTGATAACTGCTCAAATTAAGTTCAAACATTAAGGTAATGTTTGTTTCAAAACTTTCAAAGAAAATACACCTGTGGTGTAAACAAATACCCTTACGTTCTATTAAAAAGGGAACAAGTCATATCTACACATTACTCCACACATCCCCTTTTATAAAAAAAGGAATCAAGCACCTCCCTTGGCCAGTCAGGTAGTCCCATGTAAGACTACAGACTGAGAGCCAAGGTTAAAAAATCAGGTTAGCTAGCAGACAGATCAATCATTTGATGTACATCATGTAAGAATCCAGAATTCAGTGTAGGAGAAGGCAAGGCCAATTCTTTATAAAAACCTGTTGTGCACTGAAAGAAAACCAAGTGTGATTGGTCTTTTTTTGTGACAAATAATGGCAGCATTTGTGAGTATAGTACTTCTCAAGTCAATGACAAGCTTATTTGCAAAAACTAAACAAAGTCAGGAGGTCTTCTGAGACAGGTGCCAGAGAACTATTAGTGGTAATCTGACATTGATTGTCAGACTTACTACAACGTTTTAAAGAACCTCACACAACATAAATTCTGATTAAAAACCTTAAGCAACAAAAAATTATTACCGCTTTCTATAAGCATCATCAAGAAACTGTATTGAGGAGTTGGTCATTGGAGTCTTTGCTTGTCGAATTAACCAGTGCTTGTTCTAAAGAAAAGAAAAAACAAAACACCAAAGATTAGTGTAGGAAAGAAGTACCAGGTTTTAAACCCTTCTTAGAGCAATTACAAAAGAAATGATTCCTGTGAAAAAGCAGTGCTATCAAACTGACTTGACTCCAATTTTTCTTGTTGGTAAAATCTAACTTTCAAGAGTAGGATACATTACAGCCCCATTATGCTCAGCCCTTGATGAGAAGAAAATACCTGTGGATCTTTTCAAAACAGTTCAGGGAAGAAAATTGTGAAAATATCTAGGGAAGGCTCTCCCAGAGGTAAAAGTGTGGGAGCCTAAGACAGGTCTGAAGCACTGAGCATCACTGTAAGATCGGACTTGGTTGTCAAAAGTGAGGTACTTTTGGGAGTAATACTGGTGAGCATCTCAACAGGTAGCAAAGTGGGGGAAAAACTGCTGCATCAAAACCAATTAGAACTACTTCAGTTATAGACAGGTGAGTTCATGTATCTGTAACAGTGCCACTATCAGATTACTGGCAGTCTATCAGGGCTGGAGACTATGGAGGGGAGCAAACCATTACCATTTTGTTTGGATTCTGGCTCCAAAACAAGAGCATTTCTTTTGCTGCAACATTATGGATTCTTCTAGCTGTATCCCCAACTTTGAGAAACAGCCCCTTTGTTTCTCCCCTCATCTACCCCCAAAAAGTAATGGAGATTATATAATTCCTATAAAAAGTGATACTCCCACATCGAAGCACCAGTTGGAACTGGGTCAGCTGCTGCACAAATACATGGGAAGGTCTGTTGTGAACAACCTGAAGGTTGGTATTAGTGGGGATCAGAATAAAGAATAAAGTCATGTCAGTGCAGCTTTATGCTTTTTCATTTAGTAGGTCAGAGATGACCCACTCATTCCCCTCAGCTTGAGCCTGTATTTAGCTGGCCACTCCTCTCCATAGAGCCTCTCCTTACGCAATTTCCCTCCTGTCACAAGCGAATGAATGTGAACGGGCTCAGGCTTTAGGGACTCACAACAAAGTGACTCATATCTCCTGCAAGTATTCACTCCCCTTTTTTTCCACTCTTGATGACCAAAGGAAAGATTTCTGGCATGGAGATTTAATACAATGTTCAGTTTATTTTAACTCAGTTGCACTCAGATGTCTTTTGCAGTAGTTGTAAAACAATCCTCTGGAGAGATACTAAGTCTATCTCAGCTGAGAGAAGAAAAAGTAAGGAAATCCATCACAAATCCTATCTTCAGCTCAGCCAAAGTTCTTCAGAGAACAAAAGAGGAACTGGCAAAGCCATGAGGTGGTGTGCCAGCCACTTTACACAAGGGGTGTACTTAGGAGAGGTGCTTCATAAGGCACAACCACACTGAGCAACTCAGGCAAGTAAGTCACCTAATGCAGTAGACTCCTCCTTTTGGAGTATTTTGTTCTTCCTACCTTTCTCTGAAGTTTCAAAAACTTCACACAGCACCCAAACACCTTTGTGGATTTCAATAAACTTCACATTGAATCAGAGTCCTCAGATCTGCTTCCCTGTCAAGCCTCTTTCAGCATTTATATACAAAGCAGTCCATCAATCCTCCTGTCTCCTATGTTCCATTCTTAGAGAAATTTTAGGAGCTCAAGAACACATACCCCATATTGCCAGCAGAATCGGAACACAGCTGTGCTCTGTTTTTGCAGGAAAAAACATATGCAAAAGGAATACCCAGCACATATCTTAATCAGCATCTCTCCCAAAACAGCTTACAACACTCATCTGGACTATGAACAGTTCTGCTTGGGAATCCAGGCAGCTGCTGATGATTTCATACAGTTCATAGCCAAGGATATGAAGCAGAAGTTAAACTCAGACTGACCAGTGATGCACACGAGAGCTTCATTCCTATTTTTCATGCAGAGATTCTGCCTAAATGGCTCCTTTTAGCCCTTGCCCACATACTGTATAAGGAAGTGGGGCAATATTCATTTAGGAGACAAGACTGTACAATGCCAGACTGCCAAGCAAGCACTACAACATCAGTGAGGGTCTGAGCCAATATACATGTTTAGTGCCATTGCAGGAATCATGCTTGCCCTAGAGAACAGTGAAACTATAGAAAACACTGAAGCTCCAAGAAGAGTTAGGCTTCAAGACCACAACACTGCCACCTGCAGAAATGCACACTGTTGATGACCTTAGCTCTGTACAGGAAGGAAGGTAATGCTAGTCTGTTCCTCTAGGAAAACTGCTGCATCCCCAGATATTAATTGCCAAACATTAACTCTATCATTTTGCTTTGTGTTATACAGACATATGCAGGGCTTTTGCACCACATAAAGGACTCCACAGTGTATATTTTGCTAACTGCTGACTTCACTGGTCAAGTTACTTCTAAATCACTATTTTAAAAGCACTCTTACAGTAATGGAATCTAAGACAAAATTTGGGATCCTTTTATGGAAGAAAAAACCCCAGTTTAATTCCCACTCTCTAGTTTGAAACTTAAAAAGGTTGGGCCAAAGTATTTGTTACTGCCTGCAGCCCTCTTCTCCCCTCTCATTCATGTTTTTATATCATACTGATAAGCACATGGCCATTTCACAAGATACAATCCTCAGCTAAAAACAAGTTTCGTTCTGTACTACATGAGTCACAGTGACCTCGGTATGACTGGGATCCTGATAGGCATTTAGGCAATGTTATCTCAGACTTAAGATTAGAAGCAAACCTTGAAGTGAAATAATTGAACATTGAACAGCAGTGGGTTCTATAGTTTAAACTACTTGAATAAAAAATACAGAACTTCTGTAAGTTAAGTATTTCATCAGATTAATTGCTTGTGAAATTCACTTATTGGCAGAGTAAATTGCAGCAAATTAGTCTGAGCTAGACCATACCTGGCCATATTTGCTGGCAGTGGAAGGTACTGCCCTGTCACAAGGATGTCTGTTTGTAACATGAGGCCCAGCAATTCTGGTTACAGGTTATTTCAATAAATGAAAGGCAAGTTCTCAAAGTACTTAGTGACCCTGGGCCCTATGGCTCATGATTTCAGAGTCCTCTCATTAGTCTGACATGCTTGTCACCTCTGGACAGCTTTGCCATGAGCTCAAGGAATGAACTGCCTATCCCCACAAGCAGATATATGTAGGAAAACAGGGTTCTTGCCATCTTCACCCAAGCCTTTGAGTAGCACACTACCTATGTTTTCTGCTGAACAAGCTGTGAGCAATTAAATAAATTTTTATGGGTCTGGAAATTGGACAAGGAATTCACTTTTTCCCTTTATCAACCACAATTCCATTGTACTACCATATCACTTTTGCCACTACATTGTTCTTCTTTACAAGAGATTATTATGCAAATATCTCAAAGTCACAATAAACTTATCTGACCCTGACAGACTGATTTAACATGATGGAACGACCAGCACTCATGGTACTCACCTACACTAATCACTGTTTAAACCTAACATGCAAGTCAGGGCCACTGCCTACTGCTCTCACAAACTAGAATAACCTACACAGATTCTTGCTAGTTAGCTTACCTTGCCATGAATATTAAAATTGCTGTTTCTTGGTGCACTGACATTCTGAAAGCTCTTTGTGTACTGTGGAGCAGGTGTCCAAGGGGAGTGCGGTGCTGGCGTTGAGATCATCATAAAGAAAGGTTCGAAATTAGACTTGTACTCTAAAAAGTCCAATGACATGTTGGCCTGTGAACAGTGTTGTTGGAGAAAGAGAAAGTCATGCCTCAAAGGAAAACAGCAATTATTTGAAAAATCCAAACTAAACATTCATAATTTAGAGCTCAGTAATACTGTGAACATTTAAATTATTTCAAAAACATACCACTTGCTCATCTACAAACGTCTAGAACAGCAGCTCATTATAAAAATAATCCCAAGTTCTCATGTCATTTTCCCACATCTCCAAATGACTTTCTACTTCAGACCCTTACATTAATTAGACCTGGAAAGTTCATCAGAAGTTTGTGCCTATTCCAAGTGTCAACAAAATCCACCTATAGTCTGGTTTAATCAAGTAAAATCAGAGCTTTCTTTAACATAGTCCAAGTCTGAGATTTTCAGATGCCATCTCCTGTCTGACAGATCCCAGTTTAGGAGCTTCAGCTTTCTTCATAAATAGCAACAGTTCTGAAAAAAAAAATTCAGCCCCACTGTTTATAGCATATGCTCATTTTACAGCAAGCTGCAAGATTACAAGGGGTGAAGACAGAAGGTCTGGTGAAGAACAGTGCCAAAATGCACTCAACTCACACCATTTCATTGCACTTTCATTTTCGTTTCAGCCTACAATTTCAAGTAGCAAGTTACAAGAAATTGCAAGTTCCATTTTCACTTCCCCTAGGTCAGCCTTTAAAATTAAAGCTTTAAAGGTATTACTTGCAGATGAGTTCTCCAGTATACAAGTCTTGCAAAATCTTTTTCTGTCTGATTAGTATACCCCATTTTGGATAGCCTTTTCTTTCTCTAGAAAAAAACAATACACTAGGAATTCCCTCTTCCTTCCTTTTAAATTTAACATCTAAGCAAGTAGGGCTCAATTTCAGTTACGTGACAATAGAATTAAGGAAGGATAAGAATAATTCAGAAACTCAAAGCAGTAGTCAACTTTGATTTCATTAGGTGCTTAAACTGCAACATGTGAGAACTGCAGTAAAAAGATTCAGGTGTTTGGATTCTTAAAACCAGCCTCAAGTACCCCCATGCCCTTAGTCAGGACAACAAAGCTTGAGGGTGACATCAAGCAACACAGGAACTTTGCATAAGCAATTTACTCCTGTGCACTTCCCAGCAAGTGAATTAAACTCAAACACTGGCTCTGAAATGCTGAATAAATGTTTGGTAACTACAGGAAGAAAGTAGAATGCAACACACTGAAAATCATAATACACTGCTGTATCAATAGGTAACATACCACAAGTAAGCACTTTATGCAACAATGACCTGTTGGACAAAATGCTTACGAGCTGCTGAAGGACCAAAAAAACCCAGTACAATGCCAGTAATAGGATAGTCTCACTTCTGGCTTATCAATGCCAATCTAGCTTTAGACGATGTAAATCTAAATTTAATCAGACAGCTGTTCAGCACCCTAAGAAACATCAATCAGTGCTGTTGCTAGCGAGCAGCTGTCTGTTCTAGCACCCAGTGGAATGAAACTCTTCACAGTCTCAGTGAAAGACTACAAGACTGCACGAGGAGACATCTCCTCTAGAGAAAAATTTTTGTGAGTGCTGCAGTACCAACCTATCCCCTGTAACAGCAGTCACATTATGACTCCAGCTTGGCAGGCCAGGGACATCTCCCCTGTCCCCCCCAGCCACTGACCCTTGCCAAACAGGGCCTTAGAGGGCTAAAGTAACTCTCCCAACCTTCCTCAAAGTATTTGACATATTTGTTGTCTCTCCTTACTTTATGCTGATTAGGAGGCTAAAACTTCCCCAAGTCAGCTGCACATTGCCCTCTCATATGCTGAAGGATTGACTAGTCTATTATTTACAAGTTCTCAGCCTGATGGAATAGCAGACTACAAGATACTAACACAGCATAATACCCAAGAAACAAACCTGCTAGATTTCCTACTGAAGACTGCAAGACTTGCAGAAAACTGCAAGATTTCCTACTGAAATCTTGGCCCAGTTAATCTGCTACAGAAGTTGCCTATTATAACAAAACATATCCTCCTATGAAGTAATTTAAATCACTGCCTACCTGTTCCTCCTGCAGCACAGCAGTCAGTATTAACTCCTCAGTGAGGCTACTGGCTAGCAAAGGTGCAGCTGGAATCCCTTTCCTCTCCACACTCATAAACACCAACTTGTCATTTCTAAATATACTCAGAATCTTGCTTTGCTGATCAATGCCCACCCACCATCACAACTGTCCACTTATGCACTAATACAGCCTAACAAATTATCCCACCCTTCCCCAAGTCCCCAGTATGAGGTATTATCTGGTCATAAGCAGCTTCTGTACCATGAACTGCCAAATTCCTTACCAGTACATCTGTCAGATAATCTACACTGTAGTTCTCGCCATGCCTTCGTGCTTTGCCATTTACTGAGAGAGTATAGTTGTAGTATTTTGAATTTTTCTCCTGGAGAAAGAAAAGTGGCATAGATACTTATACAAAGCAACACATACATTGATTACTTGAAATAATCCAAATGAGCTGCCCACAGGCATTTGTCAAATAGGTTATAAGCATTTGCCATAAGGATACAACTCTCAGGAACAGTCTCCATCTGCAAAACCGGTTTTAGTGCTATCTCACACTGCTTTGGCTTTACAATTTTTTTTTTTTCTCCAGACACTCAGTAGGAGTACCCTTTGTGAAACTCAAGGAGCTGATATACAATAAAGGAAAAAGGGAAAAAAAAATCTGTATTCAATTGTTAGATGCTCTTTTACCTGCTCTTTCATGGCCAGCAAAGTTAGAATATGAGCTGGATTACAAAGCAAGCAAAATTAAGTAGTTTAAAAAAAAAAGTCACATACCAAAGCATACCAAAAACTCCATCCAGGAGGGACATGACCTACTCCCCCTGCATCCTCTGCTCCGTACTGAAAAAAGACAGATCATGACTCACAGTTTCAATTATGATGAATTAAAGCTAGACATTATGTTTCATATTCATGTGCTTTATTCAGCACTACTCAACAATCATGTTAAGCCAAATTCAATTTCAGAATGAGGAAAACCAAATATATACACATATAAAAACACCTGTAGAACCTGTTAAAGAAACCAGGGTTCAATAACTAGGCAGTACCTGAAGGCTTGGCAATCATCAGTAAAATCTAAATATTATTCCCTGTTCTATTCTGCACTTGAAACTATGCAGAGACCTTGGAGAACATATGGTAGATCATCAGGTAACGAGGTGATCAAAACAGCCACGTGACAAGACACTTGTAGGCTTTGTAACAACAGTTCACAAGATACTAAAGAGAATTTCACATAGACCAACAGCTTCCTTCATCCTCCCCAAACAGGGGCAGGATCTTGAAGCAACCCTAGCCTCTTGTCACCTCACTGCCAAATAATCTACAACAACTAGCCTTTAAGACAGCAAAAAAGGGAAAGTAGCTGCTCAGTCAGAGCCAAAATCAAAACAGAGGGTGCCTCAGAGCAACACAATGGGTTTTCTCAAGGCTGCCCTCTCCCATCTACACGGCTCGCCTAACTGCAGGGATAAGACTCTGCTGAGTCAAGGGATGCTCAGAGGAAGTCAGTTAAGTTTCCCTTCCCCTTGCTGCCTCGGGAACATCATCAGAAACAAATCTGTGCTTGGCTATGAAAATTCATGTTCCATTGTTCGATTACACCACCACCGTTTTCCACCACGAGGTGCAGATATGCTGTTAGGAACCCTGTAGCTCATCTAGCTCCAAATCCAATCCCATCACACAAGAGGAACACCTAACCTGAGAGCTGCAGTGCTGAATTTTATATCTTACTATAAATTACTAGAAACCATAGCCTAGCTAAAAAGAGAAAAAAGCAGAAGCACGCATATAGAAGTGACTCAATAATAAAGTGTTGGGTAACTCCTGTAAAAGAGCTCCGAAAATATCTGTTCTCCCAATGAATTTGCCTCAGTGGACACTTAACTTTTAAAACACTATATTGACCACTAAAAAGAAAACAGCCCTCTGATGCAAGAGGATGTGTCAGCCAGTAATATTGAGACAAACTGATTTTTTTCTTTAATGTTAGAGTAACATTGTACCTCGTCTGGCATTAGCTTGATCTGTTGTTCAGTACCACACACCAGTCATCTATCCCTTTCCCCCATCATTAAAATCATCTTCTCCAAAAATTAACAAATCCAAATATAGTAAAAGAAAAAAGCCTTTGAATTCCATCACTCAAAATTAACTTTTAAAACATTTTTGTACCTACAGAACCTGATTTCAACCAAACTAAAGATCTAACCTTCACATCATATTTATCCCATCTAAGCAAAGAGAAGCATTCATCCAAGTAGCATCATTTTATAGACTTTGGGAACCCATCAAATAGAAAAATCATGGAATGCTTTAGAAAGATGGACAAACGCAAATAAACCGTGACACAGTAAAAAAATCCCCACAAAACACATAACCACAAAATAAAAAAAAAAAAAAAAAAAGGCACTAAATACCTCATTTAAATACTTTCCAGCAAAGAACGTTTGATAACCACACATAGCTTTGAGCAGTGCTGGGAAGGTGTATGGTTCTTGAATCTTCTGCCACAGCTTGCTGCTACAGTTCCCTTCCAGGGTGTTATTGACAACGTGATGATTGTGGGGATATTTTCCTGTTAAAATGCTAGCTCGACTGGGACAGCAAAGTGCACTGGGAACATACTGGAAAAACAGAATGAAGAGATGTAAGACTAGAATAGTAAAACAATTTTACCTCCATTTTTAGTTTTCAAATATCAGCTAACAGGTTGATTAAAATGGTCATCAACAGTAAAACTTCCTTTTTTTTGACACACAGAATTACATCCCAAGTATATTCACTAATGAAAAACTGCACACAAAACCAGTTTCAGGTCTCTGCAGCACATTCCTTCAACTCCTCACCACCTGACTGGACATGGTTTTTAGACAGAAGCAAGAATCTACTAAAATACTGTTTGATCATTGACTCACTCCATTGTTTTAGAGATGGAGATACACGAGAAAATTGAAAGAGTGAAATACCTTTTCATTGTGCATGAAGCTGAGGAAAGTTTCAAGCAGCTTCCTTTAAGCTTCTCAGTTTGAAGCAAAAATATTCAGACTACGCAATTTTACTTTACAGTTTAAGGAAGCAAACACAACTGCTTTCAGGAAGTAAAACTTCACAGATTTTGGAACATGACCTTAAGTTATATTCGAGGCCTAAGAGGAGGTTGCAACTGAATTAAAAAAGTCCCACATCCGTATGTACAGGCTCTATAAAATTATTACCATTTTTTGAGATCTCAGATGACCTAAGAGACGAAACACATAAATGCACACACCTCAGAAGTTCAGAGAGTTAATGCAAACACTTACTGCATTTACAAAGGTTATTCCCATCTGTGCAATGAGAGCATTAGTCTTCTTTAGGGGGGTCTGAAAGGAAAGCACCAAAAGGCTGTCAGCTAAAAAGGCAAGGATGACAGGTAAAGCAGGGGACTCGAAGCAGGCTGTCCGCTTGGGAAAGGCAGTGGGGATGGGGAAAGGCAGTGGGGATGGGAAAAGGCCCATCACCACAGTTGTTAGGTACCACCCCGGCAAGACATCAAGAGTGCCCTTTCCTTCTCACAAGGGCCTGGCGTGGCCACAGCGATTGCACAAGTCGGCCCAAGCGAGCACGAGTGCGGGGAGTTTCCAGGGGCACCTGCAGCGGCAGAGGCTGCTCTAGAGACGCCCCAGCCCGGCCCACTCGAGCTCATGGCACCCGCGGGAGCCCCACCGCGGTGCTCCCTCAGCGGGGCCGCTTGGCCCGAGGCCGCAGCGACCCCTGCCCGGCTGCGGGCTGGGCCCAGCGCGCCGACCCCCGCGGCCACAGCGACCCCCGCCCCACTCCGCGCCCTCCGACGGCCGGGCACG
>VZRZ01003917.1:875279-897557 GCA_013398175.1 Climacteris rufus | reverse complement strand
GAGCGGGCGCGGAGCCGGAGCAGCAGCGCGCGGGCCCGCCCCGCCCCCGGCATATGACCCGGGAGCGCGCGGGGGGGCGGAGTCACGTGGCCCAGGCGGAGCCGCGGCCCCGCCCCTGCACCGGCTGCACGAGGAGGCGCTTCCCGGAGTGACCCCCGCGCTCCGCCACCGAGCGGAGCACAAACACCCACGGAAGGGCTGCCGGGGCGGTGCAGCCAGCTCTCCGCGGCAGAAGAGTGGTCGTCTCAACCGAGCAGTAGGACAAGAGGCAACGGGCAGAAACTGATGCACAGGAAGTTCCACCTGAACATAAGGAAGAACTTCTTTGCTGTGCGGGTGACGGAGCACTGGAACAGATTGTCCAGAGAGGCTGTGGAGTCTTTCTTGGTGGAGATGTTCAAGAACTGTCTGGATGCAATCCTGTGCAATGTGCTCTGGGATGACCCTGCCTGAGCAGGGAGGTTGGACTACTCATCCTTACCCATTCTGTGATTCTGTCACTTCCCGACCTGAATTAGTCGCGGTTGTTACGCGTGTGGCCGGGCCTGCCTGCACCGCCATCGGTGCCGCAGCCAGAGCCCAGGCGCGCTCAGCTCCGGCGGCCGTGCGGACCCCGCCGTCCGCTCCGCGCTGCAGGCGGTGTCACGGGCCCTGGCCGCAGCGCAGGTACCGGACTGTGGGCCGAACCGAGCCGCCGCTCCAGCTGGGGAGCAGGAGCAGGAGCGGGACGGCCGGCCGTGATCTCCGCGGCGGCCGCACCGTTCGCTGGTACCGCGCCCGGTGTCACCGCCCCGAGGCGGAGCGAGGTCAGCGCCCTCCCCGCCCCTCGGCAGGTGCAGCGCCCCCGGCCTCTACCACGGTGCGTGGGGAGGGAGCGGAGCCGGGCGCGGCGCTCCTGTCTGGGCTTTTCCGGCCATTTCCCCTTCCCCTGCCTGCCCCACCCCGGCGTGTGGCTGTGGAGCGGGCCGAGTCCGGAACCCGGTGGCGGCGGCGCGGAAGATGGATGCGGCCGAGGCTGCAGCGGGCGGCAGGGCGGGCAGCAGCGCCGACAGCCTGGCCGAGGAGGAGGAGGACGAAGACGAAGACCAGGGGGGTCCCGGCAGCGGCCGGTCCAGCCGCACCTCGTCGCTGGTGAGCGGGCTGCTCACCGAGCTGTACAGCGCCGCCGAGGCGGCCGCCCCCGCGGGCAGCGCCCGCTCCCGCGCCCTCCAGGAGCTGCAGCAGCGGCCGAGCCAGGTCAAGTACCTGCGGCTGAAAGGTACAGCCCGCCCCGCCGGCCTGGGAGCTGCCCCTGCCGCCTCGCTTTCCCTCTGTGCCTGCAAGGGAGTCCTGCCCGAAGGTGCCCTCCGTGCCTGCGCCCACGTGTCTCGCTGTGTCTGTGTGCGTGGCCGTGGCTCGCAGAAGCTCCCCGTGTGCTGTTAGCTGAGAGCTCCTTCAGACCAGGGCCTCCTGTGCTGGTGTCTCCTCTTTTGTTTCAGCTGCCCTAAGAGCAGAATAGGGGCCGTCTGCTACTAGTTTCTGTGACGGATTGCCCAAGCAATTGCTCGAAGTGTTTCTTCGAGTTTGGTGCTTTTCCTCACTTTACATTAATGAATCAATGCCCAGTTTTCATTTCTGTCTTTCTTTCCTTTTTTTTTTAAAAAAAACCTAAGTCCTTATTTTCTGATTCTAGGAAAGATGCTACACATACAGTGTCATAAGAGAGAGTTGTTTTTTCAGGTCTTTTTAGTTTTACTGTGTGTAAACTAGACTGGACAATTGTAAAGCTTATTTGGAAGTTGGCATGTCTTCCAGAAAAAAAAAGTGTAGTATAAAGTGTAAATGCTAGAGCCAATTAATCAGAATCTAAATTAAATTTTCAAAGAATTCTTATGAAAGCTAAGTAGCCTCAAGAGTGTATGCTTGTGAAAGAATGAGACGTGGAACTCCAAGTTGATCCAATGAAGTGGATGAGAGAACAAAGGCCTCTTGTCTCCTGATGTTTAATCACTCTTGCTTTTGATGAGGAAAAAAAGCAAGAGGTGAATAAATATGCCTGTTTTTCAGACCTGTACAAACAGCTATCTCCTTCCGTGTTTGGCTTCTTAATGAGATGATACGCCATCTGATGTTGCTAGGATGTAGCTCAAGTTCTTTTGTGTGTCCTTTGGCAACCGGAGACTTGACAGGAAATTTTCTTGTTAAGGAATATATTTTGTGGTATTTCAACTCATTAGTTTTGCTGCCAAGTTATTTGTTTTTACAGGGACAACTAGCTGGCCTGAGTGGGAAAGAATAAAACTCATCTGACTTTTCTTCTGGTGACTGTATAAGTCAGTAGGAATACACCTTTTTCTTTTTTTTTTCTCTCAAAATCCATAGCTTTGGTTTTAAATTACGGTGCCTGGTACAAGTGAGAGTTCCATTTGAGCAGCAGATGCTGAAACAGGGTAGGGTCTATAAAATACAGTAGTGTTTTATCAGTGGCTCCCCTCTCCTTGCAGTCATATTTTTCACTAGCCCATGATTGAGGGTTATTTCAGCCTAATTTGTCCTTTTTTTTTAAGCTCTCCAGAATTACTGTAAACGTTTTCCTCCATGAGCTGAGCTGTTTACCATCCCACTGATAGTAGCTTTTCCTGGATGCATCCATGTTTTTCTTGTTAGATCAGGTTACTGAAGAATGGATTTTTTGGATTGGTTTTCCTTTCAGTACCAGGGGACTTGGGTTGCATTGTGAGTGATAATTTGAAAACTTAGCTGCAGGGAGCAGGCAGCTGTGTAGATGCTGGTGGCAAGCTGTACCAGGCTGTATGGGGAAGAGCTGAAGAGGTCAGCATGTGACAGGCAAGACCCAGGATATGACTGGAGGGGTGAACCTCTGAGGACAGAGCAGAGGACTCAGAAAAATTAATGCACTTAAGACATCTCCCTAACAATGCCCTTTTCTGGACCTGAAGCTCACCTTGTGGGGGGACAACAGGAATATTAGAAGTAAGCTGAGACGCTTTGATGAACTAAGGGGGTCTGGTGGTACTGTGAATGACCAGTGGAGATAACCAAGGCCATGACTGAAGCCACATAGTTGCATCTTAGTGGAAAGAATATCCCACTTAGAGCTCATTCTGGAGTTGAATATGCAGCTTTGTTGGCAGCTTCCTGAACATGTTCTCTTGTCTGTTACAAATGCCCATGTTCTCCATGCACAGGCAGCTTCTGGAAGGTACTGTATTTAAAATTTAA
This sequence comes from Climacteris rufus, assembly GCA_013398175.1. Classification (NCBI taxonomy): domain Eukaryota; kingdom Metazoa; phylum Chordata; class Aves; order Passeriformes; family Climacteridae; genus Climacteris; species Climacteris rufus. The sequence continues at coordinate 894,335 of VZRZ01003917.1, read as the reverse complement.
CCCCCAGTTGCAGTATTATAGGTGTATTCTGGCTCTGTCTGTCATGTTCCTAGGAGTCTATAACAGAATAATTATTAAGATTCATACACTGTGCCTTAAATTGAAGTACTTTTTTTTTTTTTAAAGAAAATTAAAGACTTTGGCTCAGGTCCTGAACGTGTTTGTAACTGGGAATTAACCCAGTCGATAGAACTTGTCATTTATAGGAAGCTTGTATATGTAAATGTCCATGGGGCAAGTGCCTTTGCGTGTCAACTACAATAAGCTGCTTGTGAATGTTTTGGCCTGTACTGAAGTTGTTTTCTCTGCTTGTTGGCAGATGTTGATGAATTAACAACTATAAAACAAGAATTCAATTACAGAATTTCTGTTCAATCAGCAAAGTTGCTCCGTCTTCTGAAGCAGAAAGACAGGCTTGTCCAAAAGGTCCAGAAGAACTGCGACATTGTCACAGCTTGTCTGCAGGCAGTTTCCCAGAAACGCTGTAAGTACTTTCTGTGTGCTACTGTAAGTGGTTTATTTCATTAGGGTGGGCAGTATTTCATTTAAGTCCTTACACTTAATTTAAAGTCAAGAGGCCAAGCCATGCTATTTGTTAGATATGACTGGCTCCTAATGATGTCAGTGGTACCTGGAAACAGGCAAAGTTCAACTAGCTCAGCTGGGTAAGCTGCTGTAGCCTCAGCAGTGTGTATTGGTGTGGCACCCTCACTGTAGGTTGTCTCCCAGGCTTTTTCAGCTTTAATTCACAGAAAGCCTAAGTTGAATTTTTTTGAGCTGCATGCTGCATGTAGCTGTGTGCTTTCGTAGGGTTATAACAGAGATGCTGGAAGGGGACATTTTTCTCACTGGCAGCTATAGACAGCATATAGAATTCTCTTCCCAGAGCACTGTTAGGTCTGTGGAACTCCTTTCTATCAAGTTAATCCAAGGTGAGGAGTATTAGTAAAAACAAACCGACTTCCCTCAAAGCCCTTTATCAGTGTTTTGGGGGTTTCTGAGAGAGTGCATGGAAAAGAGAAGAAATGTTGTTCTTTAATTGTTTAGCCTATTTTTCCTGCACAGTGAAACCTTTTTATTTGACTTGGCACAGTTGTCATCTTAAGATAGACTGAAGTGCTTTTTGGTAGTTCTGCTAAAGTAAAACTGTATGTAATGTGATATGTAAAAATAAATAGAAATTACACCTTTAGAAAGGGCATGTGAAAATAACCTAATGTTCCATCTTATTTTTTTATTAACATGCAGCGTGACAGGTACAGAAATGTTCAGGTACAGTAAATAAAGCATGGTCTTTTCATAAAAATGTCTGTAGGAACTTTGAGGTGCATGTAAAAACTGTATTAAAATAATTTTACTGTAGTGGCATGTGCTAATGTACTTTAGTTAAGGATTTGTGTGTTAATGTGAAACTTAACTTTTAAGCATTTAACAGCTTTCCTTTGTTGCACTTAAACCTGGCATAAAAGTTCTTGACTGTCTTGTACTGTATAGGTAAATTTCTTCTTCTCAAAAGCTCTTTTCTTAACATCAGCTTGATAACCAAGGCCTCTGTGCCACTAGTATGGAAGCATATACTGTAGTCTCATTTTAAATAAGACTACTTGAAGTTTCTATATGTTTACATATTTAAATATGTTTACATATTTAAAGGATTTGACTGTAAATTCTGGATGCTTTTTTCCTCACATAGTGAAATCTCTATGTAGAGGTAGAACTCTACTTTTCAATTTAACCTTAAGTTCATGTTCAGATGTTTGAATGCTGTGTTTAAGCAGTCTGTACAGACCACTTGCAAACAAATGCTGTTTCATGAAAAGATGGAAATTCTGTCAGACCCTTTTCGAATACTGCTTGACAAATTAACTCCTAGTGGTAACTTCAGTTAGTTCAGAAATTACAGGGCTGATAAATTTGATCTCTTTTTTTCTGATGGGATGTCTATCATGCTTTAATCTGTGTTTACAGAGAGAAAAAAACAAGAACTGTTCAAAAAACTGTGTGCTTAAAACTGTGTTCAGCTTCTGAAAGTTCAGGATCTGTAGGTTTTTTCAGCTCACACAGGGAGCCATCCACTGCTCAGCCTTGGACCTGTGCTGGCTCTTGGTGTCTTCTGAGTGCACAGAAGAGGTCTGGCCCCCTGGCAGCTTTGGGAGCCCACGTCTGACTTGCTTGTGCTTCAGGACCACTGATAGGCAGCACAGCGCCTGCAGCGTTTGCACCCCTCAGTGGGTAGAGTAAATGTGAAAGAACAGTTGCCAGGGACAGCTTCATAACTTAGTGCATTTCTCATTATGCTGCTGACCCTTGTCCCTGGCAGGTGATGCATTTGCATACAAATAGGTATTAGCATAAAAAAATAAAATTCACTGCAGAGTAAAGTGCGTTTTGGTTGAGTGCATGAATGGTCCTGGCTCTGTTCAGGGACAATGAATTGTTCTGTAGGATAAATGAAAAAAACAGTACACTGTGCTGTACTTCTAGTTTGTAAGATATATGAATGAACAGTTTCATTTTAATAATACTTCTTAAACCCAAATGTAAATAAAATACTCCAATGAAGAAAAGCAGTAAGAGAAATCCCAGTGATGGCCGGATGGCAAACATGGTGCGTGTTTCTCTTACTCTTGTAATTTTGACTTATTTGGAGTAAGAAGATATATGTTTGTTCTGGAGCACGGTGAACTATTTCAAGTCCAAATTAGAAGCTAAACAGAGTGCTTTATGCACTTAATTATATCATTTGAGAAAAGCAGAATTCAGTAAAAAAAAAAAAAATCGAGGTTTTGCATCTGTCATCTAAAGAATTTGTGAAAAACATCTCTTTTATCTCCCTGTGTTTTATATAGTGACAGCTTGCTTGCATTGCTAAATATGTTTTGGCTGATCAAATTGCAAACCAGAAGTTCCTTGAATCACAAATTTTGATTGATTTTAATTTAAAAAACCCCAAAAGACAACAAACAAACAACCCAACCCCAAACCAAAATTTATCTATGAATTATTTTGAAGCGAAAGTATCCAGCTCTTCTGTAAGTCAGTCTGGCTGGAAGCAAGCAGGAATGTTTAAATCTGATTCACTATAAAATAACCTGAAGTTACAGTAATGGGAAGTTTGTGAATATTCTCTTGTATTTTTAATGAAGAAATAATTTTAGTAGGGAATTTCCCAAAGATATCAATAATTTTGTGCTGTGTCACTATGGTGGTGCTATGTACCTATAATAACTTTAAACGGGTCTCATGCTGTGTTCAGAAAGATTTTAGTATTTTCTGTTGTAATACTTGTTTAGAAACTATGGTTAAAGTATTAACCTTCTGCTATTTGGGCATTGCTTCTGTATAGAATTCTCTAAGAAAATCTAGAAGGCAAGTGATTATTGTTTTCTATTCCTCCCGGTTGGATTTAGTGCAGAGCCAGTAGAGGGAGACAGAATATTTTATTTTGTGCAGAACTAGAGGTGTATCTCTGGTTTGATAAGGATACAAAAGCCATCAACCTTCCTGAAACATCAAGTGCTTTACAAATGCGATCCAGCAAGAACTGGATGAAAAGATTTAGCATCAGGTTGTCAAATAAATGTTATTCATAAAGGAAGTATTAGGTTCTGTATGTGAAATAGTTGAAAAACAGTGACAAATGACTTTTTAATTATGAGATCATTAATTCCCACATGGTTGTGGAAGTTATTCAGAAGCTTCTGACTGAGTGAGCCGAATGTTTTGGAATCCAGCTGCAGAAATTCAGAGGGTTATGTCTGTGTTTGTTAGTGGTATTTGTGATCTCCTTGAGTTCATCTTACTTGGATGGAAAGCCGGCATGAACTGGCACATCCGGGCACAGATTTGTACCCTGTGTGTCCCCAGAGGATGGACAGTTTCCTGGTAGAAGGTTGGGCTGTGAAGCCTCTGCCATTTCTGAGAATGAGTTACTGTCTCTATAGCATCAACTTCTGTCACAGGGTATGGAACTCAGAGGAAACTGGGAAAGCATTGCCTGATGTTGTTTGCACAAATTGGTTAGGAAACAACTGGGCAAGACCACCATTACCATGTGTACCTGGAAAAGTGCAGCTTAGATATGCAAAAGTACTCATAGATCTAGATTAAACTTGTTTTCTGTCTCTTCCCTTTCTCCTTGCCTCCCTCCCTTTAGCTTCAGTCCTGCTGCATCTGTGTGTCCTGTCCCATCTATTTTTTTTCCTTCCAAATGCTTTATTAGCTTTTCTTACTTGACCCAATCTTTAAATATTGGACTCTCAGCTCTGTTCCATTTTTCCCATGCCTGCATCTTGTGTACCCTGCAGTGTCTACCCAGATTACTCCCCATCCTTGACTTTTCTTCACATTATTTCTTGGTCCCCTTTATATGTTCTTCCTTGTCTTTTTCCTGCATGTACTAATTATCTACTCCCACATTTTCTCCATCCCTCCTCTTCCCTCCACATTTGTTACAAACCAAGGCAGAAATTCACAATTGTAGTTCATAGATTAAAAGTTTGGTTAAAGGTTTAAGAACAACTTTAAAACAATATCGTGTGGATACAACTAGTATTGATTTGATTGATCTTGGACTTCATAAGATTCTTGGAGGAGAGAAAGATTTTTCACAATGAAAACAATCAGCCACTGAAATAATCTCCGCAGGGAAGTGGTGGATTCCTCAGTACTGGATGCTTTTAAGAGTTGACTGGACAGGATGCTGGGCCATCTTGTCTAGACCATGCTTTTGTTGAGAAAAGTTGATGATCCTTGAGGTCCCTTCCAACCTGGTATTCTATGATTCAGTGATTGATTTCACTGTAGATCAGATGTCTTTTAATGTGGGGCAAGCACTTGGGTGCATGTGTGACAATTCATGCAGATCAAATTTTGCCTGTGCCTTGCCTGTCTCTTCCCACTCACTTTCCAGTAGTTTGATGTACTTTTGCAGTTGTATAAATATGCTTTAACCTGGAACACCTCAATTACTCTGGTTTAATTTTTTTATTTCTTTATGAAGACTTGAGTTACTCAGTTAATGTTGCTGCTATGGCAGCTGAGCAGAGGTGGGCTGAGCACTGGTTAGCAAGGATTTTCTGATCCATTCTGTGTCCTGTGCTGGCTTGCCAATAGTGAGGTAATGGAGCAATTAGAAAAGCAGAGACCCTGTATTTAGTGATGCTGGGGCTTGGCTTGGTGGGGATGATAGCTGTGTACTTGGTCTGTAAGCTGCACTGAGCCACTAGGCAGCAGTTCTTTTGATCTAGATGGTAAAGTTCACCTGCTGATCCCATGGGATGGGCATGCACAAGAGAAAATGGCTCTAGATCTCAGTGTGATCTTAACTGACTTCTTTCTTTATTATACAGCATGATTAATAAATTGTGTGACGTTTAAAAATATTACTGGAGATACCTTCAAAAGAGACATCTGTAGTGATGAATATAAAATTAAATGCCATTTGACAAACATGTTTTATTCAGCTTCAGTCAGCAAAGATTCTGGAAAATCTGAAAGCTCATTCTATTGCAATGGGAGCCTGGACTGAGAAGGATTACTTTCCTTTCAACACTAGGCTTGGAGGAGCCTAGTGCACATTCATTGCTGTGCATCAGGTCATGAAGAAATGTTTCAATAAGGAGGTGTGTGTAATGTTTAGTATTTGCTAATGTAAGTTCAATTGTGTATTCTGGGTATCTGTTAGTTAGACTAAGAGAGAGTTTGAGTGTTGTCAAACATAATACCAGCTGTGTGGAACGCAGACTGACAACTACTTGCTAATGGAATAATCCCAATGAGTTTTTAGGTAGTGAATTCCATGGTTACTTTCTTTTGATGAGAATATAATCTTGGAACTGGTCTTTGAACAGCACAGCCAGGATGCTGGGACTTGGAGAAGTAGTTTACCAGAGCAGCAAGTCAGTAAAATTCTGGTACAGCACTGTGTACTATCCCTGTCACAGGATATTCTTCTAGAGAACTGTCAGCTCAGTTCCCAGACTTAAAGTGTAACTGTGCTGCTGATGGGATGTGCACACAGAGCATGATCTCGGAAGTGATTCATTTTGACATCTTTGATCACGTGATGAGCAGTAGCCCTTGATGATTGGTAAGCCCTAGGGGAAGAGTCCACCCCACTGCACGGTCTCCAGCCAGCTCTTGAGGATGATCTGTGCTAGCCTCAGAATGCTGACTGGCGTGTGAGTCAATACAAGCCCTTGTCTGGCTAATTAAAAGTACTTCAACTAACTGCCATCTTTTCTTGCCAATATTCTCCATTGCAGAAACAAAGCTTTCCTTACAAACCTGGCAAATTTTGTGATTGTGCAGATTTGGTACCCCTCAGAGGCTACTTTGGGACTAATTTCAGTTTCTTAACTCACACGATGAAGTAAAATTTCTTTACTTTCCTGGTGTTGAAAAGACTTCTTTCTTTCTTTTTTTCCTTGAAAGAAAGAGGCTGGATTTGCTGTCTAATTTGGTCATATATATCATCTGAGAAATTCTTGTGGTCTGTGTCAGTGCAGAATATCAGATTCAAAAGGTGGCAAGAGTTAAGTCCTTAGAGCATTACAGAACCCGGAATACTCACTTTTGAGGGAAATTCTGCTTTAAGGATACAGCAACTAAAATATCTTGTTCCAGCATGAAATAAAACACCCCCTCACAAGAGTCAATTGCTTATTAAGCAAAATTCTGAAAGCTTGCATTTCAAACTAAAATGCTTTGTTCAGATGCCTTTTTCATTTCATGTTATGTAACGAGCCATTTTCTAGTAAGATGATAAAATGTTTAATCCTAAATAAAGTCAAAACCATGCTTTTAGCATTTGGAAATCTGTTTTCATCAAAGATGACATTTTGCTGTGAAGGATTTGCTTTCCACAAACTGGTATTTTATGGTAGACCTTTCCATTAAAGTGGTTTCAACCAACTTTATTATAGAGATCTTCCTGGGAACACTCAGTGAGCCGTCTGCAGCTCGCTCCCTGGTTGCTCAGCACAGGGATTGCCAGGCTGGAGAGAGCTGAGGAGCCCACATGCATTCCTAAGCCATATGTTTTCTTTCTGACTCTTTAGGGGTTACATGAATCCTTACTTTGCTGTATCATGTACTTTCCTAACTACTTTGTCCCTAACTCTCACCACTGAGTGTCTTACCTCTATCAAAAGTACCTCCCAGCCTCTTCAGAGCAAATGCCATCTCATAACTGACTAAAATTTGAGCAGTTCTTAAAAATGGCTTTTGTCATGGGCTCCTTCAGCTATATTCTTCAGGATTTAACTAAGCAAACTGTCTTAGTGGCTGCTTCGACTAGTGTCAGGAGCCAGGGGTAAGATTGCCTTTGTTAAAAACCCTGGGAGTCTGTTCAGGATCTAGGTACTTACAGTTTCAGGTGACACTGGGCAGTATCAGCACAGGGTATAAGAATTCACCTGACTGGCACTTTTTTCTTTGAAGTGCCATTCCACTGCTACTGTTAATAGAAAATTGGCTGCGTTTGGACTTGGGGTCACTGCTGCTGGTAAATTCCTGGGGACAGTGAGGAGCCTGCTGACTCAGAGATCATCACAGACGTCCTTGAGGAAGGTGCTGCCTTCGGGCTCACTGCTGCAGTTCCTGTGAGCTGCTGTGTCTGGAGGGGTGGGATTTTCCTCAGCAAGGGAGATGCCAGGGGTTCAGGGCTAGGTGGAAGCTGAGGAAAATGAGCAGCTGACCTCAGGGCACTTGCCTCTGAGAGGAGAGTCTTCAGTTGCCTATTCACTTCTGCCCATTGAGCATCAACCTTGGTCCTAAACGTGCCCCACGCAGAAGCAGGTGGCTGCTCTGAGACATATCAGTCCTTCATCCACAGGAGCGTGGTGAGACCTGGGAGGCCCTGGTCAATCCACTGTGGTGTCCCACTTCTGGATCAGCTGTGGGCCCTGTGAAGTTGAGAGCCATACCCCTGCAGCCTGCAGTCTTGCCCCACTTTGAATGCTTGTCCTGGGAAATGGCAGACATCTGGGGTGAAGCTATAGTGGGGTTAAACTGACCTGTCTGAGGTGTGTTGTGTCATTGTGTTCTGTCGTTGGCCCCAGCCTCTGAAGTGAAAGGTGCACCCTGCAATGGTCACCTCAGCTGGTGAGACAATAGGCCACTGATTATCTAACTACAAATAGTTTTCTTCTCCCCACACCCTCCCCCCAATAAATAGTTCAGCAGTATTTTTTTTAATGATGTAGAAACTTGATGGGATAGTAACAGCTGAATGTGGTTACAATAGAAAAAAATAGATTAGCAGAATAAATATTTCATTGCTTGTCATGGAACTGAAAAGTAAATTCAGTAAATCATTCTGTAAGCAATAATCTGGCTGCTGAATCTAGGCCCAGTTTGCAACACTATATGCAGATTGTTCAGTGTAGGGATGTACAGATCGCAGAGTCACTATCAAATTCTCATCCTGCAACATTTGGTATAGGATGTTGTAGCTATGTTCTGTCAGTGTGTGACAACAATGAAATTGGTTGAGTTAGTGCTTCCGGCGGTTGTATTTATTTTGGGTATACATACAACTGCTTAGCTGCTTCTCCATATTTTTCTGCCCAACAGTAATCCTGTTGCTGTTGCAAAGTCATAGCTAACCTCACAGGATTAGCTTTGTAATGCATGTAGAATTTTGACTCCACTGAATTACACTTTTCACAACAGCTGTGCTATGAGAAGTTGATGTATTGGAGAGTACTTGTTACATAAAATAAAATACTTCCTTAGTATTAGAAATAGGGATTAATGCAACAGATTGTGTGTGGAGCTTTTTGGATTACTTATCAAACAATACTTGTAGTACTTATATACTCATTTGCCTGAAAAAAGTGGTTGTTGAACCAGCGATCTCTTATTTCTCTACTACTGCAGTAGATTTGGAAGGTGGGATTTGATTAGCTCAAATTGAGGAGGCATGCAGTCACCTGGAGGAGGGATGCTGCTGTTTGGAGACAGCCTGTTCTCTGTCTGCAGTCCCTGTCGGTCAGTCATGACGTGAGGAATAACTGCCAGGCACTGCTGTACCTGCTACTCATTTGCATCTATTCAGGTGGATATCTGATCAGCAGTAAAGTTTTGTTAGTCTAATAGTTCCCTGAAAAACTGGAAGAGCTTTTATTTAGTCACCCAGGGATTATTGTGATTAAATGAGGTGAAGTGCCAATTTTCTTGTCGATTCAGGAAGAGTGTGAAACAGCTCATGCTGCTGCAGCCCAGCCTTTCTGCCTGGGGCAGGGCGAGTTGGCCATGGGGCAGGAGTGGGTGCAGGGCCCAGGTGAGCAAAGGGCTCAGCCTGCGCGTCTGTGTGCAAAAGTGGTCGTGTGCTTTGCTGAGAGGCGTTGTCAGCATCCAGGGTATAACCTAGGAGCTCATTGCACTAACTGGGACTTTGCAAGGAAGCTGGTTCTACTACCAGTGGTGCCAAAGGCCACATGGGAAGGAGTGAAGTGTGAGAAGTGCACCTGAACGCATTCGTATTTCACAAATCTTTAGACACTTCTGAACTGATGGTAGATCCTGCTCTGATTCCTGTAGGTAGTGAAAAGCCACGGCATCTGTGGCAAATGTTGGACAATCATGATGTAAAAGTTTGTTTAAGGTCGCAGCAGGTGTGGCTGTGTGAGCTGCACAATTATAGTATCATGTCATTTCAGTCTTTAATCTTTTTCTGACAAGCTTTTGAATGTGGAAACAGCCTGAGAGAAAACTTTCTGTTGTTAGATTGTATGCATAGTCTTTCACACTTGTCTAGCTGAGCACTGCCTCCTTTTTTATTCTGCTGGGGGTTACACTTCTGTACAAGAAACCGTGCTGTTCTTTTTCTTACTGAAATGCTCTTAAAAAAAAAACAAACACAAAAAACCAACAACCCCAAACATTGTGTACTTTTAAGAGGGTTAATGGGTCTTTAGTGAAAATACCCAACAGGGTATATGGCCTGTAACTAACACAGATGCATTTTCTCTCCAAGTGGTACATGCTAAACATTTTTTGGTTGTGTTAGCCTTTGAAGAAAAGATTTCCTGGATACTGAAGATCAAATGGAAGATAACAGCTGCTTGGGATAATTAGTGCTAGGAATAGACTGATTCATGGAGCATCAGGCAGTGCCAGCAGCTATGTTTTTGCAGCTTTGAGATAGCTTGATGTTTAAAAACAAGATGCTAGAAAAGTGAGCTGTGAACTTAGTGTGTTGGGATCAATAGTCCTGCTTATAATTCTGTGCTGGAGCAGCTCTGGAGGAAGAGTTAAACGAGAATCTAATTTTTAAAATGCTTTTCTCCTTGAAGCTGTTAATAGCCTGAATTTGACTTACTGAGCAGTAAATGAGTGCTTCTCGCATATGCTTGAAATTTGCCAAAGAAGTCAAGTCTATGTTCCATCTCCACATTAAATCATCTTACTTACAAGCCTATCTTTTATCTTTTTCTTAGTAAAAATTGTAAACGTTTTGCTATGTTTTATCAGCAGTGAAACAGCTTCTAAATTTAGTTCTCTCTAAATTATTTGTAACTTCCAAAAATCACAGAACCTGGTACTGATCAATATGTTTTCTTTGCCATCCATACAATACATATGACCAAAATACTGGCATGAACAGTTTTTTATTGGGCTGGATTAGGCATCATTTTAATTTGTGTGTGCATTTTTCATTGTTTGCTTGGGTTTTGGTTTTTTCTCCCCCAGAATGTTATTTCTGATTTCTTGTCTCATCCAATGTTCTTTGGCAGCAATAGCTATTGGACCTTAGGTCCTGAAGGAAAAATAATTATACAGTGAGACTAAAGGAAGTCAGAGTGGAAGGGTAATCCATGTAGAGAGCTGATATTTTTTAAATGTATACTAATCTGAAGAGTTAAATATTACTGATATTTCTAGTAATATCTGGAGAGGTCTAGAAGTCAGATACCTATTGAGCTGGACAAATAGATGGTATGAGACTCTTTGCAAAACAAACTTAATGAGACAGGATTACTTGAAGGCTGGTAGAAGGAGCAGATGTTCAAAGAAACAAAGTGAGTTGTCCCAAGCTATGCAGTAGTAAATAAACAATCAAGCTTTGCTGTTAGAAGAATTCATGCTTGTGTGGTGTACACACTTAAAATCAATTTTAATGGCTCCAGGCTTCAGTACTAAATGAGCCTTTGATTAATCCTAAATACATCAAATTCAATAAATTTGTGCTGTAAGAGTAGGTTATGAGCTGAAATTGTCATTTAACTGTTGAGTATTAAATATTGGAGTAGTAATGTTGTTGGAACTTGTAACCATTTTCTTCTCTTCATCTCACAAACCTAATAAAAAAAACTTTCTGTATCAAACTTGCTTATATGACTAATGTGTGTATTTTTTTCAGGATGGGGAGGTGGTAGTTTGAGGTTCTTTTGCTTTTCTAGTTGCTTCCAACACTTGGAGAGTATCCCTCTGTGAAGCTGTGGCCCACATGGGAGATAAAGGGAATTAGGTAGTTTGGAGGACTTAGAGTTGCAATAGCTTCATGTACATGCAAAGCTTTCTTTATGGAACTAGTGGCACCTGCAAATGGGAAGCAAGGTATACATGATCAAAGAAGTGGTGGTGCTGGACTTGCTATTGACTGATCAAGGTTTGTGGTTCCAAGAGCTCTGTGGTGCTTATATGAGCTTCTCTAGAAGTCAGGACCATTCCTCTCTGCAGCCCCAGAGAAGGTCATGTTTCTGTTCCTGTGTAACAGAGCTCTGGCCATGGATGCCATGTGGACTGGGAGAAAGGACCCAGGCTGGGAGCTGCATTCCTCTCCTTGGGCAGTGCAGGACCAGACTGTCTCTTTGCTGCATGTCTAGTGGAAGCCTTCCATGGTCTGAACCTAGTCTTTGGTGCATGTCCTTAGCACTACTGCAGATAAGTATGAAACAATGTATAAAAACTGCTATGTATAAACATGGTGCTGTTTCCATAATGTTTCCTGGCCCAAAGCAAAGACATTTTGTCATTAATAATTTTTCTAGCTTTGGCAATTAATTTTAAATCTAAAATCTTTCCAAGTGTTCTATTTGTGGATAAATCTTGTCTTGGAGACATGGGATCATTTTACTTTCTTTCATTATGTTGGTCAGATTAAAATCCTGCTGTTTCTGAAATAGCAGTTCAGATCAATGAAGCTGCTGATTCACACTAGAAGTTAAATTTGTATGCTAGGTGCTAAGCAAATAATCAGATTCTAATAAAGGAAGAGAAGTTCAGTTTTAAAGCTGGGACCTGCTGTGACCTCAATTTTTCTGCAAATATTATTTTGAGCATAACTACAAATCATACCTGTCAGAATTCTTTTTTTCATGTATGGCATTACATTTCTGCTGACTCGCTGACTTATTTTTTTAAATTACCATGTAGCATTTCAGCAGGATTCTGGGATGTGGACACTGGCCAAGATATGCATTTACTTCATACTGTTTTGCAAGGTCTAGAAACATTTCTTAATTTTTATAATCATACTTTTCAGCAATATTTTTTTATTATGTAAGCCTCTTCAACAATTTTTCTTCTTAACATGTTCCTTACCAAAATAATGTTTTGAGTTCTATGCTTCAGTAGAGACAAATAATTTCTTTGACATAAAGAAGGTCTTTTGCTCTCCAAAACCTCACTTTCGGAGTGAATAAAATTCATTACTTTGTATTTAATTTAAAAGATATTCTTTCTATATTTTATTGACCATGTAAGCATTGCTTTGACTTTTATTCCAGTTTTTAACTCTAGACTTCATGCTACTGGTTATTACAGCAGTTAAAATATACTGTTAATTTAGCAGTCCTTGCATGACATGTCTTCTGCCTTGCTCATGAGATGCAACATTCCACTTGAGGTAGCTGTGTATGATTTGATTTACTGTTATAGTTGGCACATGAAGGCAATAAATAGAATAAATTGATTCTCTCCCTCCTTTATTTTCTTCATCAGAACAACACAGATCACTGTTCCTCAAGTGGCAGTTATAACTTCAGAGGTTACTTATGCATTTGAATCAAATGAGAAAAAAAATAAGAAGAGACATAGATGCTGTTGTTGAATTACATGCACACAGCCCATTTTACAACATGGGAAGATGTATTCATTTGCTTATCTGTCATTTTCCTCTGATTAAGAGCTTGTTGGAAGCATTTGGGACATAGCATTTGGAAACTTCTGCAAACTTTTTTTTTTTTTTTGTTGGGTGTACTTTTGTCCTTTTGGAAGACAACATATCTACAAAGAATTAAACATAGACATGGACTTCAACGTTTGATTAATCACCTGTTTGAGTATTTGTACGTATGTTTTCATAAATGCTAGTGTCTGTGCTTTCCATATGGTCATTGTAGTTCTAGTCTGTCTTCCTCTCGTTGCTTTAATATCCAAAACACTTCACAACCTACTTTTCTCTGTTGTCCCATCCTTATAGTTTCTTACTTAGTATTCAAGCTTGGCTCATGCCTCCTACCTCCATCCCACACATTAATTTCCTGTTAAAAGTTACACACTATTTAAGCAGTACTATTTTAATGATGGTCTTCTAGACCAGTCCCCAGTAGATATGGATAAACAACATGCAAGTAATATTCTTTTTCAGATATCTTAGCTATAAACAAGAGAATTTTCTAGATCCTCTGTTTTAAGCCCTCCAAGAACAAATGTGCTGTTTTAGGGCTTCCTTCAAAAGAAGGCACTGTTAAAGAGTAATTACTGTACTTGCAGTTTTTGAAGGGGGAAAATAAGTGTTGCCCATTTTTCACTGTAAAATAGCTAGTTTTCTCTGTTAGACAGTCTCAAGGACGATTTCTGTAAACATAGCTATGTTGTTGTAAAAATTATCTTTTTACATTTCTTTCCCATGGACACAGATCCCTTTGACGGACACTTCTTTTAACCAATATAGTTAGAGACGGAAGTGTTAACTTTCTCCAATGATCTGTGATTTCTAAAAGTGTATATAAGAATAAAACGAAAGGGGTTTCCCCCCTTTTCCGCCCTTGCTCTGAACACAGCCCGAAGTCCGGCTCTCATTATTTCTGCGTCTTCGACTGATTACCGGGATAAGCCGTAATAACAGGCATCGCGGTAATAAATAAGTAATAAGGTTATGTGCCTGAAGTCTAAAGGAAGAGGAAACATTTGACTAACTGCACACTTCCTGAGACTACATCATATAAATTTTGTTCTCTGTTCCTGGAAATCATAGATGTTACTTCCTGTCCTGTCCTGTCCAGTTTATATTTGTGCTGAATACCTTTGTAGGCAAGGATTGGCTCTGCAGTTTTTGTCTGTGATGTCTAATATAGGACATAGTGAGGTCCTGACCTCTGTGACATTTATGTACAAAGTGATACAAATGATGACTAATGCAATGGAAAAGTTTAAAATATTAATGCTGTGTTGATGAGACTGTGGTATGTGAACACACTGCACTGTTTTCCCGAGCCCTACTTGTTGAAATTGCATAGAATTAACCTTCACAAACACAGTAGCATTTTTGTATTGCTTCTGGAACCATCCTTTTTGCAGTAAAGACAACCCTGGATTACTTGTCTGCCAGCAGAAACCAGCTTGGTGGCAGAACTGAATCTGTTAGCCCAAAAACATGTTTCTCCTTCTGTCTAACACGGATCTGTCCACTTTTCCCCATAGGCTCCCTTGTCAGGTGCTTCTGCAACAGTGATGCAAACAGATACACAAAACAGGCTCCAGGCTCTGTGCTTGGTGGTCCACACAGTAGTTACAGGTGGCTGGTGGATCACAGCATCCACTCCTGCAGTGTCTGAGGTAGCAGACCCAGGCAGTCCCAGGGGCTGTGGACACAGCAGTGCAGGAGGGGATGCTCTGCTTGCAGGAGGAGGTGAGAGGAGTGCTGGGCTGTGCCACCTCACAGCCCTCTGTGTTCAAGGGACAGGCGCTGGAGCATCGCTGTGGCACCTCTGCCCCTGCAGTGTCAAAGACCCAACAAGCCAGAGACCTTTTTTCAAGCTGTCGGAGGTGGCTCCATCTTGTGTGTTGGAGGAGTGTGAAACTCCAGGTGGGTTGTGCTTGTTTTCAGGCTTTTAGGATCAAGCAGAAGGAAGCAGGGCTGTTTTTTCAGAGGGGATGTTTAATAATAGAACACACATAGAACTAGGTAGGATAGGAATTTTGTGGTCAAATGGTGGAGATGGTTTAACGGCCCAAGTGTATTTAAAATAGTTTTGCCTTCTGGGAGAATCTCAAACTGCCTTACCTTTTCTTGTCTTCAATATGGACATATTTCATTCCATGTGTTTTCTGTTGTACACTGTAATTCCAAAGTGAAATCTTTTTTTCTTTTGAGCATCATGGAGAACTACAATGCACATCAAAACGTGTTGGTTGGATTTAAAATGTCTTCATTTGCTAACTTCTGTAGAGCTATTTGAAACCTAGTGGTAATAAGGTTACATTTTCTGGATACATTATTTGGGCTCTTAAAAGTAGTATATAGGGCTCTGGAGCTTACTTGACAGTGGCCCTATGATTTGGTCAATACAAGAGGTTTTCCCTTGTGGTTGCAATACATTTTCCCTCCTCATCCTATTGATATATTTGCTTTATGATATTTGCTGTATCAGCAGCTGCTGTACTTAAAGCGTAATTTCCAAAATGGTCTTGGATGCAACATACTACAATATTATCATAAAATGTATTTACTGTATTTTTTCATGAGCACATGGTGCTTTTAGTATTTTTGCCAATATAACTGTCGAGAAGCATGGCACATAAGCTTTCTTCCCCGACTTTGACTGTTTTACTGGGATGTTGTGATGCAAATCAGAATTAAGGGAGTTCTGTACAATTTTCTGTGAAATAAAGAGGAGGATGTGAGGTTCATGAAATACAGTGACCCAGCTGAAGATTCCTTGCCATTTTTAGTCTTTTGATTACATTCAGCCTTCTTAGCACACATCAGAAGAGAAGCAGTGAATTGTGCCTTCCGGTAATCCTGGGTTTGGGCAGTGACAGCTCCATGCAAACAAGTATGTTCTTTAAAAGCGAGATTGATCTGTGGCCCCATTTCTGCTGCTGTTCCTGTCACTGCCCCATCTGTTTGTATTCATTATCCCTTTCTATCTGCCTGTGTTTTACTTCATTGTCCCAGTGCAGACAGAAGTGGGCTGAGGAATGGTGAGGTTTAAGGTAAATGGAGTTGGTCAGTGATCATAGAACCTACCACCCTAAGGTTGATTATAACAAAGAAACAAGTGATACATATGAACTAGTTCTTAAGAAGTTCTCTGGCCTTAAAATGGCATGTGTAGCAGATGGTGGTAAGACTGTAAAGAGGTACCGAATGAGGAGGTAAAGTTTTTCAGAAAGTGGCTCTGTTGTGTGGGAGGGAATTCATGAACTACAGAGGGAGGAAAAAAGCAAAGTCTGAGGTTCTTTATTACAAAATACTGGAGCTGAAATATCTTGCCTAGCCAAATGCTTTGATTTTTTTTCCCCTCAGAATCCTTTCTGAATGTCATCCGTCTTGTCAGTAAGTGCAGGTGAGGGCTTGTGGACATGACCAGACTTTTATGCATTGTTGGATCAAACTAGATTCATGATGGTTGACACGTCTTGCCACAGGGAGATTAGAGGCTTTGCCTGATCAGTGATTAAAACCCAGTGCCATCCACTTTCCTAGAAGCTAGGCTGTAGCCATTAAGATACATATATGTATGCTTAATGGGAGGCTTATCCCTGTCTCTAAAATCCATTTGTACTAATGATCCAGTGAGTCATCAAACCTATTAGTATGGCTTGGCTTCTTCATTTTGTCTCCTGAAGTTCAATTTTGCATTTTTTCCTTCAGAATAATGTTGTATTAATTGGCTGGCATGCGGGAAAGCTCCTTAATGCTATGCTGATATGCTTGAAAGTATCCATGTGCTCAGTCACAGAACGATTGTCCTGATTGTTTCCCGTTTTCTTGTAGAGACAAGATGACAAGTAGGAGAAATAGCAGTAATGGGTATACCTGATTCTCATTTTGAGAGCTGGTTATCCTCATCAGTTAAATATTGATATCTTTCTTAGATGTGATTTCTAATTGTTTAAAAACTGAAGGTAACACAGTTTAGTGTGATGACTGATTCTCACTGTATGGACAATGAGTGGTTTCTGAAACTTTGATTATGGCTTCTGAGACTTTGGACAACAGCGTGTGGTGTTGGGTTAGTCAGTCTTGAAATGATCTAGGAATGATGTGGTGCTGTTTGCAAAAGGTGCACAGGGAAGAGGAGAATAATATTACAGAGATAATACAGCTATTTCTGTATTTAAATGTTGCTGTTACAGTCCCATTGGTACAATCTGTACACCTAGGGAGACTAATTTATTTCAAATTTGATGCTTTAACCACTAAATCATCATCTCCAGCTGGCACTGAAATAAAGTGATTTGCATCATCTACATCAGCAGGGAAGTGTCACCTTTGTTAAAAAAAGAACCACCGACACACAGACTTAATTATCTATTCAGAGTGCAAGCTAACAGCTCAAATGTAGTGACTTTTCTCCAAAACTGAAGCAGATATTTAAAGAGGCATGATCAAAATCACACTTCTCTGAAAGCTTAACAGTGACTTCTAAAGATAGTTATAACTGATTTTAAAAAAGGCTCAATTCTGTGTTTTATATTGTGTATCTTTTATACCATTGGGTTTACTGCATATCTGCTGCCAGCTTTCTCTCTTCATAATGTGACTGAGAAACACATCTTTTTAATAAAAGGAGCAAATTGTTTCAAAGCTACAGTTGTTGGCAGGTAGACTGAGACTTCTGGTGGCTTGGTCTTTAAGCCCGACTAACGTGGTGTGATAAATCTGCTCTCCTTCCACAGAAATACCGAGTGCTTTAGGTTGTAAAAGCTATCATTATTTCAAATGCTCGTTTGAGATTCTGTATTAAACCCTTATAAGATGCTCTTAGGCCAAATAGCACTGGAAAATGCATCTAATAAAGTGCTGTTGAATAGCTTTTTTTAACTATTTAATGCATGGCATATCATTACTTGTAAGTGCAGTTGCAATTTAGATTCACAGAAAAGGCTGTTATTTTGGCCGAGTATGTTCAAGGTCTCTGTGCTGGAGAGTGAGAAGCAGAGACTGTGCAGAAAGTTGTGCTGTGGCTGTGTCCCTGAGCAGGTTCCCAGCCTGCCCCGGCATTGAGATGCTCTTGCACTCTTTGCTCTCCCCCTGCTCCGTGGTCTGGCAGTGCTTGTGGGACTCTTTCCCAGGACAGCTTTTTGAAAGGGGCAGCAGGACTAGCTATTTATGTCCAGCTGTAGGCCCGAGTAGCACGTGAGAAGACGCTTTGGTGGATATTTAGCTCACTTCATCCTCGGTAGGAATGTCAGTGCTGTGCCTGTTCACAGGCGTCAAGCGAGCCGTGTCCGGAGTGCCCGTGTCGGGCAGCCCGGGGGGTTGTGCAGCTGTCCTGGAGCCCTCTGGCACCGCTGAGCGCCACCAACACCGCCGGGCTCCCTTTATTTCTAACCAGTGTTGCCGCTCCCCTTCGCCCGCTGCATCCCAGGTGGTGCTGGAGGAGGAGGAGGAGAGGCTGCTGGTTTATTCAGGCAGTGATGCTAGGATTGTGGGCGGGAACAGCTTTTTTTTTTCCCTCTCCCCTTTTTGTCTTTCTCCTCTCCTTGTCCTCCCTCCTCTCTCCCGCACTTGGACTTCGCTGTCTGCAGTGCAGCTCCCCGCACGCCATGCCCCCCGCCCCGCCGCCCTAGGGGAGCTGCCGGGCACCATGCGGCAGGACAGGCTGACGGGCTCGCTGCGGCGCGGGGGGCGATGCCTGAAGCGGCAGAGCTCGGGCGGCGGCGTGGGCACCATCCTCAGCAATGTGCTCAAGAAGCGCAGCTGCATCTCGCGGACCGCGCCGCGCCTGCTGTGCACCTTGGAGCCAGGTACCCCGCCGGCCGGGCGAGGCGCGGCTGCCGCCCCGTAAGCGGCTTAGCGGGGCGGGGGGAGCGGCCGGGGCCGCGGGGGCGGCTCGGAGAGGAGGAGGCGGCCGGCGGGCGATGAGGGCCGCG
>VZRZ01003917.1:831396-875026 GCA_013398175.1 Climacteris rufus | reverse complement strand
GGAGGCCGGGGGCGGCCGGGGCCCAGCGGGGCAGCGCGCTGCCCCTGGCCCGGGGAGCTCCTCCTGCTCCTGTCCCGCCCGGCCGCCGGATCCCGACTCTGCTCTCCAGATCTCCAGATCCTTTCCCTGCGCCTCCCGCCCGGCGTCGCCGCCTCGCAGCGCTTTTGTGTCGTCTGTCCCCGCTGCCTTCCTCCCTCCCTCTCCTCTCCCCCGGGCTCGGCGACTCACCTTTCCACCAGTCTCTCCTCTCAGCCTTCCCAGACCTTTCCCGATAAACCTGCTAACTCTTGACCTGCCGGAGACCCCTTCTCCCGCCCAGCCTTTGTCTGCGGTAGGGTGTTGTCTAAATTTGCAACCATGCCTATCCCAAGGGGAAAGCATCAGCTCTGCGGCTATATTTTCTGGATTCTACTTTAGTATCAAAATATTTTAAGAACCAGGTGGTCAGCCAACAACGTGTGTTTGCTCCAGGGTCTCTCAACAGAAGCGTTGATGAGTGATCATGACTGAATGCTAGATTCTAGTTGCCTGCCATCAAAATTTTGGGTTCTTTTTTAATATAAGGAAATTTAAATTCAATTTACCATGTTAGAACAGTCACTTGTAGCTGAAACCTTGTTGATCTGTTGCCCAGTTGTAGACATTTACAAAGCATGCAAGCCAGAGATGCACTGAATGTAGCACAATACATGGCCATAAATAAGGATCGGTTTCCCATTGTACTAGCTATGTGTGCATCAAGCACACAATGCTGACTGCTTCTGTGTTTGAGATGAGTTTCAGAGGTTGTTATTAATAAGATCTCAAGTACCTTTTGGTACAGATTTATGGGGTTACTGTTTTCAAGGAGATTTCCTGACTTGTAATTCTCACAGACCCCTGCTCCAACAGTAGTCTGCTATTATCCTAAGTAATGACGTTATCTGGATAATGACATTCCTTTCTTTACACTCTCACAAAGACCAGGGGATGTGATTGGAGATGTAACCATGAATGCAATAGTCCTGAAAATCCCCCTGATTTGGAGTTTCCTTATTGTTCATCTGTAAGTAAAGACAAAAGCATCATTCAGGATACATGTTTTCATAGAGTGGTGGAGATGGGGCATGACCCCTTAAAAAATATGCTGAATGAAATATCTTTCAGATTTACTTAGTGTTTGCATTAGCTGTCTGTATTGAGAAGTTTCTGTAGACTGGAGATTTTGGATGTGCTTTGATACATCCCAGTGAGCTCTGCCTCCTAATAGAGGTGATTTCCTGCAGTTACTCAGAATGTTACTTTTAGACATAAATTGCAAGGCTAAGAATGTTCCTGAAACAACAAGCAGCATGAGGTCATAGTTTACACTGACACTTTTCTTTCCTCAAGTATGGGCTCCCAATGCACACAAAGCTGCTTTAGGCCTTTTTCCTTGTTTATTTTTCATAAAATATTTATTTGCTTTCTGTGGGAGTGGTTTCAACAGCTGTGAAGAACCAGTAGTGTATTTTGTGTAGTGTACTTTACAAGTTTAAAGCTATGGCTTTATGGTTCACAAACATGTGCTGAAACACATCATCTTCCTACGCTTTTTTCTGGTTTGTTATTTCTGAAAATTCTCAGATTTTGCCCCGTCCTTTTATTTAATGTTGCAGAGGGCAGACTGGGAACTTCATTCCTTCACCCAGGTACTTGGCTGATAGTATTTTTCTCCCCTCTTGTGGCTCTTTATGTGCTTCTGTGCTACATTTTGCTCATACAGTGGAAGATTTCTGGGGTTTGGGAATCCTAGGCATATAGTCTTCCCTCTTACAGCCTTTTCTTGTCAGGAGTCATTGTGTATTTTACACAGAAAAGCTAACAGGACTGGGTTTTGGGGGTTTTATCTTTTCCTCTTTTTCTTATTTTTTACATAACTTTTCTGCAGTGGTTTCTGGTGACTGGCTTGCAAAGGTGTTGAACAGGCCTTATTTTGGCATTCCCCTGCCCTTCAGAAATTTGTTGTCAAACATGTACCTTTGTGTGTGCATGTATTTGTGAAGTTAATAGTGTGTTCCAATGTGTTCCCATCATATTCCTGCCTACATGAGTTAATATGCTTCTCAGGTATGAAGAATCAGTTGAAAGTGTATGAACTGGAGGTGATATTTAATATGTCAAGTGACATTATAGCCTGGCTGGTTTGATGTAAAAGGGCTGAGTTGTACTGACAGCACTTACAGTAGGAACTATTGCTCTGTGTGTGGTACATTTGTGCTGGGCTGTCCATGTAGAGGAGCTGGGAAGAGGAGTTCTCTTAAGGCCTGAAAGGGTCTTGCCTGCAAAAAGCATGGATTTATGTAATGGAGAGGAATGTGACCCAAAGATGGAGGACTGTCAGAAATGGGAAAATCCAGTAAAAACGGGTGCAGACCTGTGGTAGGGTTGTATGGATGTGGGGTACTGAGGGGGGAAGAAACTACTGGGGAATCTAAGTTAGTTTATGGAGAGAAGACAACTAAATTAAAAAAAATGGGATAATGATGGAGAAAGCAAGGTTTAGGAAACCAAGAGAGTTTGGATTAGAGATAGGCATTCATTTCCTTGAAGCACTAAAGCCCGGGACAAATTCCTTGTGCAGAGTGCAGAATCTGCATGTAGCAAGATGGTTCTTGTGCCAGAAGTAAGAAACAGGCAATGGGATGCTGCTCCCCATTTGCTGATTGCCTTCCTTCCTCTCTCTGTACGGTTGCAGCTCTTTTTTATGTGCTTACTTGCTGTATTTTTTATTAAGCAAGGTTGTAATTTTTTAGTTTTAGGAAATAGAAATTTGTTAAAATGGATGGGAATGAGGAACAATTCTTGTATGGTCTGTGGCTCATTCCCCATGATTCTTCTGCTCCCTTCCCACAAAACTGTCACATAATTTGATTTGGAAAATGCTTCTAATGGGGAACAAATAAGGGGACTCAGATTCCATGGCTTCTACAAGAGGCTACCATACATGGCCTGAGCAAGCAGTTCCTCACCATACTGAAGAGTGTGCTGTGTAGTCTGGTGTTATTGTGTGATGTAATTCTCATTCACATTAATTTTCACACCTGTCTTACTTGTCTGCTGTGATTCAATAAACTTTTGTAGATGGAGGATCTCATTTCAGTCTCATTCAATCAAGGGTCTCATTTGAGGAGTTTCATTTCAATTTCAGTCGGGAGGGACAGCTACCTTCATCCTAGTTGAGCTCCCTGGTCATGATGTTTGTGTAATTTTCCATAGATAGATTTTGCCTTGTTCTAATATTTTATCTTACTGTGCTTGATCTTTTGAAGACCTGGGAGTATCTGCTTGTGTGTTTCTTAGGAAGGTTCTAAGACAGAGAGAGTTGTTACTGGGATCTTTAAGTCTTAGAAATTCTGAAGTGATTAATATTTGGCTGCTGGGTTGGAAATGAATACATGATTATTTTGGAAGGCTATTGGTTCTTTGCTTCAAGGTAGTGTTAGATAACATGTCAGCACTTGTTATCTTAGCAAAATGAGTTCTTGGTCATGATACATTTTTGTATGTATTGGGATTTTGCAGTACTTCCTCTTTTTGTTTGGGAATGAGGTTCGCTTTTTCCAATTTCAGTGAATGTGATACCATTTCATCTTAGTAGGTTACCAGCATTGTTACATTGCTTTGAATTATTATGATGATATTTATCTATTAGGAGTCCCTGCTGAGTGCCATTGCTTTATGGGAAGGAATACTAATAAACTGTTACTTCTAGGAATAGCTATTAATCCTTTAATGTTTTTTCAAGATATATCTATTATGGTTTGAAGCCTTTATTTTTATAGATCTGACAAGCATGTCTTTTAGATCTGAAGCAGGGAAAGGAAAGCAGTAATCCCCAGGTCTCAGTGATGCAATTCCAAAAAGCTAAAATTCTAAACAATACTGGGATTTGTGTGATTTTTTTCTTTGTGTTTATTCACTCACCACCAACAAAGAAAAAAAGCCATGGAGAAGGTTTTGTCTTTAAACATATATTTATCAGGTAGTAAGTCTTTAAAATTACTTATCACCACTTCAGTATGCAAATGCTTAAAGGCATTTTACATTGCGTAACCAGCAAATGCCACTACAGTTGGGGTTTCTGTCAGACTTGTAGGTTTAAACCTCAAAAGCACTGGGTGTTACTGGTGAGTTGATTAGCATGGATTTTATGTACTTAAAACCTTGCAGGATTATAATCTTTTTGGGTTTTCTATCTGTGTGTGTGTATGTGTGTGTATATATATATATGCATGGATGGATATTTATATATCAAAATGTTTGGCTTCATATTCTGGAAAGATGAGAATCTATGCATAACCTAATTGTAAACATGGAGCAATACCATTGTATTAAATTATGGAAGGAAAATAAAGGAAGGCTTTGTTCTTTGTGCCAGCAGACCGGAGGGAGGGGATGTGACCTGATGCCGAGTTCAGCACCTGAGTTCTGGACAGCGGCATTTGAAGGACAAGGGAATAGAACATTCAAACTGCGGGATAGAGAGCAAATTAAATGTGTGAAATAAATTCATCGTGTTATGGCATCCTTCAGTCCCATCTTGGGATCCACTTGAGATTTTCGTATTTTATCTAATGTTGTATAAACTACTAGTAGGCCTGCTTTATAACAATTTCAATAGTTTGCTCATATGGCCAAAATAAAATCTAAGGTTAAATAAGAATACTGACCAAATGTGGTTTGTGTCCTGAGGAATTATTTTATATATATATATATATTCTGAACAGTAAAATAATTTTAGCATCCCAAACTTAGAAATGAGTTCTGAGTGACTTAATGTCAAGATGCTGGCATAGATGAAAAGAAACTGTTTGTCTCTGTACATGTATTTTTCTGTGGATGCAAATGACAGTTTGCAGTGTGCTAGTATAGTTTCTAGAACAGTGAACTACATGAATATTAGTGAAATGAGTTGTGCCAAACTACATCATTAAAAAGGATGTTGCTACATTTTAAAAACATTTTGTCCATATACTTCTTAACATGTGCCTGGATTCCACTGTGAAGACAGAAATTCACTGAAACGGGTTGAAATGTAGTTGTTGAAACATTAAGCTAAAATTTTGTGTTCTTGTTTCAACTGTGGGATTTGTGTGTGTTGTTTTTTGGGTTTTTTTCCTCTTCTGAGCGAAATGAAAATAATAACCACAATTTTTTTCCCTTTTTCTTTCTAGGGGTTGATACAAAATTGAAATTCACTCTTGAACCATCTTTAGGTCAAAATGGCTTTCAGCAGGTAATTTGATTGATTTTTCTCTTGAGTTTGTGAAGGACTGGGTTCTCTGCAATCCAGGTGCTTGCCCTAGTTCAGAAGTGCATCTGTCATCATTACGTCAGCATATTATTTGCGGTTGCCTCAAGAGCTCTTTCATTCATACTCAGAAAATGGAATAGTCTTTCATTGTTAGCTCAGATATTTCCTAAACCTTTGTTTAGGAAAGAAGATTATACTTCTGTCACATCATTAAGTAATTAATCTGTATCTTCCCTATGAGTGGATTAAGCAGTTAAACTCTGAAATGTGTGCAGTAAAATGAAATTAATGTGCATATATGCAATGTAGTAAATGTTGCTATACAGTACCTTAAACTACTGATGGTTATTGTACATTTTTGGATGCTTTTGCTTGTAGTGGCATGATGCACTCAAAGCAGTGGCCAGGCTGCCGACAGGCATCCCAAAGGAATGGCGGAGAAAGGTAGGTCAACCTCTGTGTCTCGTGGGCCATGCTGCCAGTAGGTTCTCAGGAGTGGTGAGTTAGATCAGTATTATCTGTTGGTGGGGGTTTTTTTAACAAATATTTGGACCTTTTATGTTGTACTGGGGGTTTTTCCTAGTTCTTCAGTGGCAACCTCACAGGAGAGCTGGAAAGGCTGAGGAGACAGGTAAAGATGGTGTTTTCAATAGCTGGGTTCTTTCTGCTTGAGGCTTAGATAACTTATTCTGGTGCAGATGTTACTGCTTCATTTTGTCAGTCTCAAGGAATTGCACTGGTGAAATTGCCCCCACAGCTGAAGATAGCTGAAAGGAGAACAAATCATCAGTGTGGGCTGTCACACTTACAAAGGTGAAGTTGATGGATGCTTGATGCTGACAAGAATGCTCATGGAAACACTTGATGGGGAAAAGGCAGCCTGCCGAAATTAGGGAAGTTCAGGATTTGGAGTGATGTAGAATGGCAGAGTGCACCATTAACAGGGAATTGCACTGAGTTAGTGTTGTAGGAAAGGGTCCACTGGGATTTTGCTAGACTGACTTTATTGCGTTCTTAAATGTTTGAAGTTACCTAGCATAAAAAGAGGCATGTCTATGTCTATTATTTTTTCTTTAAAACGGAGTCACACCTCAGTTTTAAAAACACAGTTTTAATAAAAATACTATTTTTGAAGATTTATAAGATACATGTAGTTCCACATATTTTTGATGCATCAACTAAATTTCCTTTTTATGTTTTTGCTATTTTTCCAAGCTGAACTGTACCTATTTACAAATCAGAGGAGAAGGAAGGGAAGACTTAATAGCATTGTCTTCCTCACACCACCATGACTTTATTTTTAATCTACGACTTCAGTGAATCATTATACCCATCTAACAGCCTTTTTCTTTCCTGAAATATTCTTTCCCCACACTCCAGAAAGTGTCTCAGATGCTTTTCTGTGGTACAGGAATGGCAGAGGTCACAGAATCCTGGAAGGGCTGGGTTTGGAAGGGACCTCTGGAGATCATCTGGTCCAAACCCTCTGCCCAAGCAGGGCCAGCTACAGCTGGTTGCCAAGGACTGTGTCCAGGTGACTTTTGAATATCTCCAAGGAAGGAGATTCGACAACCTCTCTGCAAAATCTGTGTCAGTGCTCAGTCACCCTCACAGTGAAAAAGTGTTTCTTGATATTTGAGGAGAACCTCCTGTGTTTCACTTTTTGCCCATTATCTCCAGTCCTGTCACTGGGCACTGTTGAGAAGAGCCTGGCTTCATCCTCCTTGCACCCTCCTTACAGGGGTTTATGCACACTGGTAATATTCCCCCTGAGCTGCCTTTTCTCCAGTCTGAACAGT
Source organism: Climacteris rufus (assembly GCA_013398175.1). Lineage (NCBI taxonomy): Eukaryota > Metazoa > Chordata > Aves > Passeriformes > Climacteridae > Climacteris > Climacteris rufus. Next base: position 867,952 of record VZRZ01003917.1, on the reverse strand, counting down.
CCCAGCTCTCTCAGCCTTTCTGCATAGGAGAGATGCTTTGCAACTGGGTGGTCCCCAGCATATACTGGTGCTTGGGATTGTTTCTCCCCAGATGCGGGGTTTTGCACTTCTCCTTGTTGAACTTCATGAGATTTTTGTCAGACCATTTTTCCATCCTGTCAAGGCGTCCTTGGACTTAGCAGCCACTCCTCCCAGCTCTGTGTAATCAGCAGACTTGCTGAGGGTATGCTCTGCCACATCATTCTGCCACATCCAGATCTGTCTTCCTTTCTCACTCTGCCCATCTCTGTGTTTCCTCACGTGTGACCACATGATGCTAACCAAAGAAGCAGCTGTAAGAAAGAGATGTCTTTTTGCTGTCATTCCCTGGTTTCACAACGATTATAAGAGAGATACCAAAATAAAGGAATTATTTTTTGTTGGCAGCAAGCTGATTGCCTCCTTTGCTGTCAACAGAAGGAGCAGGATGACATCTGCATTATTACTGTGGCATGTGACATTTGGTTTCTGGGGCTGGCAGAATCCAGTCAAATGACAGTTTAACATCAGTAGGATGTCAGCAGCGCTAAGGCTGCTGGGAAGCAGAACAGTGGCATTCCTCTGCATGGGTGGCTTTGCAAAAGTGTGGGAAGGGACATTTAAATGCAGAAAACATGAGATTCTGGGAGCTGTCTATAAATTCCTTCATCATGCAGCTATCTAAGTGTTTAAATGTGTGGGAAGTATCTAAATTGCTCTCTCAGTTGAGTGAATTAATGGCTGATATAAAACTTGACCAGTTTGCTTTCATTATTTCTTTCAGTTTCCTGAAAAAAAAGGTCCTTTGTTGTTACTTGTAGTCATTGTATGATCTGTCATATGCCATTCATGGGTCAGGAACTTTGCAAATCTTTAATAAAGGTCCAGCCTTTTTCTTGGATACACTTGCATAAATCTGTTCTGCCAATTATTAGGCTTTAAAAATAGTCAAAATGTTTGTTTCAGAACTCCCTGTAGCACCAACAGTTTGGGAGGCCCTCTTGTAAGAGTAAGTTGCTCTGATCCAAGTGATTCTTTCAGATCAGTCCCAAATGGTGAATACTAGATGCTATTTATTCTGCAAAGCTCATCAGAAGAGATGGCTGGTAAAGAGAAGCAGCGGCTGGATTTCTGCGGGGGATTTTCAGGACATGTATCCATGGTTGAGTTTGAGGAAAGCCAGCAGCAGTTTTTATAAAACTCCTTGTTGTTTATGAGGATAGAAGGGCTGAACTGACAAAGAGGGTCCTTGCCTTGTGTTTCCATCTTGGAGAGCCCCTGTGGATTCACTGTCTGACAATTGACTTGCGTCTTTGTAAGCAGTTCACAGATGTGTGTGCTTAATGCTGACTGTTTCCTTCCTTTCTTTTTGGGGGACCGAGGTATTACTGTAATTGAGCAGAAATTATTGTAGATAAAGTCCTCTTCTGCATATTTCAAATCTACCAGCAGATCACAGATGGGTGAAGCTGGTAAGTTAATCTAACAATATATATCAAAACTTTATATTTTATCTGAGAAATAATTAATTTTGCCATATGTATTTCTAGGTTTGGCTGACCCTGGCTGATCAGTACTTACACAGCATAGCCATTGACTGGGACAAGACCATGCGTTTCACATTCAATGAAAGAAGTAATCCTGATGATGACTCTATGGGCATCCAGATAGTAAAGGTAGCCAGCTAATTTGTTATTTCTTTTAAATTTTTTAAATGAAAAGTTGACATTTGAATTTGTATTTATTTTTGTGGCTGCAACTGCTTTGGCAAAAATTGCATCTTAGTTCCCTTTTCCTGACAAAATTTTTTTTTTTTTGGCTGCTTTGGTCCTATTGCAATAGTCTGGTTAGTTTTAGCTGGGAAGAAAAAATTGCTATAGCTTATTTTTTTTTTCTCAATTTTTACTTTTTTTTGTTTTGAAAAAGTACTGGAGTTTAATGAAGACAAAGGAAAATAAGTGAGTTTTTTTCCTTCTCTGTAAATAAACACAAATGTTTGCTAGGAGTAAAAAGTATGTTTTATAGTATAGCAATTGAGCATTTTTCAGTTATTTCACAGGAGTGAAACATATTTGTCTGTGTATTTCCCAGCTGATTAATGTTTAATATTTAAAGCAGTCAGCCATTTTGTACATTTTGCCTTTCACTTATAAATCACTTAAATTTCAAGGACACAGTTTCTGGTTTTTATGTTTTGAAAATTCAATTGTCTAGTAGTTCTTTTATGTTTTGATAAAAACAGTTGCTCTTTTTTATTCAATGAAGCAGCTGTTATGTCTTGCCTCTTTGAAACCCAGAGATCTGTTAATATCTTCTGTGGCAACATCTTATGAACATCTTTTAAGTAACTTGTTTACTTAAGAGCTCGCTGAAACCATTTCTCTTGGGTAAGCTAAAGGTTTAACACATTAAAAAAGAAATGTTGTCATCAACTTTGGGAGTATGTACTAGGAGGGTGGAGGTGGAAGGAAAACTGGGACAAGCAAGAGAACTAATGGGGGAAGGAAAATACACATCTTTTCTCTCCTTGTCTTGTCATTTTTTTTCTTTTTTCCTTTAAAGGACCTTCATCGAACTGGTTGCAGTTCTTACTGTGGCCAGGAGGCAGAGCAAGATCGAGTGGTATTGAAACGTGTTTTGCTGGCTTATGCCAGGTGGAATAAATCTGTTGGGTATTGTCAAGGATTTAACATACTAGCTGCACTTATTCTGGAAGTGATGGAGGGCAATGAAGGGGATGCCCTGAAAGTGAGTAAAATATTTTTTTCAGTGTTGAAGATTGCTTTTAGTTAGTGAACTTTAGAATAAACCAATGCTTGAATTTTGAAGACAGCCTAAAAGAGCAGGACTCAGAAGAGTAAACTAATTTATATCTGTGGATTTTTTATTTTGTTATCCTGTCTATGTTAAAATGAATTGTTTGAATATTATCACTGTTAATTTTTTTTTCAAACAGAAGCAAATGAGGGCTTGGCCATAAAAAAATAAATGGGACCACTGCTATTCACTGTAGAATATTTTACCCATAATCCCAAGTTTGCTTGCAAACACCATAGGCAGCTGAAATCTAAAAATTTCATCATCAGTGTCTTATGTGGCAGTAGCATGGGAGGCAGTTAATAAATCTGCTACATTTTAAAGCAAATCCTAGGAAAACACTGAATATTTAAAATAAAAGTCAGTCACTTTGAAGCTGCATTAGTCTGGGCTACATTAGTCTTACATTAGTCTTACATTAGTCTTACAGTGTTTTCTTTTCTTAGACCATTTGTTTTCTAACTAAAAGATAGCGTCATGTAATTTATAATATGTCAGAAAATGGAAATGCAGTTTACTACAAGACATAGTTTAAGATTTGCCAAGATCATGTGGAAATTCCCTTAAGTAAACGTGTTCGTATGTGTGAGTTGGGGTCAAATTAATAAAAGATGAGTGTGACTCTTGAGATACTGAACTGTTTGTTTTGCCTTAGACAATGCTTCAAATATGGTAAATAGTTAAATTCACTCAGAGCTCCTAACATATAAAGCTTGTTTAATCCTTCATTCAGGACTGCTGCCTGTAATAGGAAGAAAATACCATAATATCCCTTTATACCAGAAAGTAAAATTTCCTTTCACTAATTCTTGCTTAAAGTTTCTGCAGTATTTTTAACTGTAATTTGGCACATTTTATTGTGATCTTATACTGTCCAGAAGCTCCCAAAACACCCTATGATAACATAGGAAATATGATTGCCCAAGGTTTATGAAGTCCAAGCTGATGATAAGAACCCTGTGCATCCTTGTGTGTTGTCTTTTATTGTGAGTTGTGTCAGGCTCCTTATGTGGAGGAGACAATGGAATGGAGCCAGACTGCCCAAGGGAGTTAAAGTCCTGAAGGCTGTTTGCACCAAAACTGGTCTTACCTGGCAAAAATGAGACTGGAAAATGAAGAAATCTCTTTACCAAACTTAGTATGTGGGCTTTGCAGGGTTGGAATTTTCCCAGAAGAGAGAGGGAAGAGGGAAAGGGCAAGGAAAGGAACAGGGTGGGTGGGAGGAAATAAGAATTGGGTGTTAGCATGTGACTGTTTTGTTGTAGTTGCTGCCACCTAAAGCAAGCAAGGAGTGATTTCAGCTACAGAGGCCTGTGAAGGTGCCCTCAGGATTGTAGCTATGGGGGTAGCTATGTTTGGGTTATTGCAGAGTCTGGAGTTCAGGGAGCAAGGGCATTCTCAGGTCTTGCTAGTCAGGTCCCATTTCTGGGAAGGACGTTATAAACAAAAGCTCTGTGTCTGGGAAGCATCTCCCAGGACTGGGAAAGAACAGAATCTACTGACACCATGGGGCTGTAACAGCACAGGACCAAACATGGTAGCTTCAGTGAATGCCCAGCCAGTGTTACTTGAGTGTTCCCTAGTTAAGGTAAGTATTCTTAACTTATATCCCCATATTACCTCAAAATTAGCATACAGAAATTATAGTAAGCAAGAAAATCCCGGCTTGCATGTGTAGAAACTCTCAAAATATGTGTAAAAGTCTCATAGATACTGAAACTTAAAAAATATTTTTTCTTGCACAATATGGTGGAAAAATACTACAGAATCAAATAATAAAAATAAATATGTAGAGATGTGTTATAAAGAAAGTATCTATTGCAATCTGGTAAATACATGAAGTGCTTTTTTAAAAAGTCTTCTCAAAGCAGTTCACGTGTTGGTGAAATGAACCAATGAATGAACTTTGGTGTTGAAAAAATTTCTGTTCTTCTCTGTGTTCTGAGATCAGTGAAGTAATACCACTCAGTGGGAAGGGAACAAAGTCCTTTATAAAAATGTTTCTCTAACATGGGGATTTACAGCTTATGTCATAAGGAGTTAATGACAACACAAATAGCATAGTTGTAAGTTAATGTGGCTATGTTAAAAGACTCTTCCATTGGTTGAAATATATCTGAACAAAATGAAGCATATTTTTACAAACGAGGTGACCCACTATTCAGCAAAGATTAGGTAATGCATCTGACAAAATACAAGTCTTTCTTGTGAAAACTGTTGATTTGCCTGTGTTGACTACTGGTCCACATGCTTTCAGACATGGAACATAAGACTGCCATTGCCTGCAGAAATCTTGCAAGGACAAGTAGCAGTATGTGGTCACAAGCAGCTGGGAAAGAAAAGAAAGCAGTAAGACTATGTAAGGTGGTGCTCTTGGTAGTCTAGTGTCTGACAAGATGCTGTTGTGGGCATCTTATGAAAAGAGAGGAATTGGAAGGAGGATTGTCTCCTGTGTATGAAGGTGCAGTGTTCCTCTCAAGAGTTAGACTGTGTGAAACATGGTAAGGATTCTCATATGAGAGTAAAGGAGATTTGAAGCATCTGGGATGACTGCATGCAGGCTCTCTGGATATGATTAATAGAGTGGCTATAGACATTGTAAAAGATCCTGAAGCAAAGATCAGTGTCTTCTGTTAGGCTGATGATAAACATCAACTTCTGCATATTTTTTGTTGCATTTCTTCATTCTCTAAAGTTTGGCAGTATCCATTTAATCCATTACCACCCATGTAGCTGAGCTATCTCACTTCAAACAGATGTCTGCTTAAAATGTCTCAGGCTGCTTAATTTAGCACCTTTTAAAGTGACAGGATGGAGTGGAGCATGCAGTAACACATCACAGGAAAATGTATGGAGAATCTTTTTTAAAATAACGGTACCTTGCCTTTTGGAGAGGGAAAAGCAGCGATTTGCAAGACCAGTCTTCTAGTTGTGGCAATTAACCACAGAAGGGATAGTGAGACTCTCCAGCAGTGGAGAATCTCATAAACATGTCCAACATCAGAAGTGTCAAAAATTGCTTTTGATGTGAGTAATGCTGCCAGTTTGAGCATAGCTTACTGTGAGATTGATTTCAGTCATTCATGGTTCATAAATTCTGGACCGTTTCAAGAGGCCTTTGCATCTTGAATACTCGTGGATACCTAAAGTATCTGTGGATGCTTAAATTGATAATGTTTTCTCCCCATATAAATGGAGGTGCCAGAGGCACATGTTGCCACTAGCTCCAAGTCATTCTTTAGTGAACAGCGAAATTTTATTTTGCTGTTATTCCTAGAAAATAACTGTTCTATAAGTGTTACGTGATGGTCTTTCATTTTCCCCACAGATCATGATTTACCTAATTGATAAGGTGCTTCCTGATAGCTACTTTGTCAATAATCTCCGTGCTCTCTCTGTGGATATGGCTGTTTTCCGAGATCTTTTACGAATGAAGCTTCCTGAACTGTCCCAGCACTTAGACACCCTGCAAAGAGCTGCTAACAGAGAAAGTGGAGGTACATTCAGCAGAAAATGCTATTAAACTCTGTCTTGCTGTTGTTTTATCTGAGCCCTTGTTTAAAAATACAGTATTTTAAGTGTTTACGTGAATTTATTGCTTAGAATATGTATTTTTAATTGTTAAGGTGAAATATGGTAGTTTCCATTATTGATGACAAAAATAGGTGGTACTTTCAGGAGAAAAGAAAGGGAAATAATTTGGTCCTACTACTAGCTGCAAATAGAATTGTGGTGACAAGAATATACAAAGCATGGAGTGACAACACTAACACATAGCTTAGTCCTTAGTACAAGGGCTACCTTGGCAAGGTGATTTCTTGCCTTAGTTGAAGATAGCTGTCCTACTATTGTTCCTTGTAGTTGCTAGCTTATATAACTATTTTGGGCAGAGTTACAAAATGAGAACCAGTGGGGACTGGTTAGTAGGAAAACTGGCTTTACACAGGGAATTTCTTTTTCTTCTGGTGCAGCATTCCATCCAGACTTCCAGCTCTTTTATTTGGGAGTGTTTTGGGGAGGGCAGGAGGTATTTTTTTAGTTGATTTGGTATCTTTTTCAGTTGGGTAGCTAAGTGCACCCTGAGTTCCATGTCATAAAAGATCTGCTCCTATGTTCTGTGTGGCTATGTCCAAACTGTATAAAAAGCAAAGGAATGGTATGAAGGAAATATTTGCTCTTTGAAAGTGTTTTCACAGGCTGGCCTCTCAGGTCATGGCCTTCAGTGCATCAGTTGATACTGGGATGCACAAAGTGTTCTCAGAGCATAACAAGAAAGTAAAACTTCAGAGTTTCAGGCTGAAATACTACATTTTGTTTGAAACTTAACAAGTGCATCAGTATATTAAAATAATAGATATGACTTGACAGACAGGCACCTTCACCTTCATGTAGATAAAGACTTATGTCATCCGTTGCTGAAGAAATGCAACATTTTGCAGGGGAGCTGGTGTATTTGTTTTGTTTCTTTTTTTTTTGATAGAAGTTTTGATTTCATATAGCTTTGGGAAGGAGAAGCAGTCTTTCTGATATAAGAGAAAAAAAGTGTGGTGGTGTATTCCAGGGTTTACAGTCCAAAACCAATGCTGCTGCTTAGTATTTTGCGGTGCAGCAGAATGGAAGGTGACTATGTAATTTTTCCATTGCTCTACTCAGCTTAACTTTGGACAGCTGCAGGCTAAGTAAGTTTTGAGCAGTAACAGAGGTGCTGGAATGTGTGATGGATTTTAGTATGCAATTTATACTCTTTGTAAAATGATAGTAAATTGCAGTTACTTCAAGTTTTTAATTTGTTTCTTTTTTAAACTTCAGGAGGCTACGAACCACCACTTACAAATGTCTTCACAATGCAGTGGTTTCTGACACTCTTTGCGACCTGTCTGCCCAACCATACAGTTCTGAAGATCTGGGATTCAGTATTCTTTGAAGGCTCTGAAATTATACTGAGAGTAGCTTTGGCTATCTGGGCAAAGCTGGGAGAGTAAGTGTTCATTTTTATCTGATTTTTCTTTCAGTGTGAACCATGTTTAACTTTTGTTTTTCTGAAGAACATGTTCTCAATTCTAAACCAGATGCAGTCTTTCAGGAGGATGATTTTGTTTTGAAAAAGCTGCACAAAGGACCTCTATGGTTTCCTAAAAACATGTGATTCTGACATCATGTCAGAGTGGCCATGATAATTAACTGACCCTTTTTGCAGGAAATGTCTCCAGTTGTTTGAGTTGTCGCTGTGTAATGTCTTCATGCTGTGCTAAAAGGTTGGACTTTCCAGAACATAAACCTCTGAAAAGGAACTGGTAAATACTCTGTGTAAAGACACAGACAGAGACTGGAGGGTGACTAACTGATTTAGTTGGGTACCTGAAACTGGGGATGTTAATTCCCTTGGTTTCACTTGAGGAGATTTTAGGATTTGAGCCCATTGGCTTTGCTCAATACAAGAGTTCAGTGTTACTAGGGGAATAACCTTGTGCTACACGAGTCTTTTCTGTAAAGGCCTGAAAATGAATTTTCCTGAAATTCTCTGCTTATAAGCACATTCAAGCCAACTTTCTACTATAGTCCTTTATGTCCTTGTAAACTCACCACATGGCCAGATCACAAGAGATGGTTAGCTCTCTAAACTCCTCTGTTGTCATAGCAAATATATGCATTCCAGAGAGTTTACAGTGCTCCCAGAGAAATGAGTTTTGTCACTGTCTTCAGTGGGAGGTGTGAGCTCTGACAGGTCAAGCAGATGTTAGTTCAGCTGGAAACATTTTTCAGCTGGCATCAGTAGCTGCATCAATTTTTTCTTGTGATGCCTATTAAAACTCATCTTCCTTTTTTCTCTGAAACGAAACCACTGGGATTTATGTTCAGTTCTGTCGTTGGAGGTTTCATTTCCTTTTTTCTTTCTGAATAAATTAGCACTGCAGGCCAGTAGCATTGTAGGAGGCTTTGTGTAGTACATTTAATTTTTAATCTGAAGAATAATAATTAGAATAATAATTTCCTGAAAGCTTTTTTTTTTCAGTTCATGAATGAAACTTGCATGAATCATTTGCATTAGGATTAAGCTATATGCAGTCACATAGTGCTTTAGATAAAAGGTCCTATTGCAGTGGATCTCTGTGCACTTAAAAGCTGTAATTGTGAATGTTACAACTCGTAACGTGATAAAAAAGGATATGACTACTTTGAAAATTAAGAAAAATTAAGCATGTTTTAAAAAATTGAAAGGAACAGATTTAAGAAATATGTAAGAATATGTCCAAGAGAATAAGCTGTTCACACTGCACATCTTGTAATTATTGTTTGTGGTGAATGAGAGAAGGTCTGGTAAAAGACTGGACACTGTTTTTGCTGCAAGAAGATTGTGGGTTTTTTGTTTCTCTTTGTCCACCATTAGAACTAGAACAGGGGGGATTTAAAGAAGCAGGGCCTGAAATAGTGATCATAGTCTCATGATCTTCATACTTCTCAAGATTCTTTCTCAAAACAAAAATAGGGTGAGAAGTGCATTTTTAAAATGTGGGTGGCTCAATCGTACTTCTGTTTTGAGGGAGACTGAAGGAAAGGGGAGGTTAAATACAGGTGCAGTGGAGAAAGCAGTATGTGGAGGTCATGAGAGACTGAAGGTACCAGGGAAGCTAAGCAGTAAGTTTGTGATAATTGGCTACATATCCATTGTTTCTACTGATTTTTAGATTTTTTTAAGCTACATAATCATTATTTTAACTAAACTATGTTAAGACTTCAGTAGGAGTTTCATAGTTCAGTGGTTGTTCTGTACAGATGCTGAAGATCAAGGGAAGCTTCCTCTTCTCTTGCATAAGAAAAAAGGCAATGTATTTTTTTCATCATTCCAGCATCTGTATTTTGGAGGAGAGGTTACAATATGTAGCCAACAATGCACTTCTTTGGGATAGAAGTATAATAAATTTTTCAGTTAATAGGAGAGATGTTTAGAGCTGACCCTAATGTATGTAGAACACCAACTCACAAAAGCGTGTTACTCATATTTCTCTTCCTCTAGATGACACTCTGTGGGTGATTCTGTGCTTTTAGAAATTTAAAGACAAGTGTGGAAAAAAAATCCAAGTGAACCCCCCTCCCCAAAACAAGGCAGACTAAAATGTACTACCAAAGCAACCAACCAAAACAGTCCATATATCTAATTTACAAATAGCAAATAAAACAAGTAAATTTTCCTTCATTCTGCATTGTTAGCTTAGTTCTTTTTGAACACAATGACATATATGAATGCATCTGTACTTATTTTATTCCACAGGAATAGTTTCTGGCCAGTGAATATGTTCCTGTCTGACAAAAAGGAGTTCAGCCAGTGAATCCTGCCATTTGGTGCATGGTGAAGAATGGGTGTTGAGGCAGTCAAGAACTCTTTATGCTTCCTTTTTGAGCTGATGAGAGAATCCCTGTGTGCTAGTAGCAGGCAAAATTTATTGATTCTTGTGCCGTGGAAGTGAAAGGGGCAGAGGAAATAGTCTATCTGGACATACATTAACACATTATCATGAGGAGTCAGGACAGTAAGCTGTACTCAGTGCATCCTTTTACTGCTCCAGCTTTTCCCGTGTTGTGTGTACAGATGTATTATTTGGAAGCCTAGGCAGGACTGCAAATAAACTTTAAAGTTAAGCTGCCTAATGGAAATGCATATTTTATGATTGCAAGAAAATCAGTTTTGTTTTGAACATGTATAATCATATGTAAAAGTAAAATAAAAACCAATATGTATTTTGATGTAGGCAAATAGAGTGTTGTGAAACTGCAGATGAGTTTTACAGTACTATGGGCAAGCTGACCCAGGAGATGCTTGAAGACAGTTTGATTGACAGCAATGAACTTATGCAGGTGAGTAATTGTGACATAATTATTTTTTGTGGTTTTTTGTGTTGATTTCTTCAGGTGTTAATTTCTAAAAAATTACGTTTTTTGTTCATGTACTGCAGAAACCTAAACTCTCCCAAGACTAAAAGTTTCAGGTAACTGGGTTGAGCTAGCATGTCAATGAAACAAATAGATGTTCTGCAGTTAGAGGTAGAATCTTATTTTATATATATCAAATATATAGAACCACTAGGCTTCATTTAATAAAAATGGATTCTATGTTGACAATGGAAAGTTTTTTGTGATATAATGTCCACTTGGATTTACACAAGTAAGATGTAGAATCTTTTAGTAGTCACCATTTTTAGGGTGTTCTTTTGCCTTATTTTCATATTTTGGTCAGTTTTTTATTACCCTGTGTCCTTTTCATTCTGCAGGCATTTCCCCTGTTTCTGTGGGACATAAGAGTTATGAAGTGAGAAGGGTATAAAAAAATCCTTAATAATTAAAAAAAAAAAACCAAACAGTCACTAGTGTACTGTAAACAAAGAAAGTTGTAGATAATTGCAGTCCCTGAATTCTTAAAACATATGTCATTGTGTGAGAACAAAGACCCACATTGTTCTGGGAAAAGAAGGGGCCTTTAGTTTCACAAATCCAATTTATTTATTTACACTTACACTTACTCTTGTGATATTTTTAAGACATTGTCAACTTAGATGTTTTATAAGGACTTCATGCTACAGTTCTGGAACTTTCCTTTTGATGAGTTAGATCATAGTAATTAAATAGGTGCAAGCAGAGAGAACGTAATTCACCTGAAGTTGTGTACCTGTCTTAGAGGAAGGAAAATGTCAGTCTATGAAGTTACACAAGTTTAATAACAGTTGTTAGCAGGTAACTTCTATTACCCATTGCTGGAAGGCTGTTATAATACACTTACCTAGTCTGGTAAAGTCCTGCCCTAAAGTAAAGGATTATTTTCAGTTTTATTATTTTGGTTATTGTTATTTTGTCTGGTAAGGAAGTTCTTGGAATGGGAGAAGTGAGTGTTGTGGCTTTGTTTTGCTTCAAAAGTGAAAATACAACTGATCAGAAGTACTCATATGCTTTTTAAAAATGTGTTAAAAGTTAAGAGAGTTAACAGTCTTAACAGTTAAGATAAGACAGTTCAGGTACTGAACAAGGAAGCAGCAGAAGCTGACATTACTCATATTCATTGTGTTTCAATTCCTGTTCTCCATTGTGGTACCAAATCAAGATATGGCATTTGTGAATAAGAATAATTTGAGAAAAGCTGGAGTGGTCTTTAGTGACTCAGTGTGTATTTCTTTCTTTGCTGCTGTGTGTAATAGGAAGTAAGGCATATAACTTACTGATTGTAGGACTGGAAGGATTGTTTTTGTTTTTTAACTGCTGCAATTACAAGTATTATTAAATTAGCAAATATTTTGTGCTTCAGCAAAAAATGAGTATTTTGTGCAATGCATATGTGTATTCATAGTGTATATGTGTAATTTGTGGCACTGAGTGTTAAGGTAGGATGGCATTGCCATTGACATGGAGAATGTGACAGGTTTAAGTTATGTGTATGGAGGAGCAATGTATCTGATTTATGTGTGTTCTCTCAGTTGCAGAAACCACTGTATAGTTTACACAGCATTCTTAAAGTCTAAGGCAGGTGCTGGTAGTGCAGCCATCTCTGAGGTCTTCATTCTGGGCCCTCTCTACCTTAAGTAGAAAGAATAAGGCACTACAAGAGTTTACCATCAGGGCATATAAGTGCTACCATGTATCTAGTTGGAGGAAAAAATTAAGACATATGAAGCATTTCATTAATGGAAAGATCCAGGCTACTTGAACATGCTGTTTTTTAAATTGCTTTAGGCTTTTTCAGAGGAGTCATTCAGAGATGAATGTTTGAACTGCTTTGTTTTCAATTGTTTTTTCCCCTAATAAAAAGCAGAATGATGAATTTACATGTAATACTTTTTACAAGATGGCTCAAGGATTAGCATCCTACTGTGGGAAAGGATTAATATCCCACTATACCTTTCCTACACATTTCAGCAGAGCTCACTGGTGGCAATCATCTCACTTTCCTTCAGACTTGCATAACACTTATATTTGCATCTAAACTACTTGTCCAGGCTCACTTAAGCCAATGAAGAGCAATACGCTCTTCTCAACCACTGGAAAACAAATTGTGCTCTAAAAGGCTTGTTTCTTTTGGGAGTTAGAGGAAAGAGGTACAACTGATCCTTCAAGAAGTGTTGACAGAGCAGATGTCTAAAGTAGAACAGGGGACTCATGTCCTCATTCTGTCCACCAGCATGTATAGTTGCTGCAAGTTTATCCCATCCATGCAGACAGTACCTATAGCTAGGAAGGAGATCTTAAAGCTTTGACGGATTTGGCCCTTGTGTGGCAAGAGTTCTGAATGTTTTACTGAGGAGAGCGTGGAGACATTGGAGCAGCAAGCCAGCCTACAGCTTCCTTCTTTTTCAGATTGAACAGTTTGGGTGAATAAAGGGTAAGTGCTGTACACATCAGATTCTACACTGGGTATATATGGGTTCTATATGGAGACAGAAGGCTGTACACGAGGTCTGTGGAGATATTCTAAACAGAGTGTGCTAGATTGAGTCTGTGTTCTCATGCCTTTTCAGAAGGTGAGCATTTTTATAAGCAGCTAAACTAACTCAGTTTGTACACCCGGAAACATTGCAGCATAGAGGAGGTGAGCAGCCAGCTGGAGAAGAGGCATCCCTTTGTATCTACTGGAATAGAGGGGAACAGGGATTAATCTTCCCGTGGTACTCTAGAATTTTGGACTATCTCCCTAGTCAGTTATCCTGATTTAATGGTATTCACTGTTAATTTTCTACTTGAGCAGCACTTTGTCTGTTTACTTTTGGGTCTGTTTTTGCTTTTGCTTTTTGATTTGTTTTCTTAGTGAAAGTGAAAAGAAGGAAGAGTCTTAAACCAGTGAGGGGCAGCTGTTGAGATAAGTGTGTTTGAGCTGTCTGCAAAATGGCTTACCCTGTTTGGAAGCCACAGCCCATCACCTTCTGTATGGTGTTCTGCTGAGGGTGTAGATGGCTTTGCATTTTTAGGGTAAGGCAAAGGATTGTCAAATGATGTAAGGTGAAAATAGGGTTTTTTTTTTCCTTGTCTCTTTTCTTGTTCCGAGGATCTGTCCCTTATGGCCATAAATAAGATGCTAAGTTTGGCTGCATCATGCTTTGTGTATGTAGGCTATTTTGCTCTGGCACAGTTCACCAGAATTAACCAAGTGGCATCCAAGGCTTTGTAAAAACTAGAAAAAGAATGCTTTGACTCTGAAGTGTTGCTGGGAGGATATCACAGGTGTTGATTGACAGTATTATCTTTAATTTCCAGTGGAACTTGCACCGACATGAATTTGTTTTGTGGCTCTCTTAGCCAGGTGGTAAGGGAGGCCTACAGTTATAACCTGATAACAATAATTAAGCTAAAAGTGTGTATGCTAAATGAAAGGAATTGTAGAAGATCTGGAAGAGACAGATTGGAGAAAGCTAAAAGCATAATCTAAAACAGTAGGTGCAAGGAGTAAATGGAGGACTCACAGCTGACTGTTTCACTTAAAGGGTAACTAGCGTATGGAACAAGTTACCTGAGAAGGACGTTGACATAAAGAGTAGAAATAAATTCCAGACAAACCTCTGGAGAGAGTTGAAACATATGGAAAAAAAAATCTAACAGGAAAGTATGGTGGAGATCAAACAAGCGGGCAGACTTGTTAGGCCGGAGGTAGGTCTTTCTCCAGATCATAAAATTCCTTTGTCTGGTAGACTGCTGGGAAATCACTGTTCAGGCCCTGGAGAATATTTTTATTTCACAGTAGCATTGTAGTTTAATGGAGTGGCAAAACTTTGTTTCAAGCTCTGGATTTTTGAAGGCATCTTTCTCTCCTCAGAGTCTGTGCATGGCTTGAACTGTAAAAGCATTCTCACACAGCAACCTGTTGAGGTGCACTATTGCCCTGTGCCTGATGCAAACAGGAGTGTCCTCCCTGCTCCTCAGTGCTTGACATCAGTGCCGTTAGGGGAGCTTTTTCCCCTCTTTTGTCAGGAAATGTCTCGTACTGAATTCATGTTTACAATTTTCCTTAGTGTACTTAGCACAGACAAGGGATGGTTCAAGAATGGATTATGTAGAAACTGTTCAGAATTTCCTTTCATATTAATTGAGGTTGTTTGCCTTCAGATGAAAATGTCACTAACTTAATAGCACAGGAAAAAATATATGTGAAGATTTCCTGTCAGCTAATAAGAAAATTTTATGTTTCTGTCTTTCAAAGGACATTTAATTTTCAGGATATGGTAAAGCTCTAATATTTCAGAGAAATTATGGGAAACTATATTTTTAGTTTCGGTTTTTTTTCTGACATTGAGACTCCCAATGAATTGTTTGACAGTTATTTGAAAGTTCTGAATAGTGTACAAAAGCAGGGGGAAAAAGGCAACTGAAGTAAGGTGGACTAAATCAGCAGTGGAATTGCGATGAGTACGATGTATCTTTCTCTATGCCAGGTGTGCTGGTGACGTACAGCAAAAGTAATGGTGAAAGGAAATGCTTTTGCAGCTCTGTGTCTTCTTTAACTCTGAGTATTGAAGTAAATAAATCTATTAGCATTTTTATGACCTTTATTTAGAAAAACAACTACCTTTACCCCACCAAGCCCCACCTTTACCCCAAAAACCGACCCACAAAACAGCAATCAAAATGGGAAACTGAGGGAAGAAAAGTTGGATAATGTTGGATCCTTGCTCTTTAGCTATAGTTTTTGTGTTGAAGTGATTTCCTTCACACAAGCTCTTGGGCTTCTCAGGTAAAGTAATGACTCAGCTAACAGTCCACATCAAGTGAGAATCTGCCCTTCCTATCTCTGCTAGTGCTAATAACTTGTTGAATACTTGAGCAAAAATGCAGATCTTCTGGAAAGATCCCCAAATCCTAAATGATGCATTCATGTAGGTGAAATCATAATTGGAGGAGGATTTCCAGTGTGCTGGCAAGGAGGGGTTGACAGTAATTATTAAATGAGTATAGGAGTTGAAAAGGAAAGGATCCTACAGCCCATGTTATCAGTTCCTTTTTTTTTTTAACTGAACTGTGTATTTTTCTAGTGAGTCAGTCTTTATTTTTCTTACAGGAAATACTGACTGAATCATAAAACTAGACCATTTTCTTACAGCATGTGCCTGTGCAAGAATGTGCAGCCTCTAATCCTGCAAGGCTGTGAAAAGTCTATTCATGAAAAAATCTTTTGTGAGACTGTTAGTTAAAGTGAAAATTTTAAAAGTTGCCTTTTTTTTTTTTCCTCCTAGACTGTTTACACCATGGCTCAGTTTCCTTTCCCACAATTGGCAGAATTAAGGGAGAAATACACATACAACATTACTCCTTTCCCTGCAGCAGTAAAATCAACCTCATTTTCAGGGTAAGTTCAAAATGCGCTGCTTACAGTGTATAGAATTATTGTTTACCCTCTGCAGGTGGTGAAAAGGCACCTCCCTTGTATGCTTCTAAAAAAGCTAAAAATGCTTGATAATGTTCACATTTAAGAATGTATCTTCCTTACTTCTCTTATGTTCTCTTTTGACAGAAGGTTAGGCAAAACCAGAGACAGTGATGAAGAGAATGACTTAGATGATGAAGACTCAATTGCTAATGCAATTGGTTGTCTTGGACCATTAAGTGGGTTTTTGGCACCAGAGCTCCAAAAATACCAAAAACAGGTGAAAGGTAAAAGTTATTTTATTAATTTTGGAAAACACAGTTAAATCTGTATGACCTTGCAGAAATTGTCTGCAGCTCTGTCTGTGAAAGCTGCTATGGAAACTGTGTTTTCTATGCACATAGAAGTTACAGTAGGTACCAAATGACCTGCTCTCCATTCCATGAAGATATCTTCCAAGCCAAGTAAATGACAATGTGAATTAAGGATTTGGCTACAGTAGTGGTTAACAAAACAACCCCATGGTGTTGCCCACACAGAAAAGAAGCAGCATGTGTGGGGAAAAAAAGGCCACCCTAAATCCGTGCATTCTTCTGAGACAGCTGTTAGGTAGTCAGCATTTTCTCAATGGTGTACCTGTAATAAATGCTCTTGATCTTTATTAGCATATGCATGGTTAATCCTGGAACCTATCAGCAGCCAGTGAACTCTGCAGGTCATTTAACTGCCCTTTTGGCCAAACCTTCAGATTGTTGTGTGTTTTGGATATATTCACATTTTTTAAAAAATGGTATGGTTTAGGGTGTTCTGACATAATGTCACTATTTTTGAAATCCTTCCACGCTGAAATAAAAGCTCTATAAGCAGTACAAAATGCTGATGCATACAAGAAAAGCAAAGAACATTTGTTAACTTACAGCAGCCTTTATGAAATGGTACTGGATGAACAGTTATTTCACAATATCCTGGGAAAGGCCATTTTTATTTATCCCCAACTTACCTCCACCTTACCCTCTAAAAAACCCCAGACTGATGTAGCAGTTGCTGTTTATGCTTCATCATTCTTGTGTCTTGGTTTTGCTGAGGCCTCTAAGCTGCAATTTTCCTCTCGATTACTGTGGTGTTTTGTTTTTCCCTTCCTGAGGGATACTCTACCTGCTGCTTCAAACTAGCACTTAGTCAGAACATCAAACTGCTGTTGCAAACTAAGCCAAAGACAAATAAACATTCCTTGAAAAAGAATTATTCTTTTTCCAGTCCCCTGACCCTAGAGTGCCAGGTTGGTGGTGCATCAGAAACAGCTGTGAAAATAAATTGCCCTGCTGCTGTTGCTCTGCAGCTGTTGATCAGAGACACTCTCACGTTGTCTGATCCGCAGTGCCTGTCCCTTTTGTTGCTACTAGCAGCTTTCTCCCTGTGGTGTTCTAACTGTTTCTTGATGCTTCTTGCTGGTAGCACTAGGTTGGTTGTTTAATCTGGTGCCTGCTTGACTGTAATGTATTTTATAACTTGTACTGTTGGCCTCTATGGCAACCAAATATCTTTAATAATTCTTTATTGAATTACTTCAGTGGCATCTTGATGTACTTTTGAATATTTGAAGAACTGTGTTTATAACTTTGCATTGCCATGTTAATTGACTTTTGTAGTCTTGAACCTCCCCTCAAACCCTTGCTATTCTTAAGCAGTAGTAATACTTGGTATTGTAAATAGCACCGTTTTTTAAAATATGTATTATTTATACATATTATAATACATTTTTAATTAAAGACTGCAGTTAAATAAGATAATAGGAATCAGACACAGACTCCCTTTGTAAATGATCTGCAGAACTCTTGAGAAAATGCCAATTTACTCCTCACCTCCACTTTATTCCTACCTTGTACAGATCAGAATGAAGAGCAAAGTCTCGGTTCCAGTAACATTGCAGAATTAAGTCCAGGAGCAATAGACTCTTGCAGAAGTGACTATCACACTGCTTTTAACAGCATGATGATGGAGCGTATGACCACTGATATTAATGCACTGAAAAAGCAATATTCCAGGATAAAGAAGAAGCAGCAACAGCAGGTTCACCATGTGTATATCAGAGCAGGTAACACATCAAAACATGCTTCATTTACTGATTTATTACAAGCTAGCTTCATCAATGGAGGCAAGGCAAGTGACGTTCTTTTACATGTAACCAAATAGACAAACCAAGAAAGACTTATGGAATATATAACACATTAGTAATAAAGGGGATACTGCTTCGTGGAGACAGAAAATGAGAAGGTGATATTTTTTCTTCTTTTGCCAGGATCTGAAGATGATGACCCTGGGGTTTTTTTGGGTCCTAGGGACCAACTGAACAATGGTATTTAAAAGTGGCTTTGTTATCTGGGTGCATTGTGTTGATCTCTCTGATTAAAAACTTTAAATCTTTGGCCTTCTTGGAATTGACATACTGATGCACTGGAAAAAATAAATGCAGAGATGAGGATGCTTCAGATGTTGTGGCAGGTAGATTCCTAGCTGCTCTGTGTTATCTGAACTCCTCTGAATTGGAGTGGAGAATTTTTATTTCTGTTCTAGATTGTCTAAACCTGTGCTAGCAGGAACATTTGAATACACAGAGCTGCAAATTTTCATTAACGTGATTTGAAAGGATTTTTTTAAAAATATTAGTGAAGTATTTGCTTTGAACAAAGGCTGTAGTCAGCAGAAACAGTGCAAAAAGTAAAATGTTGATTCCCAAGGACTGCCAACCCCTACCTTCCAAACACAAATCTTTCTAATCTTACTAATCAGGACGCAGGGCTGGGTTTGTCATTTAATCAAACTGTCATCTAATCACTGAGTCTACTCCTCTGTCTTTATAAGACGCAGTTTATCCATTAAAAGTACTTTGGTTCATTTTCCATTTTCCAGTCACACAGGCCTCATGGAGAGGCTTATTTGACCAACCTGATATGAAGACTGAATTGCCACTTGCTGTTGGAAGAGAAATGAAAGAGAAGGGAAAGATCAGAAGCCAGTATTAATGTTAAACTATCAGTTTTAGTGCCATTCCAAAAATCAATAAGCTGTTTTTTTAATTATTTATTTGCATGGTATTCCTGGATTAGGACTTATCCATGGGTGCAAAATAGTGAGGGAGGACAGGAAATCCTTATCGTAGAAAGTACAGCTTTGTGTTTGACTCCAAGACACACGTGAAATTCAGTGATGATTTTTGAGTTTGGGTTGGTATTTTTTAAAATACGTTCAATCTTACAAACCTTTGCTATACCTCAAGAAAGGTATCAAATTTGGTGGTGGATCCTTAGAACATTAATTTGTTTTGTTCTTTAACAACACTGTTTCTTTTAAATGGTTTCTTTCAGACAAGGGGCCAGTTACCAGCCTCCTCCCTTCTCAGGTAAACCACTCCCCAGTGATAAACCACCTCCTTTTAGGAAAGAAGATGAAATTGAATAACAGGTCTCTCAAAAATGCTGTTATTCACATCCCAAGTCACGCTACAGGGAAGATGTCTCCCATTCCCCAAGAAGATCTTAAAACAAAACTGAACTCTCCGTGGCGCACTCACATACGAGTTCATCGGAAGAATATTGCTAGGGCCAAAGGGCAGCTGGGCTACGGGGATACGGTGGGGCTGATAGATGAGCAGAGTGAGAGCTGTAAAACAAATAGTCCTGGTGCAAAGGAGGACACCCCCAAGCATTCTGACTTTGGAGAAAGAGAAGGAGGTGGTTTGGATGACAGGACTACTCGGAAAGCCGACCAGCAGTCGTCTGAGCCAGTCTCTGCGGACAGCAGTACAAACGTGTCAGTGGTTCAGCTAAAACTGGAAGCACTGGATCTCACCTCAGGTAGCAAAACTGATGTGGAGTCAACATCCCCTCAGTCCAGCCAGCCACGTTTGTCAGAGTCCTCCACTTCATCCAGAGACAGTGGAAATCTGGCTAAATCCCCCCAGCCTGGGAACCCAAAGCCACAAGTCTTCAATCCTTTTCCCAGTGTCAAGCCTCTTCGAAAGTCAGCTACAGCCAGGAATTTAGGGCTGTATGGCCCCACTGAAAGAACACCAACTGTACATTTTCCACAAATGAGCAGAAGTTTCAATAAATCTGCCAGTGGCAACAGTGGGACCAGGAAACGATGATATACTACCTGGTACTTCCTATTTTTGACTGCAACAAAAAAATTTGTATTGCTCTTTTTTTTTTTTTTTAAATGTGTGCATGTGTATGTGTGCCCCAAAGCATTTCTAATTGCTAGCAGATAATGGGGACAAAAGTGGTTACGAGGTATATAAATATGTGTCTTTGGAAATTGTACTTGTTGTTGTGGGATAGATTAGTGAAGACGCACTCTGGCACCCTATTGTTGATTCTGATGGTCCTGTGTAAAATAAACATTAATTTACAAGGTAAAGCATACTGTTTCTTAGAGTCTAACTTGGACATTAAATCACCAGCTGCCTTTAACTCCTCAGTCCCCCATGGCTGCCTCCTGTCGTTCTGAGCTTGAAGGACAAATTGTCCAGTGGAGCAGACAGGTGTAACAGTTTTTGTGACTGTTAAGCAGCTTTCCTGTTAGACCTCATCATCATGCTCCGAGAGTAGCTGGAGAAGCCATGACTAACAGAAGCACAAGTAGCCCTAGCAATCAAACGTGTCACTTTGTCACATCTGGCTTCAGATGTTCTTGAGCAGCATTTTGTGTTTCTCTTCCCACAGCAGTTCTCTGCTGATACTGTTGTTAATGTAAATGTAATCATTGAGCATGAGAACAGCAGACATAAATCCATCCACATCACGGGTTTGCTCCTTCTCTGTTACATGTGTACATACATTTCTGTTACTTACTGCTGGAGAGTTGCAGCACTGTAAAATTAGGAATTAGGTACAACTATATGTGTAGTTGTATGATTATTATTATGATGCATCTTGGCTTCAATGGATTTAAAAGCTATTACCTAGATTAGACTTGTAGTTAAATAATATTTGCCATCTTAGCAGTAGGTAAAATATATGAATGTTCCAAAGTAGTTTAGGGGTTTAAATTCTATAAATAGAGTGATTAGATACGTAGAGTGCCACTTCCCATTAAAAGCCAACACATCAGCCACTACATTAGTGGGATGGACCCATGGAATTCCATGTCTTGGCACCTTTTTGGTGTGAAAGAACAAATGCAAAGTGATAAACTAAGTATTTATTTCCAAATCAAAAAGCAAAGTGATGAATACTGTTAAGACAGTACTAATATATATATAACAGAAGCAAACAGAGAAACTAAGTGTAGATAATTCAACTTCAGTGTTGCAAAATCAAGCACTCAAACTCCAAGAAATTCAGGTTGCTCTTAAATCATTGCAGCTCTGTCAAATGGTATGTACTGACTATCATTCATTACCTTGATTCCAAGTTGCCTGTGGCATGAAAGGGCCAATATTTTAAACTGGGGTAAAAGCAGTAATGATGAATCAGTCTGATTGTATGGAATAGCTTCCTTCCTTTTTAAAGTTCTATGTTAAATTTCCAAATTAATGTATCATTGTCTGTTTATTAATGTATTCCATAACCTATAGAATGTGACACCAGTTTTACTGTATATCATAACTTCTAAACTGTACAATATACCCTGTTCATTGTTGTGGGGACAGTTTTATTTTGCTGTTGTTTCATATAAGTGTATGCATATAAAATAATGTACAAGTATGAAGACTATAAATATAAACAGATGTAGATCAGATCTTGCCCCTGCCTTATTTCCAGGCTATAGTAGTATTGTCACTAATGACTGCTTACAGCACTAAGTAAATTTAAAATAATGTAGAATTTAGTCACTAATTATGATCTGTGTGTGAATTGTTTCTGCAGTGAATTAGAAGAAATGGACTTCTCAAAAATTTTCCTGTGAATCATCCTCCCCAATTTTTCTTAGCTTCAGTGTATCACGCAGCAGTTTGCTGAACCAATAGAAATAAAAGGACTGTTAATCTGCAAAACCTGCTAAAGTGTTCCAAGTATGTGCATGAATTTTCAACATTTTGCAAAGTGAAGAAGCAGTGGAAAATCAGCAAATTATGCATGAATATAGGTCTGGGGAAAGAACACCACATTCTAGTGATTCAGAACTAATAATAATGTATGATTGTGCACTCGGGTCTTGGATTGTTAGGATTGAGGCAAAGGAACCACAGCTACTCCGTGCAGTGGTTTGATGATGCTTCCTGCAAGAAGTTTTCTTTAGGTACTGCTTGATGAGAAAATAGAATGTCATGCTAGCTACCTCAAAGGTACATTTCTGTACCTCAGTGGATATTCACTCTGTACCTGAAATATGTTTGCTGAACATACAGCAAAGGCAACTTCATTGCTTAGTACTGAGACAGAACATTAAGGTGAGGTCCAGAGAACCAGGGAACTCCAGAGAAGTTTCCCATTGTTTTTCCCTGAAGAATCCCTTCAGGAAATGAGGTCTAGTGCTTGGAAGAGTAACACCACAGCACTGAGGGATGCTGGGAAATGTGATGGTGGGAGTCTGCTCGATAAACATTTTGTTCTCTTTGAACCTTCTTGTACTAATGCTCTCTTCCATGTGACTGACATTTCTGCTTGTTGGAGTTTAATTTTAAATTCCTTGAGTCCTTTTTTTTTTTCTTTTTTTGAAAGTATTTTGTTAGGATCATGTTGACTTTTACTTCTGAGAATGTGTTTCACAATCATCAAATGAAATCTCTCAAAGGACAGGCATTTGCCTCCATTTTGCAGGCACTTACAGTTCTGCAAGTGGAAACAGGTCCAAAGCTATTCAGAGATTACTTGCAATTGTCTATGCTTTGGGGGCAAAAATAGTAGATGGTAGAGATCAGTTTTTCAGAACTGCTGTCAGCAGATAATTGATTTCATCCGCAACTGCAGGTGTAGTGCAAATTCAATTTTGTGTACTTAACAAAAATTCTACCTCCATTCAAAAGAGACTAAGTGGTTGCTAGAAAGGCAACAAAACATTATTTCATGCAAAAGTAAAATGCAACCCTTTACACTGGTATTTCCAATTCAGGTAAAAGTTCATTTTCAAAATTCAAGACTTGAAACCTATGTCAAACTTCCACAACATGTATTTTAAATCATGTGAAATTTTTCATACAGAAATAATGTGGGTGGTTTCACTGTACTGTAGTTTTCCTTGACCTTCTTTGCAAGGAGTTACCCGGTGCCCATCCATGGGCAGTCGTAGCATCTGGCTGAGTGGCAGGGAGCCATTATCATCTGACACCAGCTCCACTGAAGTATGAAGAGATAGAAAATTCATCCTAATGCATCCCTGTTCTAGTCAATGCTTTGTTTGCTCCAGTTGTACTTGCTTTTTGTTGGTGAAAGCTTCATTCAAGGCAGGGGGTTGTCATGGAGCCCTGCCAGTGATTTGAAATGTGCAGTCATCCCAGACAAGCACCCTCAGCCCGTGTCAGTAGCCAGCAGGCACTGGCCAGGTGACTGGTTTCTCAGCTGCTTGGAAGCTGCTTGGACACGTTTGAACACCTCTGTGTTAGCAGCATCCTTGGGGAGTTGTGCTCGTCTGAGAGGGTCATGTGTGGGAGGGCTGGATCCAGCGCACTGGGGCAGTGCACATGTGAAAGGTCCCTTCTGCACACCCTTCCCCACTGCAAAGCCTTCAAGGCTTGCTCCAGCTGACAGGAGGATGCAAGATGCTTGACACGATTTAGGACATAGAAGTTGGCAGTGTCAGACCATGCTCAGGTCCAGCCTCCCCCAGCCTGCAGAATGCCATTTCAGCTGTGCTTTATCTTACAAGCAGCACACAGCATTTGCTGGCTCACTGCAGGTTTAAAAAGAACCACAAGTGTTTCTGAGTCTTTTTCTGATAAAACTGTATCAAACCACACTGGTTTCTCAAGAAGAAGCAGACAGGCCTGCTGGTGGCATGGGAGGTGATACGTGTGGGTGAAGAGATTGGGAGGAGGGAAGGAACAATGCATCCAGGCAAAAGGTACAAGAAGTTTTGAGGAAAAGCAAACTCCTCAGTGCCTGTGTGGCTTCTTAGGCTTTTTAGTTGTAAACAACAAACCCATGATGTGCTGCTTCCTGCCCATCCTTCTATGTTCAAAGTGATCATGGACTTGCCTGATGCCAGCAAGGTGCCACATCCTGTCACAGTGTTGTCCACCCACTTGGTAGCCCGGTGGTTGCTCCTGCCCTGGCAGGAGGGAGATGCCAGTGTTGAGCCCTCTGATGAGGTTCACTGTGGCTTGCTTCACATTGAGCCATCAAAAAAGGTCTCTTTTTCTCTCAGGGGTGCGTGTGGTGTTTTGTTCTCACTTGTTGGTTTCCTGATGTTTTACATTTGTTGATGATAAGGGGAAATGTTTTGATCAGTTCCACCTTTTTCAGATACTGCATCAGGAAAGACAGGTGCTTTCTGCATCTCAGGACTCAATAGTTTTGCAGCTATTCCTCTCTGTTTGGCTTGTGCTTTGTCTTTGTGAGCTCCCAACCCTTGCTTGCATTCTCTGCTTGTGTGTGTGATGAGAGTTTTCAGGAAGCTAAGGACAGCCACGCTGGTTGGCTTAGCACAGTGTCATTTCTCTGACAACTAATGGTTGGAAATGGCTAAGAATGGAGCACTGTAGGAATGCAGCACATCCAGAGACTGCTTTCCCTTGGGGCAGTCATCCGATTTTGTCTGGGTTGAGCACATCACACTGAGGTGAAATGAGGTGGATGGTGGGCCAGCAGCTCATGCTGATCTGGGCAGCTGCATGCACAGCAGGGACCACAAACAGAGCTTCAGCAACAAAATTTCCTCCTTCACATGAAAAGAATAATAATAATGGAGACATGGCCAAGAATGAAAAGAATAATAAACACCAGAAAATGTAAGCCTGAAGCAGCAGCTGTCATGGTGGTTCCTGCTGCGTGTTGGTTTGCCTCTGTGGGCTCCACTTGTGCTTCCAGCCTCGTGGTGATTCCTCCCTTCCAGGCTGACTGGTCTCCCCTTGCAGGGGAGATGCTATGGGACTTCGCTGGATGGATCCTCCAAAGGAGCAGGCAGTGGGAACAGACTGGAGAGCCTCACAGGCCCTCAGAGGGTCAGACACGGCTGAAACCCCAAATCCAGCACCTCTCACAGCCTGTGCTGTGATGAAGGATTCATGGGCACTAGATCAGCCCTTTTCAGACACAAAATGTGGTGTTGCTCTGCTCCTGCTGCTCACTGTCTATGATGGCTTTTCCACCTTGCTTTCCCTTCCTAACAGCTCCAGTGGCTCCTCTAAATGACACATGGGTACAAACCCCGAGTGAAGGGCAGGTGCCAGTCAGTGCAGACACACCACAAGGACACTTGTGGAAGGAAGGTGTCTGGCCAGCAAGAAGGAAGTAATTTTGTTCTTAGGAAAAGTAGGTAAGGTCTCTGGTGACCACCCAGCATAGTTGTAGGAGTCCATTGTTAAGACTTTGAGAAGCCAAAGATTTACACATCATCAACAACCAGTCATGAATGCTCAGGGAGAGGAGAGCTGAGTGGAGCCTTACAAGGTGTGAACTTGTAGTCTCAGGCACCAATAGCGGTGTAAGAAATTGCACAATTTTTTCACTGCTGACTTATAATTGCAGCTTCCCTAACTCTTCTAATGAAATCTCTTAATTAAACTGGGTTTCTTTTTTTTCTTTCTTTTTTTTTTTTTTTTTTTTTTTTTTTTAATAAAATTTTGTTTTTTTTTTTTTTAATAAACGTAGGTCTATTTCTCTGTTTTGTCTGCAGGGAAATACAGACCTAATCATCTTCTGTCTGTTCCACACCACTAGTCAGTTACTTTAGACATACATTGTGTCCTTTTGAACTCCAGATTACTGCGTATGATAATTTTTATACTGTTTCCCCTGCACTAGTAAACTTTTCACCCAGCTGCAACAATACTGTTCAGTGTCTGGCCTCCAGTGCACTTGGAGAAGAGGCCTTTCTCCAGAGGGAACAAAAGGATTATTGTCTGCTTGGCAGAGAGCCAGGTGACTTGGTGTTGCTGGACACGTTCTCTATCCGCACTAGCCAGCGCTCAGCCACTGGTTTCCATCCAGACTGGAAAGTGTCCCA
This sequence comes from Climacteris rufus, assembly GCA_013398175.1. NCBI lineage: Eukaryota > Metazoa > Chordata > Aves > Passeriformes > Climacteridae > Climacteris > Climacteris rufus. The sequence goes on along the minus strand of VZRZ01003917.1, from coordinate 841,677 downwards.
TGTTGAAGAGGCACTTCTGCCATCGTGTGAGAGGAAGTTGTCCCACACTGCTGCTGAACCTCCAGGCTGGTGTGACAGACAGAGGTGGGGAGGATCTCACTATTGCAGTTGACAAGACACATCTGTAAAAGTGCTACAGTATCTGGCCACAAAGATGCAATGCTGCTACTAGAGGTTAGACCAGGTTTGCAGCCATCTCCACCAGCAGGTCAGTGATGTGTCCCCTGGCTCTGTCTGCATCGTGGCTTTCTGTGTTCACATCCATTCATGGTGATCTTCTGGGTATGGTCACTAGATGCCACTGGTGCTCCATGCAAGCACAACAGCTGCAATTCCTGTGAAAGTAATACAGCCTTAGCTTAGTGTTTCCAACTTTTATCCATTTTCAATCAGATGTGAAACCGTTTCCAGTCTGTTCACCTTTGATTTCACATTGCAACCTGTCTATTCTATTTGACCCCTCTCAGTAAGCTTGCTAACCTTGTGCAGTGATCCCAAAGCACAGAGACATCCTAACAGCGAGTCTTTGGAAACAGTGCCCATAGCAGGACTCTAAAATGCTCTAAAGGCTCTTTCTCAGTCAGAGGTATAATAAATTTTCTCTTTGGAGTATGAGCTGTCAAACAGGATTGCAGTTGCAGGCAGATGCAGGAAGCTTGCTGGACTCACTGGGTACCTTGTTGAAACTTGTTTTGTTTTATGACATCCAGTTACTGCCAGTCATGAATCAGCTGAGGTATTTTATCATAAATACTGGACCTGAGCTGTTCCATGCTGAAGGCTGAAAGAAAAAACCCCACCTTTTTGTGAAACTTTTGTGAAAAATAACCCCAGCAAAATATAGCTAAACTAATAAACTCCCCTCAGATACTTGCCAACTTGCAGTCCTGCCCTGGAGACCTTACTATTCAACCCATGAGTGTTTTAAACTTCCAGATCTTGAAGAAAAAACACATTCAGGTCTCCAGATGTGGCTTTTGTGCCTTGAAGAATTGCTTGTCTCTGCAGAGAACTGTAATTTGAAGTCCTCATGCTGGTCATCAGCAATCTGTACTGACTCTAAGTGGATCCATGGGAACTTTATGAGGTTTAACGAGACCGGGTGCGAGGTGCTGCACCTGGGTCAGAGCAAAGCCTGGTATCAACACAGGCTGGGGGATGGACAGATGGAGAGCAGCCCTGCCGAGAAGGACTTGGGGGTGCTGGTGGAGGAGAGGCTGGACATGACCCAGGAATGTGCACCTGAAGCCTAGAAAGCCAAATGTGTCCTGTATCCAAAGCAGTGTGACCAGCAGGGTGAGGGAGGGGATTCTGTCCCTCTGCTCCACTCTGGTGAGATCCCACCTGGAGTGCTGCATCCAGCTCTGGGGTCCCCAGTAGAGGAAAGATGTGGACCTGTTGGATCAAGTCCAGAGCAGGGCCACAAAGATGGTCAGGGGGCTGGAGCACCTCTCCTATGAAGACAGGTTGAGAGCTGGGATTCTTCAGCCTGGAGAAGGATGTGGGGAGGCCTTATAGAAGCCTCCTAGTACCTAAAGGGGCCCTTGTAAGATAGAAGGGGATAAACTTTTTGTTTGAGATGGCAACACCACAGACACAAAGTTGAGTTCCAGATGCAAGAACATGGCTCTGTGCTGTCTACAGAGGATGGATGGGTTTAATCCTGTGGGCTGTGGCTTGACAAGGGTGAAAGGGGACGAAGGCATTGACCTTTCTAAAGTTGCAGACAACAGTGTTGTTTAAAAAATAGCAGTAGATGGGTCTGTGTGTCCACTGTAAAGGCTGCAAATCATGAAGCACGTAAAAGCTCTGTCCTACAATTCTGATATGAATGACCACTCATATGAATGAGGGAGATCTGGACCTCACCACCTGTGTGTGGTTAGATTTTTCATTATACAGTAACTGTGTAAAAAGCTCTGTACAGGGAATTGTCTCAACCCAAGGTTATTTCTTTAGTTAAATGAAAAATGGTTGAAAGATACCAATGATGTAATTTAAATATGCATTCTATATTAAAGGTAGCCCATAATAAATCTCCTGTGTCAATTCTCAGCTTGCTTTTGTGTTTCTGTTTTCCAGTGGGTATAGAAATGAGACCTGAGCACCTTTGGCACCACTGTTCTAGCTGGCAGACTGAAAAAAATATTTTTCTCTTTCCTTCCTTCCTTCCTTGCTTCCATCCTTCCTTCCCTCCCTCCCTCATGTCTGCCTGCTTGTCTCATCTAATCTCCCTTCCTGCCTGCCTTTTTCCATCCTTCTTTCATCCCTGAAAAGATCAAAAGCATTTTCTAGAGCTGGTAAAAAACAAAAGCAAAAAAAAAGCACAGTGGTACCTGACCTACATGTAATATTTAATTTATCCAGCTTTCCATTTCACATTTATTTCTTCTTACACAAGACCTGTGTGTGTCTCTAGACTTCCAGGAGAAATGGAGAAATTATGGGAAGAATTGAATGGTTTATCTCTGTTCCAGTACACTGCAAAGACCTGAGTGCACTATCTGATGATTAAGAAGGCCATTTTTGACACCTACACTCCTATTATGAGCCAGCCACAAATCTAATTACTTTTTTTCATGTCTATTTTTCTCCTTATCGAGTTATTTTTCTTTTGGTTTGTTTGGGTTTTTTGTTGATTTTGTCTTTTGTTTTTCCCCTGTGTTACAAGCCCTGCCAGTTAGATATTGACACTGTCGGGTTTTTTCTCTGTTTGTTGGGTTTTTTTGGAACCTTAGCTGCTAACATCAGACTATACCAACAAAAATGTTCCCCGTCCCAAACCCCAAAACAGAAAAGGAGGACAATGTTTCTAGGTCTCTTTGGTTAGAGAAGGTTTTTGCTAAAAGTTTGAACATCAGAAGGTAAAAGGTTCGCCCAAAGTTGTTATTCCCATTTTGATTCTGGGTAGTTTTGGAGGCATAATGTATAATTTCCTAGCATTTTGACATAAAAAATGTTGCTGTCCTTCAAAATTGAGAGAGTAGTACTTATTCAAGTTGACAGCAGCAAATAAATGACCTGCCTCTTGAAGGCAACTATTCTCAGAGTACGAGATGAATGAGAAACTGCAGAAGCTTGAAGGAAGGTGGGAGCAATGCTCCAGCCTGGAGAGGATTGGGGTGGGCTCTTCCCTTCCTTTCCTGTACAGCGACCTATGGTCTGCCTCCCTTTCTTAGAAACAGCTAAAGTTCATATCTGAGACTATATTTTGGCACTCACTGGAATTGTTGCAGTAAAATACAAGTCAGATGAGTGAATTACTACACAGATGACACTGTTACAGAACTAGCTGCAGGTTAAATTTTTTCATTGTGCATTTCAATGCTGCTCAGAGAAGACAGAAGCACTGGGAATTTGCTGCAGTCAAAACTGACTGTGGATGGTGAACGAGTGAAATACAGTTATTTTTCTTTTAGAAGTGTGTTCTACTCTGAGGTTCTGTTGGAGAGTATGACAAGCTTTGATGAAGGTACTTTGATGATAATGAAAAGAGCCATCACATATGTGTAGAAAAATAAAAGGAATTCCTTCTTTTATCTTCTCCTTTTCTTGCACAATAGGCTGACTAATTGGAAATGGGATTGGAAAGTTGCATCTCGGTTATTCACCAGCTTTTAAACTTCATCCAGAACAGAGAATGAGTCCTGCTTGCTTTTCTGTCAGGCAGAACATGTCCACATGATTTTCAAACTCTGCCATTCACATATGCAGATCGTTACAGATGAAATGTATTCTTCATGATGTTTTGCTCACTACTCCCATGCAGAGAAGGACTGGGGTGGAGAATGCCTCATATGCACTAACCCTGAAGTTATTACTCTCAGAATAAATGTTGTAATATAACTCTGTTGTCTGGAAGGTATTGCCAGGCTCTCTGTCTGGCTCTTTAAATAGTTTGTAATGTTGCCATGATGCAGATTTTTAGTTTGCTTGCACCATGGGCTCATCCTTGAGGTTCAGGCACCTCAGGATGGGAGGAGGTCAGCTTAGGTTATTAGCTGCCTTCAGATGGTGGTCTCAGCTGAGGAAGGATGGACTCCATCTTCCCTCAGTGTTTGTAAGATCCTTGAGCCTGTTGAAGGAAGCTGAGGCATGTCAGTAAGGTACCCCTTGTCCATCCTCCCTGGGCATAGTGTGCCTCTAAATTGAGCTAACTTTCCAGCCTGAGCTGCTGGTTCTGGAAAGCTCTTCACCTATGTCAACTGCTCTGTGGGAAGCCTCCATCTACACAGTTACTGTTTTCTTTGGAGAAAATGGGAAGCTGTGCTTGAGGCTGGGAATGCTGCCCTAGCAGGAAAGCACCTCCTTTTCCTGCATTTTCTGTATGTTCTCATGAGAGAGTATGATTTTAAAGCTGAACTACAGGAAATCTGTCTCCCTGGCTTCAGCCTCACAGCATTCTGTAGTGGCTTAGACCCATCACCTAGACAGCACAGCAGCAGCTGCAAGAAGTTGAACAGGACAAGAGGGAAAGGAAGAGGATTTGTGGGGAAGGAGCACCCCATTGGCATCTGTCCAGCCAGGCACTGCCAGATCAGTAATAAAGCCTGTGGGGAGTGGGTGTCCCAAACCAGCACCCAGCCCCTTTGACGTCTACCCTGGGGCCACTGATTTACCCTGAGCTTTGGTCTGAGACCAGAGTGCTGAACAGCAGAAAGTCAGAAAGAGTTGGTCTATTGTTTGCTGCTGTTCAGAGCTAAATGGAAAACCAGAATCAAGCTGATGAGCAATATCCCTTTATCTGGAAGTCACCGAACTCTCTGTAGGAAAGCTGGAAGTGGGGGAAGGTATCTGTAGGGCTGCACAGAGCTTTAATACTTGTAGAACAGAAGGGCAGTGGGCAGTATGATTTTGAGCACTGTCTACTGCTGCATTAATTAGTAACAGATTGTATGTGTGTAAAAGTGTGACACTGAGCAGAAGAAGGCTGATTTGGTCCCAAAGAATGGAGTACAGAGCTGACAGGAAAAGTGGACTTATATTTTGTAAGGAAAGGAGTAGAAACATTCTACGTACATTTTGCTAGATTTAGTTAAAGTGCAATAAAGCAAAGAAAAATCTCACAGTGTTGACAATACCTCATACTCACATTTTTAAATGAAACATTGTAATTTCCAGTTTCTATTTTTGCAATATTTACATTACGTGATCTAACTCAGATCATATGTCCTATATCATGGAAAAAGCCCCCCTCAATTGGCTTGGAACACCCCAATCCTCTCGCTTTTTACTTTTGAGAGAAGCGTGGGGGTGTTTTTTCTCACCCTAAACTTGACTGTTAGAGAAGGGAGGGGGAGTTTGTCCTTCCCTCCTTTCAGCACATGATATATGTTTGTCTGAGCACTAAGCTGCCCACAGAACAGGCAGGCTCCTGGCATTTGCTAACTGGAGGAAAAGTGCTCAGTGCAACATAAACTTGAGTTACCTGCAGAATAGCTACTCAGATTCACCTGAAACCTAAGGCAGGTGTTGGTCTTTTTACAAAATACCAGTCCTTTTCTTTTTTGCTGGTTTCCTAACGAATAATTGAAACATTCTCCAGGTTTGGATGCTCTGAGAGGTGTAAAATGATACTACAATCCAGATTAAGTATATAGGACAGTCATTAAGGGATAGAGAAGCCGTGAAGAGATGGAGGAGTGGCTTTTTGTTTGAGAGGAACAGGCATATACTTCTAATTTTGCATTAGATTTTACCCTTCCTTTCTGCAATAAGCCCTAAGTTAATTAACTGTTTGCCGTGACTTTAGCAAATGTCTCCTTTTTCTTTTTCTTTTTTTTGGTCACAGGAATCTTGAGTTCAACAGAAAGCTTTCTGACTTTGATGCAACTATTTGCTCAGTTTAGCAGAAGTTTCTGATGTTATTCAGTATTTCACAATGGGACCAACAGGAAATTTGTCAGCACGGGGATTCTACTTAATTAACAGGCTGTTAGGAACACCCCTGGGACAGTAGAGGAGGAAGGCCACCACAAGGATTGGCTGGGATGTGAGTAGGGGAGGTGAGGAAAGAGTTCTGCAACATGGCAGTAGAAGAAAAGGAAAGGAAAGATGTCCTGGGGTGACAGTATCATATCCCCACTGTCCTGTATTCCTCTTATCAGCAGATCTTTCCAGCGGATGTTCCCGCCCAAGAGGACAGCGGATTTCCTCCCACCAGACTGTACATGACTGTAAGGTGACTCCCCCAGGATTCTTCTTCTCAGCTGCGGCAAACAAGGTCGGCACGGTGGAGAGAAGGAGAGGTTTTTTTCCCCTCTGTTTTTTTTTTTTTTCCTTCTCTTTGCTTTTCCAGCCATTTTTTTTCCATTTTTTTTTCTTTTTTGCCTTTTTCTTCGTTTCTTTGGACCTGTGCCATCACCTGGAACTGAGGAGGGGATCAGCATCGGAGTCTAGGGAGGCCTGGTGCAGCCTGTGCCGGGACACACCCCCCCTTCGGGAGACAGAAGGGATTCTCTGGGACTTTTCTGCTGAGGTTTTCCCTTTGTGGGGATTTATTATCTGATATTATTCATTTGTTTTATTGTCTTTGCTGTGTCTGCATGCATATTGTGTGTGAATAAACAGGGGTTTTTTCACTTTCTTCTGAGAAATTTCTTTCTGGACCAGAGAGGGGGAGCTGCCTTCTGTTTAGAGGAGGATTCCTCCTGCTGTTATCTCAAACGATAACAATATAAAATAAATCTGAAGACTAACAGAAAAAAAATCAAGACCAAAATAAAATTATTCCATTTTTTTCACACATTTCTGTTTTGTTTGCCTATTGAATCCTGTCAGGCACCTTGCCTCAGATCTGGCTAAACCAGAGTGTCTTTGTTATACAAAAGTGTCTTTCTTTTTTTTTTTTCCCTTGGGGCTCTTTGTCCAGCACATGTATCTGAGGATGCTCCTGGGACAAATATCTCCCATTACCATTTGCAGGACAATTGTAGCTCCCTGCTGCAGGAAGCCTTGGAACTTCTGCAAAACTTGTCTCCCCTCTCTAGAGAGCTCCCTGTCTCCTAAGCACCCCAAAACACCAAAGGATGAGACTGTCTCTGGAAAGCAGACTTAGATTCCCACTTGGTTCAGATAACATGTTCTGGGAATGAACTGCAAGGAGCCTCTGTAAGAAACTAGACCAGAAGTTCCCACCCTGTGGACCAAGAGGAACTGGGAGGTCACATAGTGAGCAGGCAGGCTTGTTTTATGCTGCTTCAAGTTGCCTCCTTGCATTGCATCACATCACATATATCTTCAGGTGTCAAGACACAGCAAGAAGAGGATCCAGCACAGCTGTTCTTTCCACTCTTCCCTTTCTGAGCACTAGTCCATGTAAATTTGAATGTTCTCATAATTTCTTTTAGTAACTTCTACTGTGTAGCTAGAGACCTGGTTGCACGGGGCTAAAAATGAAGGGTGATTTGAGGGATTTATAGATTGTGTATAGGTTCCTATTTCCTAGGAAGACATTACGGTTTTTGAAGTTCACATATGCCATGGTTTCGCCCTGGCCAAAGGCCAAGGCCCCACGAAAGGATGCTTTTCCTTCCCCATTTGCAATTGGACAGGGGGAAAGGAATGTGTTGCTGAGATAAGAGCCCTGAGAGAGAAGAAAACCTCCCTAAAGCAATCTAAAACAGGCTCAAAACTTATAAGGGATAAAGTGAATTTATTACAGAGTGAAAGGAGCAAGCAAAAACCCATCTTTTTAACCAATTTTTCTCTTTTCTTCCCCCTGCCCCCAGCAGCCCTTCCCCCTTCTCCCAGAAGGTAAAGGGAACCCGGGGTTTTCTTTCTCCTAGGTAGTTCAGTCCTCAGATGTTTCCTCTTCTTGGCCAAAATACCTGGCAGGGAGGTTGGGTTTTTTCTTCTGTCTCTTACCCCTAGTTCGCAGATACTCTCTCTCTCTTTTGGCACCGTGGCAGGTTCGCAGAAGTTGGCAGGCAGCCCGCCTGAACTCTGCCACTGCCCCATCGCTCTCTCCCCCTGTCGAGCTGGTCTCTCTCTTAGGGTAGGAATAAAACCAGGCTTTTTAAACTTAATTGACTCCCTTCCTGGTTTCAGGAGCAAAGGCCTTGTTAATCATTTCAATTCCCACCAGACACAGTCTCTCTTGTAGGAGTTCACTCCCTTCTGCCCTGTAGTGGGGTGGATCTCGGCTCCACTGCATTTGGTACGGTCCCTTACCACAGGCCACGGAGACATCTTCAGCTCCGATGATTTAAGGACCTCCTCCTCCTCCCTCCTTCTTCTTGGCCGGCTTTGCTGGTGTTCATATCTAGTGTTTCTTTTATATGTTGTACTCCTTTCCCCTGCCTAACAGCTACCTATCTATTTCTAAATGGTGCGTGCCCGTCTACTTCCCAGTTTGCTTCTTAAATATGTTGTCAGAGGCATTACCTTCCTTCCTAATTGGCTGTGGCTTACAGCACATCTATCTTTCAGGAGCCATCAGAGACAGGCCCCGGCTGGACAGCTGTGGAAGCTTCTGGCAGCTCTTTACAGGAGCCATCTTTTGGTCCCCACTACACCCAAAAAGCCAGATCCCCTCAAAATACCGCAACATAAAACTGTGCCAGAACTATGAGCAGAAAGAGTGTAGGAAAAAGCACCAAGGAGGTGGGTTTTTGTTAACTGCGTTTCCTTGGGTCTTTTCTTATCAGTGGCGTATTTGCACTTGACTATTTTGAGTATCAGTAAGGATTTCTGTATCTCTCAGGAGAGAAGGATCAAAGCTTTCAAGAGTAGCATAGTATTAATAAGTTTTCTGTTAGATTAATCCTCTACAACACCAAAAGCTCTGTTAACTTTGCATCAAAGGGTCTCATGCTTCATACAGTGAAGAAGCTGATACAGACTAGTCAATTTAGCAGGTAATTTTTCCTGATGCTCAGAAAAGGAGTTCCCAATGTGTTCTGCAGCATTCAGTGCACATGGGAGTGTCCACACCGGGTGGACAGCTGCAACAGGCATGTAAATTCAAGGAGCATCATTTGAGGATCAGCCTTAAAGGCCTTTCACCCAGTTACAGGGATGGGAAAATACTGTTTTGCGCTGAAAATTTCCTACTTATAATACCTTCTGAATTCAGGTCCTCTCTTTGCTATACCTTTTTCAGAATGTTTGCCTCTATAATATTTGTCCCCAAAAGACATCTCTACCATTCTCTTCCTCACAGTTACTTAGACACAAATATTCATGTGGGGAGGTTGGTGAGTGTTTTGTTTCCTATGTGGCTCTTTACACAACAAGTGGATGTGCTGGGCACTGGGGAGGTGCCTTCCCATCCCCGTGTCTATAGATACAGCAGTCTTGGTGTTTACCACTCTCCAAAGTCACACTGGCACCAGCCAGGATAAGAGAAATGAAGGATAAAAAACAGAAGTACCAAATACAAAGAGCACAGACAGAGGAAAATGAAACTATGCATATCTGACTACTGCTTGGATTAGATACAAAGGTGCACTCTACTCTGCCTGATGTAACTCATAGGTATTCAAACCTGCTTGCCAGGAGAGTTGAGCACCCCTGTAGGTTTTCTCTGTTGAAGGAGGCTGGACTTACTTTGTTTCATGGATCAGATATCCTTGCTTGCTAAATCCTCCTGTCTGTGGATGCCTAGATCCTTACCTCAGGCATGAAGGAACTTGGACCTTCCTCCAGCCTGCCTTGGACATGCAGGCCCAGAGCATGGCTGCCCTACTGCTGAGTTTGTGTTTGTGGGGTTGCCTGTCCACCCACAGAAGCAGCTGAGGCACTTTGTGGTGGCAAGGGCCAGGGGTGAATGAATACCCTCCTCATGGGTAGTGCTTCTAAGGAAGAAGTGACATTCCCCCAGATCAGGCCTCACTGATATTCCAGAAGACTGTCTAGTTACTGGAAACAATAATCTGGTAAACCATTTCTACAGGTTGAAGAGCCATCTCTTCACTGTGCAGAGAATAATTTTGAACTTTCAAAGTATAGGCATGTAAGAAAACGGATTCTTTCTTTTTCTTGGAAAAATGGCAATTTGCAAAGGATGGATATTGCTTAGGAGTGTGTTTGTTCCCGTACCCTGTGCAATCTGTCCCTTTGTGTTCTGAAAACTAACCCCTGTGGGTTTTCTTCAGTTTCTTTGTTTTTATGTTTCTATGAATCTGTGGTTTGCTGGTTCAGTGCACTGTGGCATTCTCTGGTTTCCTCTCCAAAACTTTCAAGCTGGTCTTAACCTCCAAGCATGGCAATTGCAAATGGCTTTTCCCAAGATTAATCAGACTTCCTGAGCAAATCCTTTTCTTTTTTTTTTTGGGGGGG
>VZRZ01003917.1:785905-822964 GCA_013398175.1 Climacteris rufus | reverse complement strand
TTTTTTTTTTTTTTTTTTTTTTCTGTGTTGAAAATCTCCCAAAACAAAAGCAACAACGTTTCAGGGTCCAAATCTGGGTGCCCTTGAAATATGCATCTGATTTCACCTCTCTGAACAATGAGCCTCCTTACAAAGAAAGTGCCAACTGTTCTCCCAGAGTTCATCTGAACTTCCTCCAGCTTCAGAAGAAAGAGAAGCAAGAAATTCCACTTAGGATGCCAGCATGTCTCGTTTGTGTATTTGGCAGCTCTGAGAGATTCCAGATGGCTTCAGCCCTTCTTTTGAACATATCTTTGATCTCATTTAAATTTCCTCCTGATTTCACCTGTTCTGTGTTTACTGACTGAAGGATATGCAGGTGGACATATTAACTTCACCATAGGACACAAATGGATTAAACTGAATTTGTGTGCAAGAGGGAGGTTGTGTAGTACCGCTAATGCAGCTCCAGCTCCACTCCACGATTTATGATTCAGAAACCACAGTATAATTTTAACAGACAGAACAAACTAATGGAAAACCTTCTCTGTCCCCAATGTGTGTTTTCTAAATGTTACAATGTGTACTCTTCAATTTAGTCGTCACCTAGGAAGTCAAGCAAGAAATGTTTTTAGCACTAACTTTTGTGATCACATATTTTATTCCATTCTTTATTTACATATTTACAGATCTCTTTATTCACAAACAAGTTGTTTGTCAATCTTTCAAACTATGTTTAGCTATCAGACATTTCCATAACAAGCAGCAACAAATAACTGGTTCTAACAGAGACAGCAGTCTTATTACATTTAACATTGTATCTGAACCTGCATGTTGTGGAAAGAGGGAGAGGAGTCAGGATCACACACTGGTATACTGCAGACACAAGAAGACATCAGCATGCAGCAGAAAAATAAGACTGGTGAGCCGGATCCTCACGAAGGAGGACATGAAATGGGTCAGAGACACAGGTTTTTGCTGGTTGGGTGAGCATATGCCTTCATCTGAGAAGGGATCTTTTTAGTCCATTTAAACTGCTGAGTGTAGACCACTCCTTAACTTCAGTTTAGGCAGATACCCCCTCTGCATGTTGGCTGTGTCAAGATGAGATCCAGGTGTAAAATTTTCTCCATAGTATGGTTTCAGTGGGGTGCATGAGTTAGAAGAAATCTGTTTTTCATTTTACCAGGTTCACTGTGTGCTGCCATGGACAGACATCAATTTTTTTGGCTGTGTGTTTGCACAAACAAACACAATCTCAGTCTCAGCCAGGACACTACAGATACTTTAATCATCAGCCTATAATGATATGAGGGGCCCAGATACTGGTCTGTCAAGACTGCACAAGGTTCAGCCAGAAGAACACTAATGTGAGTGGCAGGATCAGGGTGACATTTCAGTCTACCCACGTCATCTGCTCAGCAGTGTCTAGTCTCACTGATAGACACCGACTGTCACTGATACTAGTGGGAATTGTTGTTAGATTAAGAATATCCAGTCAGTGCTCAAGTTTATATACATTTGGTTATCGCTTAGTCTTAAAACGTACTTGTGAGAGGATAAGAGTTGGGGTTTTTCTGCTGGGAATAGGAAAATGTCAAGGTTTATTGTCATCAAAAAAAATTAGAAAGCAACACCACAGCTGACATTATTCAGAGAAAATATATCTGAAAACCTGTACAGATGAGGTTTCCATCTCCTGTGCCCACGCTGAGGTAGATTTCTCTGTGATGTAATGTTAGAGCTAAGACAAATTGAATTCCCTGCGAAACAACTCTGGATATGTCCTGGTGCAACTTTAGTGAACACTGTCACTCTACATTTGTATTGCTCTGGGTGAGGTTCTCTCTAGAAAGCAGAAATGGCTGTGATCAAGTGGAAGACCCCTGCTCTAGGGTACTCTGCCTTCTCAGCCAGCACACACACCAGAAGCTCCCATGCCTGGCCTTCCATCCGTCTCTTTGCCTGAATTTTGCACTTCCTCCACTACTTGTGCCATTCCGTGTCTCCATGTATTGGGCCTGCATGGCAAGGTTTTGTCAGCCAGGGGGGCTACAGGGGTGGCTTCTGTTAGAAGCTGCCAGAAGCTTCCCCTGTGTCCACCAGAGCCAATTCCAGCCAACTCCAAGACAGACCAGCCACTGGCCAAGGCTGAGCCTGTCAGTGATGGTGGAAGAATCTCTGGGATAACAAATTTAAGAAGAGGGAAATGTCTCTGCACAGGAGCAACTGCAGACAGAGAAGAGAGGAGGGAGATTACCTGAGAGCAACAGCTCTGCAGACACCAAGGTCAGTGAGAAGGAAGGGGCAGGAGGTGTTCCAGATTCTGGAGCTGAGATTCCCCAGCAGCCCATGGTAAGCCAGGCTGTCCCACTGCAGCCCATGGAGGGACACAGAGATATGGAGATCCACCTGTAGCCCATGGAAGACCCCATGCCAGAACAGGTGGGTGCCTAAAGGAGGCTGTGACCCCAGGGGAAGCCCATGCTGTGACCCCACTAACAGTACCTGTGGACCTGTGGAGACAGGAGTCCACACTGGAGCAGGTTTGCTGATAGGAATTGTGACCCTGCATGGGGCCCATGCTGTAATAGTCTGTTCCTGAAGGTCTGCAGTCTGTGGAAGGGATCTGTGCTGCAGCAACTTGTGAAGAACTACAGCCCATAGGAAGGACTTATGCTGGAGAAGCTCAGAGGACTCTCTCCTATGGGAGACACCCCACGCTGGAGCCGGGGAAGAGTGTGGGGAGTCCTGCCCCTGAGGAGGAAGGAGCAGCAGAGATTTGTGATGAACTGACCACAGCCCACATCCCCGTCCTCTTATGCTGCCTGGGAGGAGGTAGAAAATTGGGGAGTGAAGTTAAGGTCAGGAAGAAGAGAAGGATGGGGGGAAGGTGTTTTTAAGATTTGGTTTTATTTCTCATGATCCTATTCTGATCTGATTGGTAATAACTTAAACTGATTCCCCAAGTTGAGTCTGTGTTGCCTGTGGCAGTAATGGGTGAGAGATCTCCCTTGATCTTGACCTGCCAGATTTTCCTTATATTTTCTCTCCCTTGCCCAGCAGAAGAAGGGGAGGTAGAAAGTAGTTTTGGGAGGCACTTAGAATCCAGTCAGCATGAGTCCACAACACTGCATTAGAAAACAGCACTGTCAGGGTGAATGACATAATACACACCACTGATGATGCAGACCAGAGAATAAACATTGCTTAGTGACTCTTCTGTTAAGTAAAATCCAAGCCATGTTGTTTCCCAGAGATATTTAAGCCCTCCCCAGCCCCATGATTCATACATGTTGGAAAGATCTGGTTGGATTCCCTAGCCAAGTCACCCAAATGCTCTGAGTGTGCCCTTCCTGATCATTTGCTTCCACAGGATCTCATCTGACCAGCACAGATGTTTGTAGCTGAGAGAGTGTTCTAGACCCTGTCTCTTACTAAAGGAGAGAAACAGGCACTTCTACAGTGTGATTTTCCCCATCCTAAACAAACGTAAAAACAACAAACAAACAGAGCAGTTGCTCCAGGTGAGGGCTCCGCTTATGAGAGAGGGGACATGTGGCAGCCAGCATAAAATTAACTCACTGCCTAACATGAAGTGAGATGAGACCTATCATCTCTTGGTGGCAGCCACACTTGTTCCTTTCCTTTCCCTGGGGAAAAGTCAGTAGCGATGTAGCTATTTTCTTGTTTTCAGTGAGGTGTCCAAACTGACCTGGCACAGGACACCAAGCTGCGGAGAGCCCTTCCTGCAGCCGTTCCTGTGGCTGGAGCTTGGGAGGGCCCCCCCTGACTGTGGCATCTACTTATATATTCACATGACTGTTGAGTAACATGAGGCACCTCCTCCTCCCTCAAGGACTAAACATGTTGCTTTTCTTATATTTCCAACTCTCACAGCTGCTGATGAGCTGCTGCAGGTTTCTCTCAACACAGCACAGTATCCTAATTATTATATCCTAATTATTGTATTCATCCTAGTGCAGCCTGAATACATCCCACTTAAATCAGGAATGGCCAATGAAGTGGTTGAGTNGTGTCTCCATGTATTGGGCCTGCATGGCAAGGTTTTGTCAGCCAGGGGGGCTACAGGGGTGGCTTCTGTTAGAAGCTGCCAGAAGCTTCCCCTGTGTCCACCAGAGCCAATTCCAGCCAACTCCAAGACAGACCAGCCACTGGCCAAGGCTGAGCCTGTCAGTGATGGTGGAAGAATCTCTGGGATAACAAATTTAAGAAGAGGGAAATGTCTCTGCACAGGAGCAACTGCAGACAGAGAAGAGAGGAGGGAGATTACCTGAGAGCAACAGCTCTGCAGACACCAAGGTCAGTGAGAAGGAAGGGGCAGGAGGTGTTCCAGATTCTGGAGCTGAGATTCCCCAGCAGCCCATGGTAAGCCAGGCTGTCCCACTGCAGCCCATGGAGGGACACAGAGATATGGAGATCCACCTGTAGCCCATGGAAGACCCCATGCCAGAACAGGTGGGTGCCTAAAGGAGGCTGTGACCCCAGGGGAAGCCCATGCTGTGACCCCACTAACAGTACCTGTGGACCTGTGGAGACAGGAGTCCACACTGGAGCAGGTTTGCTGATAGGAATTGTGACCCTGCATGGGGCCCATGCTGTAATAGTCTGTTCCTGAAGGTCTGCAGTCTGTGGAAGGGATCTGTGCTGCAGCAACTTGTGAAGAACTACAGCCCATAGGAAGGACTTATGCTGGAGAAGCTCAGAGGACTCTCTCCTATGGGAGACACCCCACGCTGGAGCCGGGGAAGAGTGTGGGGAGTCCTGCCCCTGAGGAGGAAGGAGCAGCAGAGATTTGTGATGAACTGACCACAGCCCACATCCCCGTCCTCTTATGCTGCCTGGGAGGAGGTAGAAAATTGGGGAGTGAAGTTAAGGTCAGGAAGAAGAGAAGGATGGGGGGAAGGTGTTTTTAAGATTTGGTTTTATTTCTCATGATCCTATTCTGATCTGATTGGTAATAACTTAAACTGATTCCCCAAGTTGAGTCTGTGTTGCCTGTGGCAGTAATGGGTGAGAGATCTCCCTTGATCTTGACCTGCCAGATTTTCCTTATATTTTCTCTCCCTTGCCCAGCAGAAGAAGGGGAGGTAGAAAGTAGTTTTGGGAGGCACTTAGAATCCAGTCAGCATGAGTCCACAACACTGCATTAGAAAACAGCACTGTCAGGGTGAATGACATAATACACACCACTGATGATGCAGACCAGAGAATAAACATTGCTTAGTGACTCTTCTGTTAAGTAAAATCCAAGCCATGTTGTTTCCCAGAGATATTTAAGCCCTCCCCAGCCCCATGATTCATACATGTTGGAAAGATCTGGTTGGATTCCCTAGCCAAGTCACCCAAATGCTCTGAGTGTGCCCTTCCTGATCATTTGCTTCCACAGGATCTCATCTGACCAGCACAGATGTTTGTAGCTGAGAGAGTGTTCTAGACCCTGTCTCTTACTAAAGGAGAGAAACAGGCACTTCTACAGTGTGATTTTCCCCATCCTAAACAAACGTAAAAACAACAAACAAACAGAGCAGTTGCTCCAGGTGAGGGCTCCGCTTATGAGAGAGGGGACATGTGGCAGCCAGCATAAAATTAACTCACTGCCTAACATGAAGTGAGATGAGACCTATCATCTCTTGGTGGCAGCCACACTTGTTCCTTTCCTTTCCCTGGGGAAAAGTCAGTAGCGATGTAGCTATTTTCTTGTTTTCAGTGAGGTGTCCAAACTGACCTGGCACAGGACACCAAGCTGCGGAGAGCCCTTCCTGCAGCCGTTCCTGTGGCTGGAGCTTGGGAGGGCCCCCCCTGACTGTGGCATCTACTTATATATTCACATGACTGTTGAGTAACATGAGGCACCTCCTCCTCCCTCAAGGACTAAACATGTTGCTTTTCTTATATTTCCAACTCTCACAGCTGCTGATGAGCTGCTGCAGGTTTCTCTCAACACAGCACAGTATCCTAATTATTATATCCTAATTATTGTATTCATCCTAGTGCAGCCTGAATACATCCCACTTAAATCAGGAATGGCCAATGAAGTGGTTGAGTAAAATTTGCAAAGGGCAATTTCCCCAGAGTTTGTTTGTATTTTATTTGCTTGCTTGTTTTTAGTTTACAGGTACCACAATTACACCCACCAGATAGATAGCTCCAGGTTCTCAACCTAATTATGGGAAGGAAGAGCTCTACTTGGGCTTTGCTCTATTTTCCAGGTTTCAGTGGAGCTTGTCAGATTAATTATAGTTTTGAACCTATCATCACCGTCATAGAAGATGATATGAGCATTTGCTAATATGGACATTTAAAACTTTGGTCTTCAGATACGCAACTCAGTGACAATCCTTCCTGTGCACATCCTGGCTGGTCACCTGATGGCAATCAATGTCAATTTTCAGCCTAGGGAGACAGGTCTGGAAGCAAGTGTTTCTCATAACTTTTCCACTGTAGACAATATTCCAAAGGTTACAGACAACTTGAAATTGTTTGAAGAATAGCCTTTTGAAACACAGATATGTAAATGAAGCTCTGTTTACCTATGCTAATTGGCAAGCATCTCTCTAGGCTCTGGGTTAGATTGTTGGTGGTAAAACCACATGAACTTTCATGCAATGTCCCTGGAAAATGCTCAGACATTGACTTTATGTGCATGTAGATTGAATACAGCATGGAGACATTTTTGGTCCTCAGTATTCAGAGCATTATGTTAGAAGAAAAGTGGGAAAATAAATGTCTGAGAGGAATAAGCAGATGTTTGTTGTTAAAGATCGTCATGTTATACAATCGAGTTTACAATAACTGCTTTTAAATATAAACTAACTTCTGACCAGTGTTTTTCAATGTACTGTGAAATCTGCATGTCATTCCTTTTGTCATTTGCAAGTAAACACCCACTGGAGTGTTTTATAGTTTGTAAAATATGAAAAGGGCTTTGTTCATAAGAGACTCCTTTGATTTAGTGTAAGATGAAAACCTATGTGCCAGAAGTTTTTGGTTCTCTTAATCAGAACTGAGCAAACTTTTCTTCATCTTGACCACTCTGATCTCATTGCCTAAACATACTAGCAAATAGCTAACAATTGTGGTGGCTTTTTTCTTCTTTTAACATAGCTTTCCTTCCCTCTGGACAGGGCAGATGTTGGAGACTGACTTCAGCAGCCAGCAAAAGGCCTCTTTATCTCCTGACAGGCCTACAGTACTTGAGCCCACAAAAACAACAATAATGAGGAAGCTTTCAAAAACAAACAGACCAAATGGGTGCATCTTCTTTTTCCCAGTGCCTCTGTGCCAGATACTAATGCTTAGCTACTGTGCTGACTTAGCAGTTGCAGCTATAAAAAGCAAAGTTAGTTTTGCTAAGGTGGATAAAACCCCCCTCACAATTGTTGACAAAAAGATCATATGAATGTGAAGGACAGGCGTCCCTTCAAGGAAGACCTCGCATATTCCTCGAGTAAATGGACCAACACTGAGAGAAGAATCCAGTATCTGAGGTAATTAACCATGTTGAAGGTGACCTATAATAACCTGCATGACGACCAGCATCCAGAGACCCAAATGAAATCTGGTGCATGTGGCTGATGTGGTGAAGGCTGTACAAACTGCACCAATGCCACGCAGTCACACTCTGGTGATACCATCTGCACAGACACCGTGGCACCAACTACAGATGAACTGGCCAGACAGCTTTGAGAGTATGAAGATTATCTCACTTCCCATGTGGGCTTGCATGTCAGGTGTGGACAGACTGACCAAAAAAATTGAGCAAGCTGAGGAAGGTGGGTCGTCTTCTCACACTCCTATCAAGGCCAGCTATGAAGAGTCAGCCTTATTCTGTTCAAGAGAAAGGGTACCAGTGTTGCACACCAAGTATGATCCTGTGGTTCTTCGGCATGACCATGAGGAAGTGAGAGGGTGAACCTACCTGGAGGATAGAAACTTGGGTACAGGCACTGCAAGAAAAAGTAACAGTCCAAAAGCATCCATCCGGGAAAACTACTGCTCCATTTTCTGTTGAGTAGAGTAGAAGCTGTGATCACACCTTTGATCCTGACAAAGAGGCTTCTGTTTTGTCATTACAAATACTGAGTAATGAAGACTCCAACCAGGAATAGAGGGCCACTGCCTTTGGCCGAGCAGAGGGAAGGGACAGCTGGATTCACTGGACTGTAGGGATCAGATGGCCTGGCTCATCAGCCCCACAGGAGAATAAAGCTCTAGTGGTCACTGGCTCACAGTGTACCCCAGTGCCATCAGATTACAAAGGGGCAGAATTCACCTGCATTTCTTAAGTGATAGGAGAATCCCAGAAACTGTCTGATTTGTAGGCTGAGGTAAGTTACTGGGAGTGAGTGTCAAAAACATCCTGCTGTGACCAGTCTGGGGCCTCTGTGCATCACTGGCATAGGCTACCTCAGGAGAGAGTACTTCAAAGACCCAGGAGGGTACAGGTGGATGCTCAGTATGATGCCTTGAGTACAGAGAAGATTAAATAGCTGTCTAGCTTGCCTGGTCTCTCAGATGATCTGTCTGTGGTTTCTGTGTTTGAAGAAGAGCGGGTTCCAACCATTACCATGGCAATGCACCAGTGACCATATTGCACCAGTGGAGACTCCCTGGTTTCCATTCACAGGTTGATCTGGCACCTGGAGAGCCAAGGAGTGATCAGCAGGACCCGTTTACCCTTTAGCAGCACCATGTGGCCAGTGCAAAAGTATAACAGAGAGTGGAGACTAACAGTGGACTGTTGTGGCCTGAACGAACTCACACTGTGGCTGACTGCTGCTCGTGTACCAGACATGCTGGAACTACAATACAAGCTGGAGCCAAAGCCTGCCAAATGGCACACAACCACTGGTATCACTAGTGAGTTCTTCTTGGTCCCTCTGGCAGCAGAGTGCAGTTTGCTTTCAGTTGTAGGGGTATGGAATACACCTGAAATCCACCATCCCAGGGTGGAAGCACAGCCCTACCATTTGTAACTGGGTCTCTTGTAGGGCAAAGCAGCCACGAACAATTTTCATCAAACTGTTGGAACTCCTTTGGTTGGTTATTAGTTGTGCATTAGCCACAGCTGGGCCAGATGGCCCTTTGCAAGGCACTTTCAGGAAACAGCTGACAGGACCTGAATCAAGCAGGAACTGTGGATAATCAAGTAAAAGTTTTGATATTTTCTGGGGAATTGATATAGATTGGAAGGGAGGGGAAGATACAGAATAAAAACACCATGTGCAAAGCTTTCTTTTTCACAGAGACACTCTTTTCATTCAGTTTTTTAGCAAAGCTGTATTTTGCATGATATTCTACTGGGCTTGAGTTTAAAAGGGGAACATAAAAGTAATCTTTAGACAAGATCACTGAAAAAGTGATTTAGGAGGAAGGAAAACCAAGACCATTTTCCTAGCCTTCTATGTGTTTATCATATGTACATATGAGCAAAGGGGACTTCTCACCCTAGAGACAGAACTAAATTACAGGAGGAATTCCCAGGGACCTGGAGGAAATTTGGAGCTTCTGCTTGTTTTTAAGCACTATTCTCAGGAGTCCCCAGATAGACACAAAAAGGGGTGGTAAAAGATGAATTATGTGCTGGAACAATAGCTGAGTTTAAAAAGGAATTTATGTGTGGCTCAGCAGGACTTTGCATTAGATCATTCCCTGAGAACCTGCTGGGTGTTACAGCCTGGCACCAGGCAGTTCTGGGTGTTAGACTATAGCCATGAACAAAGCTAAGCTTTGATCTAAACTTCTAAGAAGATGTCCAGGACTCTCAGAAGAGCTACAGTAGTTAGCATGCCGGCTAACAAACATAAGCCTTCTTATTACTTAGGGTTTAGAGGTGTAATTTTATTCTTATAGGGTTAAAAGCCATTTCTTTCAGCTGAGATGCCAGATCTGTTTAACCCTGTGGTTTCCAAACAAGTGCTTGCTGCTGTGTTTCCTCATTATTATAAAATGTGACGGTTAGCTATCTGCAAAGACAGGTAATTTCAGTAATACCAATAGTTTCATGAAACGATGTAGCAAAAATATGTGTGGGCTGGTGACCCAGGCCTTCACCGGGAGGAGACTGTCCCAGGGCTTGCTTACCGTTCCTAATCCTAGTTCTGTATTTTATGTGAAACATACATTGGATAGGAGTCCTTAGAAAAGGCATTGGAAAAGGCATCCACAGGAGTCTGTGTTAAGCATTGAGCTGGAGACCAGCTGCCCCACAGAACACATGAACACCTAGTGCAACCTGCTGAGCTCTGCAGCTGGTGTGGCTGCAGGTCTCAGAGCTGGGTGAACGCAGGCAAAGTCCATAAAAACAATCTAGGTGCTTTTTCAAACATTTATAATCTACCTGGGGAGCAGTAAAGCATCCCCCTTCATCTTTCTGATGTCCTGAGGTAATCAGTTTTAGGCTCCGGAAGGAGTACATGGAGTTCCATGGATCCTACTTGACTAGAAAGCAGCCAAGCACCTTGGCACTCTAGGGTGCCAAGCGCCATATTCACCTCACAGATCATGTTCTAACTCTGTTATGCATCTAGCTTTTAACCCCAGACTTAGGTGTTCGCTTAACTCCCTCCTAAGCAGCTGAAATGGAGAGCCTTGTCCTGCAATCTCTGGTCCCAGAAATGTTTGTATGGCACCGAGCAGCCACCAGCACCTGCTCCATGTGCTGCAGTACCCCTGCTCTGCCTGGGTACTCACCACCCTCCCCTGCCCCTTTTGGACTTTCTGTGCTTTGGCTGGATCTGAGTGCTCTGTGCACCTGTGAAGCTGCAGCTGATGAAAGCTTGACTGCTTTGCCAGTGCTGATGTGAGGGAATCTGAATGTTCCAGGAGATTTACAGGCAAAGAAACAAAGTGGCACACCAATCTGCAGCTGACAATGACTGTGTTTGTGCAGTCATTTAAAAAGCCTACCCAAATAATTTGAGAGCTAAAAATGAATGTTTCTGAGCACTTTCATAGCCACAGAACAATTTTAGCATTTTGTTAATTGCATATTTTGCAGAAACATTTGCTTTTGGCTCAAGGAAATGAAACCACAGAATGCAGTGCTCATTATTGACATTACAGTCCTGCTGTCTTGGGTGCCTTATTTCAGGAGAGAGATGCTTCTCAAAACAGTTTTCAGTCAAACCCTGATCTTCCAACTACCTAGTGTCTTCATGACTGCCTGCACATAGGATGTCACAGTCTTTGAAGATTTGATCTTTCAAGAACTGAATGGACAAATCTAAGTGAATTGTTACCTTCATTTTACAGATGAGATTTATTAATTTCCTTGCCCAAGCTCACTATGCATGTTTTCATGAAAGCAGAGAGCCCTACTCAGTGCTCTTCAGTTCAGTGCCATCACCACAGTCATCCTGTTATTAAAATTTCAGTGCATGACAAAGCCAAAACGTTCAGACCAACACTGCTTGATTTTACTACAATGGACTCAGTCCAGTATACTAACTCCTATGGTGAATCTTCCCTTATTTAGGGGGAAAAGTGAGGTTAAAGCCTATGCTGCTTCTTTTTAGCAAGATT
Organism: Climacteris rufus; assembly: GCA_013398175.1. Lineage (NCBI taxonomy): Eukaryota > Metazoa > Chordata > Aves > Passeriformes > Climacteridae > Climacteris > Climacteris rufus. Next base: position 811,438 of record VZRZ01003917.1, on the reverse strand, counting down.
TTTTAGAACAGCAAGGGATGGGGGAGGGAGTTTAAGTTATATAGCTTAGACATATCTGGCAAAGTCTGATGTACACACCTTCTGTCTGTGATGGATGCCTTAAAACTAGTTAATACAAGCACATGAGGTGCCCTCTAAGATTATAGCTTAAAGGTATAAATTTCTTTGATCTTGGAAATTCTACGTAAGTTAACGTAAGGACACCTTTGACTTCAAGAATTCTGTTATTAAGGTACTTATATTATTTCCTGTTTGTTGTTTTGGTTTGTTTGTGGGACAGTTTTAAAAACAATTTGAAGGAAATGGTGTTCTGAGTGAGGATTGAAATAGCTAGAAATCTTCCTTACTGCTCCAAAGCACTCAGAGGAGACAGGTTATTGTGCAGTCAGACCTGTTCTGTGAGCTTGACTCGACTGATTTAACTTGAAAATAATCATGCACACAAACAAGAACCTGAACTCCTTCCCTTAGGGTTTCCTGCCCTGATCTCTTGCTTGAAGAAACAATTCACATTTTTCATCTCTCTTAAAACAAATTAGTCCCACATGTCAGCATGACTTAGTGATTATGTAGTAATTATCACAAATATTTCTGCAGGTTTTCAATAGATAAGCTTAGGATGAGTCATCGGAAGGATTTTATGTTTCTGTGAAGTTTTGTCCTACATCCTGCTTAAAAACATCATTTAGTTGCTACTGAAATGGATTCCCCTCTGCTGGAATTTAATCAAGATTTTCATGCTATCTGCATTATTTTTCTTACTGCAAATGAGAATTTTAGGTGCCTTTTAATTAATATTTTAATAACTTACCTATTTGCATGGGTTAAGTCTGCATTTTGTTTGAAAGTCACAGACTTTTTGTGTTTAAATGTGGGTGTTAAGTCAGAAATGAGATTTGAATTAAAAGAGAGTGAATCAGAGCTGAAGAGTAAGCTGCTGCCTCTGTATCAGTCTCCATGCTAAGACAAAAAGAATTCATCTGCCTATTTTGTTCACTTCAGTCTTTCTGGTTTAGTTTCCAGTCTTTGCTGGTTTAGCTTGTTTGTTTTTCTTTTTTAAAAAGGAAGACCAGTTTTGCATCTTCTAAATCTAATTCTGGTGTCTCTTCAAATGAGTAAACTTTTGTAAATGGCTTCAGATTACTTTGCTGATTTTGCAATTAAATATCAGTTTTTCTTATCCAGCTCAGCTCTATTCTGATATATAAACCAAAGGTCTGGGATGACTTACTTTCCTCACTGACAGTAGATAGCAACCTTTTGTTTCAGCTTGTGACTCTCTTGTAACTCTGGAGTGTTTAGAAAAGTTTGTCTCTGGTTTTGTGCAGTGGAAAAGTTCTGTTGTTTGATTTTTTTTTTCACCTCTAACAGACTTGGTCTGCTACATACCTGTTAATTGAATGTGTATATCTGTTTTGCTCTCTAGTGCTGTCATGGGGTACTGCTAAATTACTGGCCCTGCATTTCATTTTTTCCTCAACAAAGTCTTTTTTCAATCAGGTTTTTGTGGCAGAGCTTACACACAAAGCATCTAGGACTAGGTATCACGTGGCAAGGACTTTCTCTTCCAGCTCTGCTGAGGAGAGCTCTGCACTTGAACACATGCCTGTGGCAGTTTAATATGAGAAATGGGGATTTCACGTGCTTGATTGCAACACAAGAAGCCTAAACCTACTCCTTCCAAAAGCTGAAAGCATGTGGTCTAGTGAACTAGTCTGTGGCAAGTGTTCAAGACAACTGTCTTTGGCTAGTCTTTCTATTTAATTTTTTTGACTTGTCTACTGTGCTTTATTTCTAAATTTTCTGTATTTTCTCACATCTGTTTTTTACTTTTCCATGCTTGCTTTCTGTGTCCTTATATTCCTCTAGCCTCTCTTATTTTCTACTTTTCCCTTGTCACTTTCAATTATTTTCTCTCTCCCCTCTCCCATTCTTTCCTTTCAATTGTTTCTTGCAATCCTCCTATCTTATTCTGGTTTTTGTACCCCCACACCTACTCCCTCCAGCCTGCCCTGTTGCTGTAGTTGGCAGCTGATCTCTGTCAGGCAGCTGAGCCAAAATTGAAGGTAAAGATGGATTTTTTGGTTTTTTTTGGTTGTGTGGTGAGTTTCTCTCTTTTTTTTTTTTTCCTGATTGTTGTTATTGTTGTTGTTTTTGTTGGGTTTTGTTGTTGTTGTTGTTATTGTTGTTGTTTTTGTTTTTGTTTTTTTTTTCTTTTAAACCAACTGGACTAGTAATAATTGCAGTTTGTCACACACTTTCAGTGGGAAATGTTTTGTGAGTAAATCTCAGTCAATCATAATCTGGCACTGTAAGAAGGACCTTGTTTAGTCTAGGGGCACTAAATAAATTGGCCTTACATCTTTGCTTTCAAGCTGTATTTGAGCCGTGTTTTGTAATTGCCATTTGCATGTCAGAGGGATTGTGTAGGGGTGCTACTCAGATCAAAGTTGCATTCATCTGGGCTTGGGTGTATTAGCTGCAATTAGTAGTGTAATTTTAGGAGACAATGCCACATTTGTAGGTTGAACTGAAACTACAGCAGCACTTCAGCAAAAAAAGCAATGTTGATGCAGTCTGTTTCTCTCCCAGTAGCAGAGACTAATTGCAGTGGGAGGTATTTCTATCATACACACGAAGTCCCCTGACGTATTTCCAAACTAGCATGAAATACTAATTGAAACTTCAGGTACTTTAGTGCTGTGGCTCTCAACCAGGTAGAAAGAAAGCACTGCAAGAAGAGGACATTTGCTTTGTTTGTTATGTGGGGACATGAGAGACAACTGGTCACCATCAGAGGGAAAGGCAGGAGGGTTTGATGTTTTATTTCATGTTCCTGCCTGTCTTCTCGTTAATTAGTTGCTGGTTTTCCCCTTCCAAGGACAGTTGTGCTTGGACTTTGTTTTTGGTTCTGAGGATAAAAAAAGCCAAATCAGAAACCCTTCATTTCACCTGTCCCTTTTTAAAAAAAAATTAAATATTATGCATTTTGGTAGGCAATTATTTTGTCTCTACTGTGGCATCTTGGTCTTGTCTCTGTCCACTGTAATTCCTTCCTGCTCTGACCCAGTGTACAGCAGGGAAGGCTGTTGTGTGAGGAAGGTCATTAAGGAGGTCATTAAAGCTGAAATTATGACTATTGCAGAGTGAGATAAATTGCAGTCAAATTGTGTCTTAAACTTGCAATACTGTTTATAAATGCAAAGGTATTCAATAGAACATGTCTTTTGGATATGCACATCCAAGGGGCTACATGGTTTAAAATTCTAGTCATCTTCAGGTTCGGTTATGGAAAAAAGCATTTAGGTTTGAGCATCCAAGAATCGAACTGAAGTGTGATGTATCCTTAAAATAAAGAGCTCTGAGGGAATTGTTCCTGTTGGACTTGTCTGACGTGGATGTTTTTTTCTGTTGTCTCAAACCCATCTCCACATGCCATGTGGAACTAGGGCATAGACAGTAGGTACCTGTCTATGATCTTATTACCAATCGCAGACATACGTATCTGTGTGTGGTCTTCAATAAGGGCCATTATAGAATCACAATTCAGGTTGGGAGTCACCTCAGATCACCTGCTCCACACCCCTGCTTCAGAGCAGGGCCAGCTGGAAACTGCATCAGCCTACAGATGCTGTGTCTGGGCAGGTGTGAACACCTGCAAGGATCAAGACTCCACACCTTCCTTCAACATTTGGTGTTCGACCATACCTGTGATAAATCCCTTTTCACCCCCTTTTTACTGTGTTGGAATATCTCTTGCTGGGGTTTATATCTGCTGCTTCTTTTTGTATTGCTGTGCACCTGCTGGAACAGTCTGGCCCCATCTTCTCTATACCTTCCTTTTAGTGCACCCATTGTAATGGCAGCAAAGGAAGAATAAATGCAAAGAAGGGAAAAATCTGTGTGTTGCTTAAACCTGGTAATGGGACACACTACTGAAGCAGGGACAGTACCAATGACTGTGGAAAGCCTTACAGAGGGGCTCGGGTCTCCTGGATGGCTCCTTTCCTTCTGAAAGAGCATGAGAAGTCAATTGAAATGCCCACTCTAAAGGGATGTATGTGGGGTTAGATAGGGAGAGGGGAGGGAAAGTTTTGCTGCAAAGGAATTTTTAAAATGAGTGTATTTGGTTGATGCAAATGTGCTTGTAGACTGGGCTTCTGCTCTCTTTTGAATGCACCAAACATAATGCAATGATGAAAATATATTGAACTGATGTTCTTCCCTGCATCTGTAATAAAATATGGAGAGAAGAGAAGGAATTAAGTAAAATTATTTTTATCAAAAATCAGCTTCCTGAGTAGAGAAAGTTACAATTTATTGTCTTTTGTACACAGAGGCATTACTGTTCCAGTGTGAATCTAATTTAATTACAGTACTCTTTTAATCTACTTATTGTTTTGGGATTTGTATTTCTAGTTGCATGTTTTCAATTCAAAAATCTGACGCTTGGCTTTTGAAAAACGTTTTGTATCTCATGATTGTCAGTTACTACTCAATTATAAACATTTTTCTTCCGCAAAGGCCCACTGGTAATAGAGGTATTTATGGAAGCCAAACAATTTGGAACTAGCTCAGGGTCTGCAGTAAAATGCTCAGCCAAATGGTGTTGATAGTAAATGGAATCTTTCTTTTCTTTTCTTTTCTTTTCTTTTCTTTTCTTTTCTTTTCTTTTCTTTTCTTTTCTTTTCTTTTCTTTTCTTTTCTTTTCTTTTCTTTTCTTTTCTTTTCTTTTCTTTTCTTTTCTTTTCTTTTCTTTTCTTTTCTTTTCTTTTCTTTTAAAATAATGTATTTCTAAATGGGTAGATCACAATGACGGCTGAGAAATCTTTGTTGTTCCCTTCTCTCCCATCAGCAGCACTCATATCCAGGCTGAATAAATCCTTTAACAGCATTCTTCGCTTGTGGCCGTTTGATGCGGTTCCAACAGCTTCAAACACAGCAGGCATCCAAACTGCTAGAAGTTGAAAAGGCTGAAACTCCACCATCATGGGAGTCCAGACTGGCAGTGGGGAAGCTTGGCAGTGCCTTGCAGGACCAAAGATGCACACACACAGAGTCCTTCTGCTCTCCTTCTCTCCAATGCACTTGGAACACCCTTCGTAGGGGTCAGGGCTGCTGGACAGCCAGAAGGGTGGTGGCAGGGTGCAGTGAGCATTGGGAGCGCAATGGGACTGACTCTTTGCTTGTTGGAGGGTAGCTGCTGGAAGGAATGACAGTGATACGTGTGCCCTGGCTCTGCTGAAAGGAGTGTTTGTGTGGAGCCGCCGTCCCTGCATATGGTGCTGTACAGAGTCCATCTGCTGGAAGGTGGAGAAGGTGAAGGTGATGGCCAAGACTCAGGGCCACTGGAGCAGTGTCATGTTGGCACTGCTGTGTCCATGAGATTCTTTCCTCAGGTGGTGTTCTGGGGATGTATGGTTCCTGTGTGCTTTGTTGTAGTTTGGGAGTTGGTTCTTAACCTTGCTAAGTCCAGCAGTTTGGTAGCCTGGTGCCTGTGAATGGGCTCTGCCTGTTCAGAAGCTGCAGCCAAGAAATGGGTGGATGACTGGAGAGGGAAAGGCCAGAGGAAAGGCAGCCTGGTGACTATGAGCACCTTTCCTGGACAGAAAGTGATACCTCTGCATAGCACTGGTCATTTCTGAGTGCAGCGTCTCTTCCTGCAGCAGGAGGTCCTGGGAAGTCCAGCTTGAGGGGCAAGCAGATGGCTGGATGCTCCAGCCTCAGTCCATCACCTCTTCCCAAACCCTACACTGGCTGCAGCACACTGATATTCCCTCAAAGCAAGGCTTTCTCTCTGATGGCTGTGCAAATGCGGAAAAGTTCATTTTAACAACAAAATTCCCAAGTAAGAAACCTCAAATAATTAGAGGAAAACCACCACAGAGATATGTAATATCCAGTTGAAGATCTTGCTGAAAACTGAACAGTTTATGCATGTTATATGTGGTTAAGCCGGGCCACTAATGTTAAGACTGTTCAAAGCACAAAATAAATTCTGATTTTGCTCTGTCAGAGGTTGTGGTTCGGTGTTCACACATTCTAGGCTCCAGTTAAATGATTTACTGTACAATTTAATGCCTTTCAGCTGTCACTCGCACAAAACAGTCCCTTGAATGATCTGCCAGCAAATGAAGGCAACACTTGTCCAGGGTGGAGTTGGGCCAGGACTACAAAACCCAATGTGCCAAGATACACAGGAGCAATCACGTAACCCCCTGTGACCCACACTTGGTGCTCAGACAAGTGAAGGCCACACAGCTGTGACTGTATTTGTGAAAACACGTCATTTGAAATATACTGAGACATTCATTCTGCTGTGGGGCTTTCCTGAGTAGTTGCCTTTCAAAGGCTTGTATCACAGGCATGCTGCTGTTTTGTGCCCTTATGAACTCTTCTCTGTTACTGTTCTTTAAATGGTGTGAATTTTTGAAGTGTTTCTCAAAACTCCTTCACAATAGCTTTTAAATTCCTAATTCTCACATAGCAACAGGCAGAGGAGAAAGCTGCCATGGGACAGTGAAAAATGTACTTTGGCAGCAAGGAAGGAAATAAAAAAGCCACTGCTCTTCTCAAACTATACACTTGAGGGTTTGACATGAAACTCTTGAGTTTCTGGCCTTGCCCTTGACTAGCTGAAGTCATGGCATATGACCAAATACTGGTGTATGAACAGCATCTCACTGTGACTTCAGTCATTACTCAGCTTCCTCCACCTCTGGAGTGGAACTGCAGAGGCACTCAGAAATGCAATACCTGCATTAGGATTTGACTTCAGTATTGAGGTTAGTCACCATTTTATATGTTTGAGACCAGACCAAGCCATTAGACCAAAGCTAAGATGACCACAGTGTGGAAGAAACCAAAACCTTGTCTTGCCATTTTTATATGAAGCCTGCAACTAATTTTTTAACCAATAATATTTCTTCTAGAAGGCCCTGGTTTTAAAACCAGATGATGAAGAATCTGCCACAGTCCCAGGTAAAACCTGACACTTACTTAATCCATTGTCAATAATGTGTACCCTGCATCCTGTCTGAAATTTCTCGAGATTCCATTTTTCAGGTTCAGCAGGCATTTTGTGAAAGGGCGTTGGTTTTACAAGTAGCTGAAGACCATGGCTGGGATACCTTTTGAAGATCTCACTTCTGTTGATCTTCCAGAGAGCTGGTCAAGCTCACTTATTCTGCAGAAAATTGCCTCTTTTTTTCTGGTGAGGATAGTGTATGGGGTGAAGGAAAGACCTCTCTTTTGGCAGCAAGGAGTGCTTTGGGCAGCCCAACTAGTCCCCCTGAAACATGTTTAAAGTCTCTCATGGTGTCACATACTCTTCTACGATTCTCAATAGCTTTTGCAACTTTCTTCTTAATTCTTGTAAATTTTCTATGATCTCTTGAAATATGGATACTGGAAGCAGACTGTTTTTTTCCCAAAACTAGTGCTACATGTCTTTAATTAACAAGATCTTTAATTCTGTCACAGAAAATTACATCAGCATCACTGTGACATCCTCTCTTGCCCTTTCCTGTGAGTTATGATTCAGTACTGTCTGAAAAAGGGAAGAGAGCCACTGTCAACTTCTCATTGCTGCTCCCTTCTGTACTTTGATGGGTAACTCAGCTGGGAGAGCTCTTCTAAACTGGGAAAAGCAGGCAGGAACAAACTGCTTGGGATGGCTCTGAGTCTGGGACAGTCTCCAGGGTTTGGCTAACAGCGCTGACCCAGAACGGCCTGAAAGTCAAATAAATGCCCACACATTCAGCAGAAGTTACTTCTAGGCTCCAAATACATAGTGTAAAAAATCTGAGTTACGTTCGTGCCATGCCGCTGCAGGGTTCTGATGCTGATTAGCACCAGTGTGCAGTGGCCTTCCTGGAATGAGTGTCCCACAGGGAACAGCCCTTCCAGGAGCCCTGGCAATGCCCATAAGCGACCAATGATTTCAGCAAGAACAGCAATATTTCAGCTGCAAGTGATTTCAGCTCTCGTGGTTTCAGCTTTTATAATGCTGCTCTTGTAAAATCACCCAAAAGTGGACTTGAAAATGGAGAGAGAGAGAGAGGAGACTTGTATAGCAGTTCCACAGGTAGCCTTTATTGTCCAGCTCTCCTGCAAAGGGGTGGCTAGGAACGAGGCCACCTGAACTCAGTGGCACAAACAGGGGCTTTTTATGGGGAAGGTAGGGGGTGGGGTGGAAATCCTTTGGCCAATGGGGTAAGGGCTATTACCATGAAGAAACAAGGCATGTTGGGAGTGCCTCTGAACTCACCCTGAGAGTGAGGAAGGTTTCTTTATGCCTGGGGAGATTCTTTTTGCCCTCAGGCCTCACTCCTCCAGGGGCGTGCAGAGAGCTCTTGTGCCAGGGGCTCACAGCCCTCCACAGTGCCGTGTAGTTGTGTTTTCAGACCCAAAGCGGTGGGGCAGCAGCTTTCACAGTTTCACAGCAAAATCATTTGTCTCTAATAGCACCTTCAGAGATATGAAACAGCAGTGTTGCATCACTGTCTGTTTGTAAGAGGAGGAAACCTGAGTGGAGTGTTACACAACAGATAGGAGGGTGGCAGTAATAATGGATGAGGTTATAATTACTGTTACTTGCCAGGTTTTTATGAGATTGTCCCCCCCACCCCTTCCCCACCAATTTCAAAGGGACATTCATTGTTTTGTCTATTTGAGACCTTAATTGTTGTGCTGGGTAGGGCAGACAAAGCATACCTCCCAATTAGCCACTTTTTTCCATGTAATTATTCCCTCTCTATTTTCTGGAATGCAGAAGGGGACACACACAAAAGGGATGCATTTTGCTAGGAGAGGAAGCAGAGTTAGAAAGAAACATAGGATTTTGCACTCTGCTTTTGATCAAGATGTGTTCAGCAGATCTTTTTCTTCTGTCTTAAACTCTTCCAGAACAATCTTTGCGACGGATATTAGAGCACTGCAGCAGTCAGTGCTGTTGCATGACGATATGTTGAATTCACTTAGAAAATGAACAGGAATCTAAATACCTAACTACCCTCATGGCACTTTTCAGGTACATTCTGTACTTAACAGCTCACTTTTTTACCTAAGTGTTTGTGTCACACTTCAGAGACGACTGCCCTGTCTCAAGCCAAAGAGACTCATTTGAGTGATCAAAACCTATTTCTGTCAAAATACTAACCAACAAACTATTTCCTTATTGTCCTCTAAATCCCCGAGGAAGGACCACATCCAAGTCATTCTCCTGGTCACATTGTTGCAGCTCCTCTTGTTTGTGGGTGGTCCACAAGGTGCTCAAAAACATTGCAGTACTATTGTACTTCTGGGGACAAGTGCAGAACTAAACATGGTGTTCCTGCAGTATTGAATTGCTGCTCCAAAAAGACCAGCACTGGTGTATCCTAGACAAATGCAATTCTTGGGGATTTTCAGTTCTTGGGATCTATTTGATTGTTTGTTCTTTTGTTTATTTGACGTTACTGAGTTTTAAGACAAACCAAAGAAAGTAAGTATAGTAGGGGGAAAAACCTAAATCAAATGTTTGATGAAAGCCTGGGATAGCTGGGGTTATTCAGCCTGGAGAAGAGACGAGACTGAGAAGACCTTATTGCAGCGTTTCCATATATACAGAGGACTTACAAGAAAGACAGAAAAGCATTTTATCTGGTCCTGTGGTGACAGAGGCAACGGTTTTAAAATTAAAGAGGATAGGTTTAGATTGGACATAAGGAGGAAATTCTTTACGGTGAGGGTGGTGAGGCACAGGAACAGGTTGTCCAGAGAAGCGGTGGATGCCCTAACCCTGGAAGTGCTCGACATCAGTTTGGATGGAGCTGGTATAGTGCAGGGTGTCCCTGCCCATGGCAGAGGGAGTTGGAACTAGATGATCTTTAAGGTCCTTTCCAACCCAAACGATTCTGTGGTTCTGTATTACTGAATGATATATTGTAAAGATGTTCAGGAACAACTACAAAAAACCCTCAGGGCTTATGGTGATCCCTGTTTCAGGTCCTTGATGGCAACAAAGGCACAATTCCAAGGACCACTGTGCATGCCTCACTGCCCTCATTGGGTTGCTGCCCGTTTTCAAACACCAGCTAGTGGGGTTCTCTGGTGCTGGGGAAGTTTCTACTCTCACTGATCACAAATGCACATGGAAAGGAATAAAAAACCCCAAACTCATTTTTAAGTGGCTTGCTGTAAATGGTGACACCTCAACCACTCAGGACCCCTACAGTGTCAAACTAGGTTAGCAGTTCAGCTACATTTCAAACAGTTGATTCCTTTTTAAGAATAAGCCTTGGAGGTGAAATTATCACTACTGAATCAGTCTTTAATGTGATAAGTACAGTGAAGCAGTACAGTCAATTCCAAGTGTCTGTTTCAGAGAGTACCCTCTTTATTGTGACTGTAGCTGCAAAAGGGAAGAAATTTTTACGCCTTTACACAAAAAGAGTGGTTTAAAAAACATTGAGTGGATTGTGCTGAACATTCACTTAACTTTTTTTAACTGTGACACCATCTGGGAGATGTGTAGGTGTGGCAATCACTCTCCAGATAGACCAAGGGAGAGGTTGTACCTACAGTGGCCACTGAAGGGTAGAGTTGTGCATGCTGCAAACAGCCATGACCTTAATTAAACACTCAGACTTTCAGCTGGATTAGCCTAATTTGAAGCAAGCTAGAGTGCAACACACAAGGAGCTCCCATAGTAGCCAAGTTTGTCCAACAAAGTCTCTCAATTTGAAGTAGGAGGACCAGAGAAAATGCCAGCAAAGGGTCATGGCAGGCTTCATTTGGGCAAGGCTCCTGCAAGCTAGAGATGATGGAGAACACAGAAACTCGATGCACGAGGTATAAGCACTGTGGGAACCTTTCCAAATACTGCCTGCTGGAGAATTTGTGGAGTCCCACTGGTCCTTGCTTAGGAGTGGGGCTCACTGGGATCTCTGGGCAGGTAGGATGCAGTACAACTGGAGCATGCTGATTAAGGAATGTATGTGATTATGGGTTGGAAAGTCAAACTCTCAGAGCAGCTGGAGCCAGATAGCTCTGTAAACCCTATGCAGTGTCCCAGTGCCAGCTCCTCAGCCATAAAATCACCCAAGCATACACCAGGAAACAAAGCATTAGAAAGGACTTGTGAGGATGTACCTCTTAAGCATCTGAACCATTTTTGAGCTGTGGCTTGGCCAGACAGGGTATGTGTGTTAAATCCTCTGAAAAAAATCACATTTCCATTGAAAGACTTGTACAATGAGGCTGCTCCTGTCTTTTGATGGGCTATGAGGACAGGGATTAACATGCAGTTTCTGTAACTAGTATGATTAATAGAATATGTTGCTCTAAGTAAAAAATATAGAGTGGGGCTTTTCTTAACTTAAAATTGTGATGATTCATCTAAATTGAACTTTAGAAAGCCACAGAGATAAGAAATAAATCTTCTCAGATCTGCATACATGCCTTTTCCAAACCTTGCTGTTCTCCTAACCCATTTGTACTGTGCCCAGTTCAGCTTTGCACTGTTGCTGAGTGTGGATGAACTTGCACGGCTGGAGCGGCTGCTGCCTCCAGCCAGCACCAAGGAGTGTGCAGTCAGCCGTGCTCCAGCAGAAGCTGGGTGGTGGGAGCCACATGAGTGACTGGTCTGCAACTCAGCAGCTACCCTTGTCAGAGGATTGCAAGAAAAAATAAACAGCAACTGGGACTCGTTTCACTTGACATTTTTTTGACTAGATGCTTTTGTGTAAAGCATCATGTAAGCAAATCTTCCTGGCACATTTTAGAGCTAGAATGGGTGTCACTGATTTAATCATGGTCTTAAGGCTTGGCTAAGGCCTGGCTAATCATAGCACCTCATCACCTCACTGAACAGGAAGTCATATTCACACTGCAAGATCTGTGGGATTTAGTAGGATTTAATCCCTGTTATGGATGAGAGAACATTCAGCTGACGCAGTTTCTCTAGGCTTCAGCTGAAATGACTGCAAGCCCTGGAGCTGCTATGAAGCCAAGGTGCTGAGCGATGCCTCAACACCCACACAAATATTCCCCTGGCCCCAATGCAGTGCTGTGGGCAGTGCAAGCACCAGAGGAATCCTGGCATGACTTCAGGTCAGCTCCCTCTCTGCTGCTGGCAGATCTCCCCTTAGGATCTGCAATTTGGAATTTTTTCCACAGTAGGCAATCTCAGTAGAACAGGTGATGTAAAGAAGTGAGAGGAAAGGAAAGGTAACAAATATGTATAGCAGAAACAAAGCTGACTTTTTGCATTAATAGCAGCAGGTCTGGCCAAAACTTTGAGTCTGGTTTTTGGCGTTTAAATCTTATAGGCAGCGAGTCATCTGGAATAATTTTGTAAGTTTTCCTTTATAAATTTTTTTCCTTGATATTCCTTGAGATGCAGCTGAAGCTGGACGAAGAACAACTCAGTCACACCACATGAGGAAAGCGTGCCGAGTCCTGGCAGTCAGTGCTGCCTCCTGGTCGGACAGACGCCGTGAGCAGCACCCGGAGTGTGCAGTGGTGCTGGGCCCTGCTGCCCCCCTGCTGCCCCCCTGCTGCTCCCCTGCTGCCCCCCTGCTGTCCCCTGCTGTCCCCCTGCTGTCCCCCTGCTGTCCCGATACCTCTGCTTTGCAGGTGGTACCAGCCCAGGCTGCCAATTCATGCAGTGCATGAATGAGAAAAGGCCGTAATTCTCTCCAGATCCCCAACAGTCAAGTGAAGAAACGAAGAGGCACTGAAAGAGATATATCTGAAATCCAGCAGCATAGACACAGCCAAGGGGATAGTAACCTAAAATTAAAATTCCAGAAAAAAACCTCCCAACAAGCACATGCATTGGTTCACTAATGGCAGCGGTACAGAAAAGGCAGTTTGCCCTTAGAGTGTCTGTTTCTGCTTTCTTTTTGTGGTTTGTGTATTTGGCCTTTGCACAGTTGTGCACCCCTGGACATAGCAGGATGCCAATATTAGATGCCCACATTATCCACAATATCAAGCACCATTAGAAACCCTTTGTAAAGCTGTAATTTTTTAGTTTCCCAAACTGGGATTTCTTGGGTAGAGCTGTAGTGATTTAACATTTTATGTTGCTTTACTCATTTTGATCACCTTATAGTTGCTGCTCACAAGTGCAATGTTTGGCATCTTGCTCTGGTTAACCACAAACTTTCCAAGTATTGTTGAAAAGGCAGTTTCTGTCTGACCAATTTAGTGGACTGGTATTTTGACTGTTTTTGTTATTTTTAACTGATTTTCATCCCTGGCGCGTTTTTTTTTTTGTTTTGTTTTTTCCCTCATATGTATGTCCTGTCCAGTGAGTGTGATAAATTCTGCAGTTAATTTTCTAATGGCAAAATTGCTTCCAACTTTCTACCGGACTTTTTCTGGAAAAAACACATCACATTACGAACCATGTAGCCCTTGACTGTCGCAAGAGGCAGCACCCAAACCTTCTACAGTCTGATCACAACATGACACAGGACCATCACACTTGAACAGCAAACATGGCCAGGGCTGGACAATTACCTGCTCAGAGGTTCTGAGAGGAATATTCTCAGTACCTGAGTTGCCATGAACAGAGCACACAAACGTGGCTGACTGGCAGTGCTGGGGAAAAGGAGGATGTGGTGGAGGGCAAGCATAGGGACTGAAAGATGCGGCCTTCTGTGTTATCCCCTCCTTGGAAAAGGCACAAGAAGCAGTTGCTCTTCTCAAACATTCTTAAGAACTGTGGGGCTAAAAGCAGGCACAGGGAAACCAACCCCATGGTGCCACTGGTTTATGAAGGTGCTCTAGAAAAGCCATCGTCCCAACCCGGCTCTGATGAGAGCGCAGGAGGTCACACAGAGCAGTACTCAAAAAACTAAAGCAGCGTCTTTATTTTATACATAACCATCAGTATAAAAAGTTTATTACATAAGAGCTGTTCTGTTTACAATATATTATATTGCTTCAAGCTGATGCAGAAAGTTCATACATTATAGCTCTACTTTGTATACAATATATTATGTTGGCTAAATGGCACCATTGCAGTTTATTTTTAATACACAGTACTTCACAAAACTGTAAAGCCAGAAATAACATTGAATTGAATTATTCAGTCTTTAAATTAGGCAACTTATTTATTTATTTATTTACTTATTTTTCTTAAGGCAACTTGTAAATACACAATATATAAAAAATAGGAAAAAGCACCTTTCTTTTGTCTTAGGCAAATTACATCTGTAGTCATTGGAATAATTCAGGTTAGCATCTTCAATGTTTTCTGCTTGAATATTGCTACTTAATTTTTGGAAAATTTGCAGCTCTTTAATCAAAAAATGAAGTTTAAATGTAACTGAAGTATAGTACAAAACACCATCCAAAGCACTGAAAGAAGAAGCCTATATAATCTTGCTACAAAAGTATTTATAAAACTTAGAAAGAATAGCAAGTATCAGCTCAGTGGTTTATAATGAAGCTAATAAAGTTCCAGCTGGTAATCTTAACTGTAATGAACAGCATTTTAACATTCAATCCATGACAGGTTAATGAAGCTATGAACTTTGTGTAACACGAACCATTTCAGATGTTGGAGCTCACCAGATGTAATTGGACTCGGGTGGAACATGCCTCTCCTCGGCCCTTTTTGGTGAAGGCGTGTGCTGCCTGTGCTTGCTGCCTGCCGGCCTCAGGGCGCTCAGACCGCTGGCTCCGTACCCTGGAATATTATCCAGTTCAAGAAAAAAGAATCCACAGAAGTGGGCTCATGATCCACAAATAATATTTCAAGTGGAAACCGCCTGCCCCATTTGAACAAAGGGTTTTGCTTTGCCTCACAAAAGTGTCCACATCTCTCTGTTACCCCTCAGGATGAACGAGGTCCTGCCAGACAGAAAGATGCTTGCACCTGCCAGGGAGCCCAGGGACCATCAGCACACTCAGGCTGTCACTCAGCCCTGGGTTCACAAGTGCATTCCCTACACCAGGTGGGTGACAGTCATGATGATCTGCCAGCAACAGGCTCTAGAATGGGGTGTAAGAAACCCCCTGGGGAGGATCCGCACCAGCTACCTGAGCTGGGCTTTGGTTTATGGCTGAATGCAAAGAGAGAGAACAGCAGTGACCATAAACACCTGGAGGGGAAAAAAGCAGTCTGAAACAGTCTTAGTAGGGCTGCTTTGTTGTGGAAAATGAAAGCGAACCATAAAAATGGAATCCAAAGTATTATGTTGTAATTCATTATAGGTTCGTTTACCCATGTCATTACTTAAAGCTCATGGAAATGGCTTTGGAAAACTGAGCTCCACATTCAATTTTTTAACCACTTCTTTTTTAGGAAAATAGCAGCCATTCATTTGATGGAATATGAAACAAGTCTCTCAAATTAACTATAACTCTTCTCTCAAGATCAGGAGATGTTTGGTTTCAGTTGAAAAGAGTGAATTGCAGTGCATGCACATGTATGGACATTGAAAACAGCGCTGAATTTCGCCCAAATGTCCGTTTCACAGTTTCTTTGCTAAATACAAAGAGATTAAACACAGCAGGACTGCACCCAAACTCCAAGTAACGAAGGATGCAAAACTTTGGAGTTGCTAATGTGTGACTATTGACTTCTCATCACAAGGCAGGTATGAGCTTTGGTTTTGTTGTACAGGTACTTCTTTGATGACAGTCACCTAAAGTATGTATTTGTTTTCACTTGCTATCTGAGTTCTTTATAAGAAGAGCATGACAGGAAAAAAAAATCATACTGAAGTTCTTACTGGATATATCCAATTGTATTTCAAATAATTATATAGTTCCGTTTAAAACCCAGAGAAATTATGAGTTGCTACAATAGAAGGAAAATGGACCAATAAGCACAAGAGAAATTAAGTTTGAGAACTGTAACTTTGCTTTGGGACAATGTATTTTGTACGCTGAGCACAGGTGGGAAGAGAAGGGGAAAACTGTGGGAAAACTGTGAAGTCACTAAGCACAGATCTTGCATAACTCTTCAACTTTTCCCCAAAATTTCTGAAGGATATTTCATTTTTTCTAGGTTTTAATCAGCTCTAAAACCCGTCAGAATTTTACTTTTAAAAATGCCTACCAAACATTTCAAACCCAGCTGATATTACTGAGGAGGACAGAAGGACTTGGATCCCTTCCAAACTATGGATAGAAGACATGCAAGGTCCTCCTCTAGTCGATACCACATTCTGGAATTTCTACTACAAGGATGATCTTGGTAAAATACTTTCAAATTACTAAGATTTTTTTTTTAAGTAGGTAAAATTACAAGCTATTGAAAACCTTTGTTTTATTGTTTGGATTAAAGATTAGAAAAAAGGGAGTGCAGTATCATTAATGATGCTGGAAAGGCTCTTGAAGCAGTCATTTCTATATAGCATAGGCTGTGTAAAATCTGGGATATGATCCCAGGGTATATCTCAGGGTTTGCTTCTCACTTACTTTTATTGCAGTGTCTCCCATGCCAGCCTTCTTTGCACTGGCATTTGTTGGGCTCCACACAGGTGCCATATAGGCCACAGCTGGGTTCACAGACAGCTGTAAAAAAGAGAGCACATAAGCCTGACCTCTTGACATTTCATCCAGAGACAGTCACACATTTGCTTTCCCTGCTGTTCCACATGATGGGTTGGTCCTGCTGCAGGTTGGGGCTCCCACAGGAAATCTGTGCCTTTGCACTGAGTGCATTTATAGCCCTGAAACCGTCCACACACTACCCCTTTACCTGCAAGGTCTGGCTCAGCCTCCGTCAGGGAGAATCAGGTTGTACAATGCTGAGCATCTGCCAGAACCAGTGGGAGGAGGAGGGTAGTCCCCAGCACACCTCTCACAAAGTGTTCTCATTGTATTTTAATCTGACAAAGTATTGATATTTTATTAAGCATTTCACTATTACTAAATGTCTATTGTTGAGCTGACACACTGCTGTTTTATAGAAACTCAAGAGTACAGAAGGCACTGTGAGGAGAATTCTGTAAAAATATGTTTCTTGTTTCCTAATTTCCTGAAGTCTGGTGTATGCTGCATGTACAGAAAGTAAAATAACTTTGACAACAAACAATTAGAACTGGTGTTATGTAAAAAAGATACTGTACAGCAAGCTCAGTGTTCCCACAAGGACTGATGGAGTGGTTTTGATACTCACGTTTTGAACACAGGTCTCCCTGGTAGCCTTTGGAGCATTTGCATTTATTCTTACCAGTACATTTGCCTCCATTGCGACAGGGTTGATGGCATTTACCTAGAAGTTGAAAACAGAAACAATGGTCTTAGTCCCTGTGCCTGCTGGAGACAAGTGTCTGACAAGCTTGTCATGTACCTGAAAACTCATCAGATGTTAACGTAAGTGTGCGCACTATGGACCCATCAGGAAGACTGCTGCAAATCTGTGCTTCCAATTTATAAGGCTTCTTCTGCCTTGCAAATATGACAATAATTTGGCATTGCCAAGGACTGTGTGACCTTGCAGCTTTTGCCCAGATTTATGCCACTCTGACTCTGGCAGAATCCCCCGTGTGACCGGTCACTATTGACTCCTGCTCTCCTCACTCTGCGTGGGGGTGGCAGCACTGCCCAGACTGTGTGGTTCCAAAGAGTGGGATCCAAACCTAGAGGGCCCTAGCAGAAAAAAATGTGGTGGCATCTGGGAGCTGTAAGATACTCAGGAACTGACAGGTATGGCTACTACTTGCAGACAATAAATAGACTGGCTGGGCCTGTCAGCTTGTAGCACAGGCTGGGGAGCACCGTGGTGCTGTGGACAGTAAAACGAGGGATGTTCCACACAGCTCCTCAGAAACTAAAGGCACGTTAAAAAACCACGCCCTTCTTTCCTGTTTGCAAAGAATAGAGCAAATTTGCTAACTGTAATTGGAACTGGCAGACATTTTTCCAGGCTCTTGGGCCGGAAATTACTTTCCCTTCCATACAGGCTTTGCCAAAGGCAGAGGCTGGACCTGATGGTGTTGTTGTAGGAAGTCTTATTTGGCCCAGATTGCCTGGGATTGAAGAGGTCCCCATTGGTGGAGGAGATCCACAGTCAATTTCTTGCTGGGCATGATACACCAAGGACCTTCCTCAAACTTAACATCAAATGTGCCATCACCAGAGTGTCAATACCTTGTTGGAATTTGTCTGCATTACTGAACTTGAATTAAATCTTCAGTTCTCTCTAGGCAGGGGAGTACAGTGCCCATGAGCTCAGTCACCCCCAGCCTGAGGATGGCTCACTGTCACCTCCCTGAGCACTCTTGGCCACCAGGAACTGCACCCTCAGTCCCTTGCCACCGTGGTGCCCCTATGTGCCAGTGCACCTTTTCTCACTGTTGTCCAAACCCATTTTTTCTCTTCTAATGCCACTACATATTTTAGATTCTTCAGAAAAGAGGAAAAAAAGGCACCCTTCCTAGATTTAGCACTAATATTTACCTGAATCTATGAGCAAACAAGTACTGGAACCTGGGGCACCAAACTGCTCTCTTTCCTTTTCCCTTTCCCTTTCCCTTTCCCTTTCCCTTTCCCTTTCCCTTTCCCTTTCCCTTTCCCTTTCCCTTTCCCTCTTTTTTTTTTTTTTAAGAAAGCTATTAACTGAGACCTGTTCATTTAAGCCTCAACACTGCCTTGCTGTGCTGAAAACCTCATTTCGTGATCACAGACTGCCCTCTTGGGAGCTCAACACCGCAGGCAGCACCTGCTCAGCCTTCAACCCCTGCAGACCTCTGTGATGCACATGTGCATTGTCTATAGAAAGGAAACACTTGTTCCTAATATGCATAATTATTTTAATAGCTCTGAAACAAGCTTCATAAGCAGCTGATGGAACAAACTGCGCTAAGGAGAGTTAGTGTAAAAGCACAATTTCCCTGCAGGAGCCTCTGGAGAGGGAAACTTCAGGTATTCTAATTTGCAAACATTTGCGTCCCAAGTAATTAACCACTGAAAAGAGCAATGCCAAAGAAATCCATGAATTTTCCTAGTTTTTGAGGAAATCTGGAGGATATGGGTAAAGAGGTGTGACATCCAACTTCCACCAAATTGCAACAGACAAACATTTGGCTCAGCACAGTTCAATTAACTTTGGACTAAGACATTGTCACAGAATGAAGGAAAGAGTAATAACTCTCTCTGTTATTGTCTGAGAAATGAAAAAAGAAACAAAAGAGCTGATGGCAAATAGGGGAGGAATCCAAAGAGAAATAAAACTCTGGATTCAAAGCGAAACACTAATTAGAGACAATGCATACCTATTGCTAGGAAAAAACTTGGAAGACTGTGAATTCTTGTTAGTGTTGTACACTGGGTCCAGTACACTTCCCAGGAGTCTTACAAAGTGATTCAATTATTACACAAGCAGTGAAAACCTATTCAAAATGCAAAAAAAAAAAAAAAAGCCCCCAAAAAAACCAAAAACAAAAGAACAAAACCTTGCAATTTTCGGAAAATGGCTTTCTGCTTGTTGAAAGGTTTTCTCCTCTCACATTTTAAGAATCCCATGACTGAATGTAGCTGGCCCTGGATCTAAGAAAATAGACCAAGTTGCATTTCTCCTTTGGTGTTTCTAAGCCTCGTCTGGATTTCTTGCAGTCTTCCACTGCTGTGCTGGCACTGCTGCAGTTCCCAGAGGTGATGACAGCTGTCAATCACAGTGTAACAATTGCTGTCCCAGCTGTACAAGAGCCAAAGTAAATGCATAGCTTTCCTTGCTCTCATTGATGTGAACCCAGTTTAGGTATTAGCATACTGTGATTCTGAATTTGTTTTTCTTTCTTTTGTACAGGAACTAGTTTACTGCCTGTATTTTAATTAATTTAATCTGAGTTTCACAGGTAAGCCTTTCCAAGAAGTCAAAGTAGTTGCACCTATACCAAGCAGCAGTAGACAAATATGGGCTTCAGCTCCTCAGACAGATCAATTAAATGGACTGCCCTTAATTATACATGCTGTAATAACAGTCCTAAGAATTCTCCTCAAAAAACCACCACTGAAATAAAATATGTGCTTCTCTCTTTGAATAAAACTTTAATCTTCATCTGAAAAACGTCAACAAAGTTGACTTTTTGGAGAAAGAAATGGAGTTCTGCCAAAGAGTAAAATTCAAACTTGATGTAAGCAAAGGTAAATCCCTGGAAACACTGTTGTTCTTGTGACATGTGATCTGAACTTATATGAATAGGAAATTTTTATTAACTTAAAAACAACAAAGCTTTGCTGCTTCTTTTGCCTCAATTTTTAATGAGGTAAAAAGGAGTTGCAAAATGCCTTGTAATGCATAGAGATATGGTGAAAAATTTACATACAACTACTGTTTCTCTACACAGAAATACTGAGCAAAATATAGGTATTACTGCAGCTGTGTGCTTTCTTTGCACAATAGTTCACTTATTGTCATGTAGTGGCTGACAGCAGTTTAAGAGTTTATTTCCATGTGTTTCCAAAGTGATAAAAATTTCCTAATTGTGAGAAGAGCCTGTTTCTACTGACGCATATTAAAAAATGCTCTCCATGCTCCTGTGAAGGTGCTGGGGAACACCAGTGAGATTATTTACAGCAGGGAAAGCTTCCTGCACAGTGTCCTGTTAGAAGCCCTAAGTCCAGGAAGAACGAGATCCAGTGGTACACTCTCAAGTTACCTCATGAATGTAACTTTATATGTTACATGAAAGCTCTCAGCCCTTACGGTTCAGTCCTCCTTTTGTCTCAAACCCCTTCATTCCCAAGTTATTTTAGCTCTTTCAGAGGTGTGGGCTCAAACCTAATCTGCTGTGCTCAAGTGTGATTTGCCATAAAGTTTGAAAAGACACGCCCCCCACAGGCTTGGCATGGCAGTACATCTGTCTGCCACAGGGTGCTGCTTGTATAGTTATGGCCTGAGGATTCTTACCAAGCCTGGTTACTAGTGAGAACAAAACAGGGCAGGGGATGAGATGGTCTAGCAATGAATCAAACTTCTAAGGAGGACACTCATTTGGAGGCATGTGGCATCTGACTCTGAGGGTCCCAAACTTCTGTGTGAGACTCTTACTGTGAGCCCAGCAGAAGCAGGTCACTTGTCATCATTCAGGCATTGACACTAGAAGAAGTTGACATAAGTGAAAGCAAACACACAGAGATGCCACTCACTAATTTCACATTGGTCTCCTTCATAGCCCGAAGGACAAATGCATTTTCCCAGATAGAAACACGTCCCTCCATTGAAACAGGTGGTTGTGCAGTTTGCTGAAACAAATAAAAGAGGAATGAACTAAGTCATTACTGTGAACTAAGTCTAACTTGGACTTAATGTTTTCTGCTGCTCATCATAAATAAACATTGGACAGGTTTTAAAAAGCAGGATTAACCTCTTTTCATGTGGTTTACAAAGGATGACTGAAACGTGGTTATTCCTACATAATGCTTTACACGGGCACACACACAAGGTAATACAGAATGAGACAAGTGAACAATACAGCAATGAGCTCTCTGAGGACACACTGTGTTACATCTTTACCAATCCCCACACATAAAGCTCATTGAAGGATTAAGGCACTATTGCTATTGAAATTGCCACCATCTGATAAAAGGAGCAAAACCTAAGACTGGAAGATACTTCTACAAGGGAATACTTTCACTGAAGTTTTTAAGTAATGCTTTGACTAAAAAGAAACTTTTATAAGATTTTCTGTGTGCTGACAAAGATGCAAATGCTCTGTCTTGCAGCTGTCAAATCACTTGCGTTATGTTAGATGTGACTTTTCACCAAACAGCTGGTATTCACATTAATCCTTCAAGACTCTGGGAGCATTTCATGAAAGTGTGCATTTGAAAACTTTATTAAATGTGGTAAAAGTCTGTCCAAAATCTAGATACAAAAGATGAGAGCATTGACACCAATAGTTTGTGCAAAATAATAGGAGGGTTCACATTATTTTGCTGAAAAGTCCTCTAGGGCCTTTTGTATTCAGTCTTTACTTCATATAGACCTGCAACAACTAATGCAGCATGGTGTTCTGCTCTGCCATGAACAGGTCAGTTATATATTTCTGCTGGAAACGACTTGTTTTTTCTACATGATAGCTTGGAATGTTTCAAATTACTATTCTGAATAAATGATTGTTCATTTCTATCCTTCATGAGCCACAACGCAGCAACAACAAATGAATAGCTTGTGTACTTTTTCATGTGTTCTGATGCAGCACATTAATCTACTAAATAATTAGCTAAAGTAATTTTACTACAGGAAACTAGAGTTCAAATAGCGATTTTTTTTTTAATTTCCCCCCCTACTCCTGTCTCTCTCCTCGCCTCCAAAATGTAAGTTATTTTTGTGTAAATCCCACAGCTTTCAGTGGATCAACCCAAGTGATTACCTAAACTACCGTTCACAGAGCTGGGGTATATGGATGCCTGCAAATCCCTATATTCTTCCAGCAGCTGCCAGGCTTTGCTAGAACATCTATTTTAAGAATCACAGTATCTTAAAAACTTATTTACTTATCTCTTGCCTGACTTTCCGAAATGCCCTCCTAGAGGGCAAGCGCCAGCGGTGGTTGCAGAGAGGCTGCGGGATGCCGAGCCGGGCGCTGGGCTGGCCCTTACCTTTGTCGCAGTTGATGCCGTAGAACCCCGGGGGGCAGATGCAGAGGCCGGGGGTGATGCAGAGCCCGCCGTTCATGCAGCGAGG
The DNA here is from genome assembly GCA_013398175.1 of Climacteris rufus. NCBI lineage: Eukaryota > Metazoa > Chordata > Aves > Passeriformes > Climacteridae > Climacteris > Climacteris rufus. Next base: position 788,799 of record VZRZ01003917.1, on the reverse strand, counting down.
AACACACAGTGCTGAGGAGTGGAGAGAGCACAAAAAGCATCGCTGGTGTGAGAGCAATTGGTATTTAAATACACAGCACATCGACTCCTTAACCTACTTTTCCTTCTGTCCATTGTCCTAAGTTAAAGGCACTTTGCAAAATGCCTCTGTTAGTGGGTTAAACCTTTTATATCTTTGGTTTGGACCTGGCAATTTGTGTATAGTGCCACTAAAAACTGAAGGCTAAATTAAGTTCAAGTCTGATTCCATATGGAAGTAGAAACTGCCTCTTGTACAGTTTAATGCCAGAGGAGAGCAAAGTACACACATACATCTACACACTCTGGATGTTTAAAATACCCCCAGACAAGTCCTCTCTATAACTGTATTCTGGTTCCTCTGCTGTGCAGGCAGGACTATCTCAGAGGGGTCAGTAACTCAGAGTAGTTCCCATGCAGGCTTTACAATGAACCCTCCCATCTCCTGCATACCTGAGCATAAGCATGGCTATCTAATTTTAGCTAGAAAAGCCTGCTGCACAGCCAAACTGTCCTGCATGCTCCCTGTGAATCTTCTCTGGAGCCCCTGTGCTCTTCCAAGACCTCTCTTCCTTGTGGTTACCCCAAAAGGCTCTTCAGATAGGCACGTTAGGGGGCAATGCTTCCCTTTGTGGTTGCCCGCAGTTGGTACATGCAGTGAGGTTGGGTCCATGCTAGTGAGTTAAACAGCACCCAGGTGTGGGGCCAAATGGCCTTGTGAAATTATCTTGTGAAATTGTTGGTGGCATTCCTGGCTTGGCTTTGTCCTGGCTGACCAGCAAGCCCTCCTGGCCATGGTCCTGGGAGGAGTAATGGGTATGAGCTCCTCCCAGTGGGGGAGTTTGTAGTGGGTTTGTTGGAAGGTAAGAATTTGTTAAACATATGCATGCAAGCTGTGCCAGTTGCCTTCCAGGCCAGAGAACACTCCTTGATCCTTTGTACTTAATATTTTTGATGTAGCCAGAGCATTTTGATGTAGCCAGAGCATTTTTGATGTAGCATCAGAGCAATCTGAATGATTGTATTGGAGTAGGATGGTCATGGGGAAGGGCATCTCCAGTCACCGTGGGGAGGGACTGCCACTGGGAAGAGGAAGGGAGGGATAGGAAGAGGATTTCGTTTCCTTGCCAAGTCACACCAATTTCCTGGTCCTTCACTGCTGAAAATGTTGGTTTGGGCTATTATTCACCAATGGAAGAGAAAGAGAATATTCCCTTTCATCTTCCCATCTTTGTTTTCAGCCTGCTTACAAATCAGGTCTTATCTCCAAATAAAAAAATGCAGAGCAACTAAAGTACAGTACTTTGTTTCCCAGCTAGTGCTCATTAGCAGAATTTTATTTAATCTTCTTGCCAGATGGATTCCCTGTGATTAAGGATCACTTAACTATTACATCAGTTTTTGTTAAAAGCAATCTGAGAGAGAAAACATTTTTCAAGTAAGCAATTCTATTTTCATTAGACCACGATGATAATAACAATTCTTTTACATTTTTGAACTCAAAATATGTGAAATCTTCAGAATAGGCCATTTTTAATTTTAGGAGAGGCTACAGTGCAGGAGATACAGTTTTCTTGATATTGTGGTGAATAAGACACTTGAGATTTTGTTTAAATTACCTTTCTCACAATGAGGCCCGTAAAATCCATCAGGACATTCACAGACATGTCTTTCGTTGCAAAACCCTCCATTTCTGCATCCTCCTGGACATTCCGCTTCATAAAATATAACAACAATCTTAATTAAAATGCTATATACTTCAGCCATCAGCCTGCTCTCAGTAGGATCAATATGTTTCTTTGACACAACAGTAAAAATATTTGCTGGCAGACAAACACTAAAGAAATGGAAATTCAGCTAAGATTTCTTCAAGTTAGTTTCTCTTTTAGTAATCTACAAATAGAGGTTTCATCATGTGTCCAAATGTGTGATGTGCTTGCTGATAGACTGTCTGTTTGCATTGCTCTGCTGCTCTGTAAGTGCATGAGCAATGTGGATGCTCTGCTAAACCCAGCACTTTCTTTCCTGTGTGGAAATGAGCAGGCAACTCAATGCAGAACTTGCATGGCTAGTTAGACCTGCCTTCAGTGTGCAGGACCAGTTTCAATTTCTGGAGCCTGAAGTAGACTTCACTGCAACTTGCATTGCATTAACAACCACATCTGTTACTACTGAGGTGACAAAGTGATGAAATCTGTGTTCAAATGAAAGAGTGAGCTTCAAGGCTAATTGAAAGAAGGCCAGAAAGGAAGATGAAAGCACTCTTGCACAATGGTCCTACATCATTATCCAATTCCCATTCATATCTCACTTATTGGTCAAATGCTAGTAAAAGCATTTGGCAACACTGGCAGGATTATACAAGGATGAGAGATACCCCTGGGTACCACCACCATCCTCAAAACACCAGAGTCTGTTGAGCAAGAAAGCAAACTAATCAAACCCTATGGAATGCCATCAAAACATGGTTGCTGGGTAGAAAAAAACCTGCTCAAAAAAACCTTCCCAGGTCCCTCACAGCAAATAAGGCAGGCAGAAGAGGCTGCCTGCTCCCTTTAGGAAAACTTAATATCACTAGAGATCAGTGTTAGGCACAACTTTCTCATCTTAATGCTGTGCTGTGTGACACTCCAAGTGAAAACATTCAAAACCTCTGAGGCAAAATGACATGCCTTAAAAGTAAAGCTGATTACACAGTAGTAATAGTAGTAAAGGTTTTTTAGTCCTACTGTGTTCTAACACTGTCCTCTAGGACCTTTTCTGGAAATACTTTTCTCTTTGTACCCAAAAGCAGAGCTGCTATTCATTAAAAAAAAAAAAAAAAAAAAAAAAAAAAAAAAAAAACAATAAATAAAACAACTTTTGAGAAGAAAAAAA